>CM046424.1:3179872-3528158 GCA_025506505.1 Flaveria sonorensis
ACAACAACAATATAATCTGTATTTAAGGTTGGTCAGAAAGAGACTCGATAGCACTCGCGCATCACGCGAGCCAATTCATTATACATAATATATAGAAAAGTAATAATGAATGTCTATATTAGCTCTACTATTTATAAAATATTTTAGGATGTCAAAATAATAATTTTATCTTCACTTTAAAACACCTATAGGGTTAGTATGGTAATATTATGGTGGATTTTAATTCAATTTTTTTAATCCATATGAATTCATTGAATTTATAATAAATAGTAATAATAATAATAATAATAATAATAATAATAATATAATAATAATAATAATAATAATAATTATTATTATTATTATTATTATTATTATTATTATTATTAATATTATTATTATTTAAAGTAATTATAATAGTTAGTTACAAAATAAAAATAATTTTAGCAATAAGTAATAATATGTGATAATATACAAGTCATAAAACTAAAAATATACAAACTCTCAAAACTGATTCAAGCTTCTGAATCTTATATCGTTTTTCTTTTATAATTATAAAATATGATGGTTTATAACATCTAAATTTATCGTAAAATGTGTTAAATCATATCAAGGTTTTGATAAAAAAATTTTCAAAACAGAGTTGTCAATATAATTTTTATCCATATCTACGGATTGAATACTAATGCACAAGTAATCGAAATCAGGTGTTATAAATTTTAACAACCCGTGACAAAACGCAGGTTCACACACTATATTATACTATATATCAAAGAGCTTTGCTATAGTAGTTTTGTGGCTTTTTTTATAATTTTGATCACAGCAACTAAAACGTGAATTTTAGCCATTGAGTTTTATTGCTACTATGAGGTTTAGAAGAATTGGAATTTTGGCACAAACTTTTTGTGTTTAAATTTTGGCGAAAAAAAACCCTTTTCCAATTCCTACTTTTTATTTTGTGTATATATTTTTATTTTTATTTTAAGCCACATGCTATATAATATAATCCGTTTGATTTTCCAAAAGAGTAATAACTTTCGTTTGTTAATCTTTTTAAAAAAAGAAACGCGTCTAACTTTAGTTTTTTTAGTCAACGTTTCGATATAATTTTCTTTTGTAAACAGATTTATATTCAAAATCAGGTGTTTTTTAGCGTTGTAAGTTATAGACGTTACTCTTCTGGTACCGCGACTACCGAATGGAATATGAGTTAACAAATATCAAGTGACGTTAGCTTTTATAATGGGGAAACGCTTTAGGGTTTTACGTGAGAGTAATAGTCGTCGCAACATGTTTCAATCTGCATGCATTTTAATATTTGGAATCATGATGAGACCCTGCTGCAACACACGGGTTGAAAACTAGTAATATGATATTTAGTAAAGGTTCTAAAATTTCATTTCGTTTAGCACATCCAAAAAGATTTAACCAATCCTGAGAGCGTTTAAGATATAAAAGGTAGTGATGATTTTGATGTTAAGTCTTGTTCGCACACACCAACGATATAATTTGATACATGTCAATGCTAAAACCCTTCTCTTACCTTATTTTGTAAAAGCTCTTTCCTAGTGACTTAAATATTTAGTGTTCATCTGGATACATGTGTATGCTAAAAACCTCAGTGTGTAATTGTGTATAATGTTTAGTGATTTGGTTTCCTCTTTTTTCTAATGGGTTGGATGTTTAATGGATTGTACAAGTATGGAAATTCATAGCCTGATATGTATAGGTCGGTCTCCTTGGTCTAACTGAAATAAATTTCTTAAAACTAAAAGACGAATAACTAAGTACGTTTGCTTGGCCACCAAATTGAAAATCGAATATGCAATTCGGTTCAGTTTGTTTTTGGTTTCATGAGTTTGTAACTGAATCTTAAACACCTTTAGTATCGTTTGCCACTTGTCCATGCATGTTTCTTAAAACTAAAAGTTATAACTTTATCAACCAGGTGTTTTTGATATATTTTTGGGTTTAGACCTGTATATAAATCAAACAAACACAAAACAGGGTTTGCTTGTATTTGTTCTTTCAACATCAACCAAACATACATATCCACACGGACATTTAAACAAACGAATTTTTATGTTTATATATTTGTTGATGTTTGCTAATTGATATTTGAAACTAATATAAACGACGGTAAATGAATGAACGTAAATAAACACAATGAAGAAAATGATTATGTTCTTATTAGTTTGTTCATTAGTCGATTGTCTGATGCCTAGCTTTAAAATTCAAATGGGTTAATCGGCTGATGCATAATGGGCCAATTCATGTCACTAATAACTAAAAGTAAATTTAACCGAGTCCGTAAATAAATGAATGAAGATAAATGAACAAGCATAAACAAACATGATTGGGCCAACTTATATGAAAATTTATGAGCATATAAATATATGAATTAGATGTGTGTCCATGTTCGTTCGATTAATTATTAAACAACAATTTTTTATTTTTTTATTTATTAAATAAAGGAACGCAAACAAACTTCCTGTCAAATGATTTATAATAGTTCACTTAACGTTTAGTTCGTTTATAAATAATTCACTTAACTTTGGTTTTATAGATGTACTTGGATCGGTTCAACTCTTTAGGCCATTTGTGTATCTTGACGCACACACAATATTAGCTTTTTAGTTTCATTCATATGACACTAAAGGTAATAAGATATGCGTTAGTTTACTCATAAATCCTCGGCAACTTTCATCCGCCAAACTACCTAAGCGAAGTCAAGAACATTAAAAACCATCCACCAAATGTTGAAAGTTACTTGATGAAGTAATTGCACAAATATAATTTCTTGCTCTTACATTTTTTCGATCTAAAATTTATATAAATATATAAATACACAACTAATTCAATCACAAGTGAAGAAAACTTCCATAACAACCTTTAAAAAATCCTATGGATACATCGTTGTGATAAATGATGTATATATTCCCCTCACCAACGGTGAGGTACAAATTCTACATTGTGTAAATGTGATGGTGTTAGGAGTAATTGATAGGAACATATTAGATGGCGATAGACAAAAACAACCTTTCAAAGAAGACAAGATAGCTAAACATCACATACCTTATGGCCATTTGGGATTATACGTGTCCTAAAGTTTTGATTCCTTTTGGAATGGTCAGATGAAGTTAACTATTTGATTAAGGATGCTTGTATCTCATATTTAGATGTAAACAAGTACCCAACATGTGTTGGAGTTTAGGTGAAAATTGTTTTTATCCAAAAAAAACCATTGATGACAATACCAGAACTAAAAGAGTATTGAGATTTGTTGAACTTCCGACCAATCAAATCTTTTACACTAATAGGGTATCCAATGTTATTGTGTTCCATAAAATTTTCCACTCTTAAAATTGTTATTTATAGAATAGAATAAAATACAAATAATAACACATTGTTGAATACACAATGCCTATTTTGTCTTTATTGTATGTTTAAACACTAGTAAAATGAAGACAATCTTCACACCCAATGTTGTAACTGATATATAAAATATCTCGTGATGCTTTTAAACAATAACTTATTAAAAAGTTTGAGGATAAAAAGTAAAAACAAAAAAATCAAGAACAATAAATGGGAAAAAGAAATCAAACTCTAACAAATATGAAGTACGCACTTCAAAACAAGCATGTTAATACATATAATGAGATAAAAGTATGTTAAGCGAGCAAAAGTAAATAGTTAAATTTTAATGTCTAATCAGTGTGAAATTGATTTTTCTCTTGGATTCTTATCTTTATTTAGATTATGTGTTATATTTATGTGAGGGTGTGGGACGTGAAACACCATCCCATGGGCGTGACAATGAGTGTTGCCTCTAATGTGTCAATGTGGTCACGAGTGTGGGGCCTCACAAAACTTGCCATAGGAGCTTCATCATGAGTATGAGCCGTGAGGTACTACACATTCTCATAGAGCATCTACATTGAGAGTTTTCAAAAACCCTTTGTTTTTTTACTTCTCTCGCCACGTTAACCACGAATGAGCCCTACACAATCTTCCCTTCCTCATATCTCTTCTCTCTCTACCCCTCTTACTGTCTCAGTTCGTGGGTGTCAACCCCCACTAAAAACCTACACTGTTTGTGAAGATCATTATGACGCGAAGGACATGTCGACGTTCGTACCTATCTCAAATTCTTTATTTGTTTTTATTCAAATAATTGATATTCTTAGAACTTGGGAAGTTAGCAGAAGATGATAATGAATAAAAACCATCCAACACAAAATGAATCATGTGAAGCAAAACCAACTTACCTTGGGATTAGGTTTTCATTTCTAACCTCCAATCACTCATCCCCTTTTCTTTTCTTTTTTTTCATTTCTTGATTTATATATATATTCCTTTAAATCTTTCTGTCGTTTTCTTCTATTTTCTTTTATTTAAAAGAAAAAAAATGATTTTTGTTGCTTATCTATACTTGTTATCCCACTTTGTTCTTGCTCTTTGTATGCAGTCCTTTCAACAGTACACCAGCTACTACCCAATTGCCCAGAAGGTATGCTTTCAAACCCAGTTCAGATGATGATAATTTGACTTGATTTGGTGGTTTCTTTTTGCATTTTTAGTTGTAAAGTTATGATCTTTATTTTCTTAATTTTTGTGTGGACGCATACAAGAATCATATAAACACATATATTTACTACATGAAAAATATACTGAGAGCGAGAAAGCGCGAAAGTAGTTATACGTTTATATAACTGCCTTACATTACGTTTACATAATTATCAAGGTGAAGTTTGATTTGTGTATTTTCATGTGGTGGATCAAGATTTTGTTGAAGAAAATAATCAAGAAAGATGGAGGTAACCAACGTGACCGAATATCAAGCTATTGCCAAGGAGAAGTTGCCGAAAATGGTCTATGACTATTATGCGTCAGGTGCTGAAGACCAATGGACTCTAGAAGAAAATCGAAATGCTTTCTCAAGAATCCTGTAAGCCACGGGAGTACACGTGTGTCATTTATATAAATCTACTGTTTTTCTGCCTTTAACACCCTTGAATGTCATGTGCTTAGCGCAAGCTGCGTATTACCTAGTCCTAGTGGGATTCTGTGACTTTACCGATAACGGGTGCTCACAGGCTCCAAAAAAATGTTCTATATGTTTGTGACTTCTAATGGTTTTGGTTTCTGATATTAAAACAGGTTTAGACCCCGGATTCTTATTGATTTGAGCAAAATAGACATGACTACAACGATTTTGGGATTCAAGATATCTATGCCCATAATGCTCGCCCCAACGGCTATGCAAAAGATGGCTCACCCTGAAGGTAACCTCTTCAATCAACAACATAAGTCATATGTTGACTGAGATTATAGTTACATTGTAATCATTATGTTTCATTCTTGATACTTATAAACTTTATTCGCTATGTAGGTGAATATGCAACAGCAAGAGCTGCATCTGCAGCAGGGACTATTATGGTTATGGTTATACGTATTTTGTGTGCCAAACAAGAACCATAGTTTATGGTTATACGTATTTTGACCCGCTTACTTATCAATGACTCAATTTAAGTTGTGTTTTGTGGATTTATCTGAAATGGGTCAAACTGGTTGAACATAATCTTTTTTCAAATGAAACTAACCTGTAACTCTTTCTCTTTAAACAAATCAAGTGTCGTTTACATAAAAGTTATCATCGTTTTATTTTCTAGATATTGTCATCGTGGGCAACGTCTGGTGTTGAGGAGGTTGCTTCAACAGGACCAGGAATTCGCTTCTTCCAGCTTTACGTAAGCCAATATTTTTAATCTCAATTCTTATTTTTTTCCTGTAATTTTCTTACTTTCATATGAAGCCTTGACTTCATTGACCAAAATATCAGGTGTATAAAGATCGCAACGTTGTTGCACAACTTGTGAGAAGAGCTGAAAGAGCCGGGTTCAAAGCCATAGCACTTACAGTTGATACACCAAGACTAGGACGTCGAGAAGCTGACATAAAAAATCGATTCACTTTACCCCCGTTTTTGACCCTGAAGAACTTCGAGGGTCTTGACCTTGGCAAGATGGATGAAGTGAGTTGATAATACTAGTTCCATACTACAATGTTGACAAACAGATATTATATATTATTCAGGATTTTTTTCTAACTTGTGTCGTACAGGCACATGTTAAATTAGTACTTATGTTATTTAAAGAAATCTTTAACACGTCGTTACAACACGAGTTAGACAAAACTTATTATTTGTTTCCTCCTGATTGATATGTGATATGGATGCAGGCTAATGACTCAGGATTAGCTTCATATGTCGCGGGTCAGATTGATCGCACTTTGAGCTGGAAGGTACGTTTAGTTGACCAAGAATCTATGTGATTTTTAGTTATTAACAAATTTATGGCGGATTTCTAATTTAGGTTACAAATAAAAGAAGTTTCAACTTATGTTATCCAACTTACCAAAAGTTCGTAATAGGTGGTGAACTGTCACTAACTTTAACCTAGGTGGATGGTGGTGTAAATTTAGAAGTAGGTTTAAAGGCTATGCCAGTTAAATGTGTAAAAGAAGGCAACAAAAATCCGCCTAAACATGTTTTTTTCTCGTAGTTAGTAAGCGCTTATGTCGTTATGTGCAACAAATGAAACAAGAATGTTATATTGAATATGGTTGCAGGATGTGAAGTGGCTTCAGACAATCACTACAATGCCAATCCTGGTGAAGGGTGTCATCACCGCAGAGGATAGCAAGAATGATTAGGATATAGAAATCATATAATTTCCTCTATGTTTCAGGTATTAAAGCTTACATTTTTTGATGTATTGATATGGCAGCAAGACTAGCTATTCAAGCCGGAGCTGCGGGTATTATTGTATCCAATCATGGAGCTCGTCAACTTGACTATGTCCCGGCCACCATCATGGCTCTAGAGGAGGTTCCGATAATCAAAATTCTTCTCAAAACACCCTGTAATATAAAAGAAGTAACCAACTTTGATCTATATACGTCTTTGTTTTGACCCGCACACTTTAAACTTGATAAAAAAACCCATAAGATTCCTATAACTTGACGTATGACGATGTTAGACACACCAAGTAAGTTTGACTTTCTCTGTAATGTAGCTTTGAGATCACCAATATCATATTTCAGGTTGTGAAAGCTGCACAAGGGCGTGTACCAGTATTCTTGGACGGAGGAGTCTGACGTGGTACCGATGTTTTCAAGGCGCTGGCACTTGGAGCTTCAGGCATATTCGTAAGTATCATAAGTTGTAGTCTTGGATGCATCGTGGGGTTGTACTCTTGAACAATTGAGTTGTGGAATTCTACAGATTGGTCGACCTGTCGTGTTTTCATTGGCTGCTGAAGGGGCTGAAGTGAGAAAAGTGCTTCAGATGTTACGTGATGAATTTGAGCTAACCATGGCATTAAGTGGTTGTACCTCACTCAAAGAAATAACCCGAGACCACATTGTGACCGAGTGGGATGCTCCACAGGCCCGGCCTGCACCCAGGTTGTAGATCAAGCATCCCGGAGCTCAATTCTCTTTGGTGCATTTTCAAGGCTCTGAATGAAAGCTGTATTAATGTATAAACTTCCTAAATGTCTACCACTGTTTTCTGTGGTAAATTCTTATGAAATGCTAATAATGCTATAAATTCACATGGTTTAAGCTATAAACCAAACTTTTGTTAATGCAATAAGTGGGATTCAACAAGTTATAAGCTTCAATAGATCTTCATTCTGTATAAGAACATAAAGTTTTTGAATTTAAGAACTGAGTTTCTTCAAAAAATTAGATCCCTAAATGGAGCTTAGTGTCATCCCCTATCAAGAACAACTTGGTATCAACTCAAGTCACCAGAGATCACCTGTACATTCAAAAATTAAAATCTTCTTCAACGAATTAACCTGTATATTTATGAATGGGTTGTGCTTCATCTTAAACAGGTCAAAGTGGTCAAATCAAAAGTTTAGCTAAATGACGTATGGGTCAAACATGTTAAGTCGCATAAAACCTTCTATACATTTTTTGCTAGGTTCGGATTGTTATTGTTATAATTATTTAATAAAGAAAAGGATTAGTGGGTCAATCCAGCCTGGCCCGGACGGTTTCAGCCCGTACCAAAAACGAAGTGTTTTAACCCTTAACTAGCCCGCCCATCATGCCACCTCCATATGACACAATGTACACAAAGAAAGTGAGATTACCTTGGATATCAATGGCT
The DNA here is from genome assembly GCA_025506505.1 of Flaveria sonorensis. Taxonomy (NCBI): domain Eukaryota; kingdom Viridiplantae; phylum Streptophyta; class Magnoliopsida; order Asterales; family Asteraceae; genus Flaveria; species Flaveria sonorensis. The sequence goes on from CM046424.1 coordinate 3,188,034, forward strand.
TTGCATTAGCTTCCCACTCCATAGCCCATTTTGCAGACGAGCCCATTTCCAAAACCCCGTTTCTCAGTGTTTTCAAGGCATCACATCCATCGGGGAAACCCTTAAAAAGCATCTGTAAAAGATGCTAACTTGAAAAACACATAGAAAATAAGATAAATTGATTAAATATTCCTTTTGGTTTACTGACTTACCATCAGTTCATCAGCAAGCTCTGATGACGATGAGAAGAGAAGGCCGTTTTTCTCCACTTTTACAAGCTCTGTGATGCTTAATGACAGTCAACAGAAAAAGTCAAAAATTGTTTTCTCATTTCAATCATAAAGTATGGATACTTGAGAAAGATGGATAATTTATTTACCAAGAATAAGAAACAGCACAAACAGGCAGACCACATCCAAACATGTCTACAACCTGACAGCAGCGATGACATATGTTTTAGATATAAATAAACCAGAACTTTAAAAGGGAAAAACATATTTAAGCGGAATTTATCTATGTACACCTTCATTGGGAGATCCAACCCTGATGACGAAGTATGCAAGCAAACACCAAGATCAGCCGAACCTGTAAACATAGAACAGGAAACATGACGATTGTACGTGGAAAATGAAATGAAGTAAACCCATTGGTAACGAGTTTCAGCGAAAATGTGTAGATCTTTCTATGGGTCAAAACAGCTTTTTACCCATAATTGTAACTTTTATTATTAACACAATTAGTGTGTCTTATATGATAAGCATGATAAGAGTAAGTGTATTCCAATAACAATCTTATTTCTTGAATAAAAGATTAAAAGATGTCAAGGTTATATGCATTAGAAATACATTTTGGGCAAACATCGCCCAGTTTGATCCATTGACTTGTTTCCTTTTCGTATAGGTCAAAATGGGCTGGTTTGACCCAAAACACTTTTTGCCATAAATTTCTTATATTTTGATAAATAATTAGTTTGTCATATATGGTTATGAAAAAAAAATTCAATAATATCTCTTTTTTTATAACAAAATGATTTACAAGCTTATACGCACTAAAACTACATTCTCAGCAACTTTCGACTCATTTGACTTGTTTCCTTTTTACTGAGCTTTTTTTTAACCCTTTTGACCTATTAGAAATAATCCACAGCCTGAGTCGAACAATTCATGGTAAATGAGTTGAAATTGTATAAAGCAATGAACCAGGGTTTTGCCTACCAAGAAGTAAGGGGTAGTCCTCTGGTGACAGCCACATGGTACGAAAAGCCACGCGTTTGAGGTTCAATTTCTTTATTTTCTCTTCATACTTCTCTTTATCGGGTCCCTTCCCTTCAAAGTGTATAGAATACTAAAACTTAAAACCTTTTTTACTTATTCTTGTTAAGGCAATAATGACAAAAAATAACATGTTAAATTCTTACCTGTGATAACAAATAATAATCTTGGATATAAAAATGTCTTCCCCTCATCAATGGCTTTCCAAAAGAACTCATCCCCATTTGCATCGTTTTCATTGAGCAATGCAGCAACACGCCTGTCATACATCACTGCTGCTTCTAAAAGAATGCCAAAATCCTCATCAGGGGTCCTGAAAATAAAATCATTCCATTGTTTTTGAATATAAGTAGTGTTAGTGATCATCTTTCCATTGTTTGAATAAAAAAAGTCAAAACAGGGTAAGCCATATTTATTTTTAATGCTCATAAAATTGGTGATGTAAGGTTTGTAGAACACACCAGCTTGTACTGCTTACAATGAGTGCAGGCCTATTCTGCTTCAAATGATAAGTGTCGCCAATCTGGTTTGTAAATAAACTTGTTTTTGGATCTTGCATGTCATGGTTGGTTATTCCTAAAACACAAGTGTGTGTGATAGTTATATTTGAGATCACTCAAACCCCCAACCTCCCACAGCAAATGCCCAAAAAAAACTCCCTTAAAAAAGGTGTTATTAATTTAAAAAAGTATAGCATAGTTTGGTCCGATTATTGTTTGCGTAATCATGTTAAATTTCACCACAAAATAGTAACCAACTTTGAAAACTCCCAGTTTAAGGTAACCTGCACCTAGTCAGCAGAAAAGGTCAACACAGTCAAACTTATCGAAAATGTCATTGCTTAGACCTAGTAACATGTATGGACTGCTAAATCTTTGAAAAGTTGATAGGGATTTTACTTTAAGAAATAGAACTTTTAAAAAAAAATTTGGTATGTGAAAATAAACATGGTTACTGGAAAAAAATCTCACACCAAACTACATGATTTATACATGCAATAGCCCTCCAAAATAACAATAGCACGGGGATGAAATTACCATAGCTGATGCAGTCTGGAGGACTATTTGACCGGAATATATCTTTCTTGATTCTACAAAACAACTGCAATCAACAATTAATATCAAGTTTCTTGAACAATTAATATCTCATAATGTTTTGAAATGATGTCTGTTTTACCTTATGCTTTTCTTCAAGCTGAGCTGGCCGGAAAAACTCAGGAGGCTGATCATATAACACTGTGGCTCTATGTATAAAAAAGAAGAAAAGAAAAGAGGGGGCATGAAATATAGTGTTATACCACTTGCCAAAAAACATGATCAATCAGAAATAATCCCTTCATACCATGAAAACTACAATGTTTGTCTTATCACAAAAAAGGGTCGATTTAATATCTTAAGAAGGCAAATGGGTCAAATTAATTAAAAAAAATCTAAAAGGGGGGAAGGTCAAATGGGCCAAACAAGTTGAAAGTCGCCCAAAAACTAATTTAAAAGCATACAATCTCCTAAATATTTATTCGAAGAGTTGCATAAGTATTGTAATAACATTGTTTTTGTAATCATAACTAACACAACAATTATTTTTATTTTTTTTAAATATGCGCAATAAGAAATGGCTGTGGGTCAACCGAGCCAGCTCTGATCCGTTTTGATTCAATACCAAACAGTTCAAACAACCACCTCTATCATATAACTTTATGGTAGGTTTTAGCTCCAAAATGAAACTTGCTTGCAATTTTCATGGGACTGAAGTAGAATATGGAAATTATTGAACTTTAAGCTAACCGTCTCACTTGATTCCCCAAACTTGTTCCAACTCATGTTGCATTGCCTTTGTCACACACAAAGATCCATTTGCCATCTTCCCAAAATGTAGTTCAACCCTAAAAAGAAGTTCAAACCTTGAGTTTCCATTAGTCATGCACAATATCTTAAATACTTGATCATCATTAAATGTATAGTTTCCTTTACCAATGATATATTGCTACAAAGCGACTACTTCTGCCAAGAGATAATGCAAGCAAAGTATATCCAAAGTTATGCCAATCAATGATGAAGGAGGATTGCCTAAGCCAGCTGGCCCATTTCACAGCAACCAAAGTTGGAACAGAAGGTGGATTCTACAAGATCATTAACATAAATAAAATCTATCAAAAGAATAATAAGGTTTCATAATTTTGAAATATAGTGATGTATATTTACAGTAGAAACGTAAGCCTACCTGCACTATAAATACATCCGGGGCCTTTATTTTAACACAAAGAAACCAGAGAAGCATAATGAATTGAATCAACGGCTTTAACAAAAGCATAAATGGACGGAGTATTTTCGGTAAAACTCCATTTCTTGATGGCCATTGCCTCTACAAAATACAAATTATGATACATTTGATACAATAAGTTGAGCTTGTAGGGTAGAAATTTTTGGATTATATGAGGTAATTTCGGTAACAGGAACAATACCATTGTATGGATATGTATAGATTGGTGCTCTAATAAAACAGAATGTGGGTCAGAACCTGTACATAGTGCATTTTGGCTTAGTATACAATGCATATCTTAGATGAAAACTACTTAATGAAGTTATGTTATGAGTGATGATTATTGTAATTTGTAAGTAATGATAAACAATGTATATACCTCCATATGCAACAATATCGACCTCAAGATTTGCCTGCAACATGAAAAAGAATATCAAGCAACCATAGATGAGCATAAGGAATGAAGAACACTTTCAGATATCCAAATTTTGTTTTCGACACCTATATGTTTGTGTGAGCATTCACTTATGTAAGATGAAAAACATAAAAGTAAGATGCTTGAAATCATAACTATAATCCTACATTGCAATAGTCCTGAATCCTGATAAGTAAAACAATATCACATATATCATGTATTCTAGGCCCAGTATCAACAAAACCCTTCTACTGTTAGTAGAAACCACATTTTCATAAATTCATTAGACAATCAACTAGATCAAAACTCCCTCTGTTCCATAATTAGATATGTAATTTCACTTTAGGAAGTCAATTAGGGATAACCAACAACCAATTTGACACACTGAAAACCCCTTTTATCGTGATCTTCATCGATTTCAGTAAATCAAATCAATCCCTACTGTTGTATCAATTAGGGTTTTCAAATTCGATTTCAGAATCGAATACACAGTAAACAAAACCTAAGCAATCTAAAACCGTAATCAATTAGTGTGTTCAGATGATGAGAAAGAAGAACCTGACGAGCAAGAGAAAGGGCATGATACTGCATACGAGGGCTGCGACCAATGTCACCGAGCACTACAACTGCTGCTCGGCGTCTCTTGCCGAACTCCATTAGTTTTTCACAAATGATTCTTCCGATTCTTGTTGAAATTGTGTTTTTTAATTGATCTCACAAGAACTGTTGAAAATTGGGATACGATCAAGTTAGATTTTGACAGAATGAAATAGAAGAGTTATTGCAAGTCAGTAGATGACGATGAGTGAATCTTTGCTTTGAAATTAGAGAAGATGTTATCTTGGTTTTCAAGATTGGACTGTTGTGACTTGTAACGCAAGATATGTTGCAATTGTAATATTATATCATGTCCATGTTTGGGTATTTGTTAAATTGTTATTTCAAAAACTCGGTTAAGAGAAAGCTATTAAAATTAAACCAAATTACAATGTCCGTCTTTGGCTAGGGAACCATAGATCTCCTGGTTTGTGTTTTTTATACGAGAATCAACGAGTGAATAAGTATGTTGTTATGAGCAATATCAAAATAGTATGATAGGCTTCATGCCAAGTATCTCGTTATGTATTTGATATTAGAAGCATGTAATCAACTAGCAACCAGATTTATAAAAGATTTTGTCCTTGTTTGAGCAAAGCAAAATCACAATTACATTTTAAAATGCTATAATTTAAGCATATGTACAGTTATCATTATAGAATCCTTCTAACACATAAAACCCATCTTATGAACTAGTCTACTCACTATATATCACCATCTATAAAACGTAACAACTTACAAAATGATACAACCAATCATCTTTTAAAAAAAACTCGAAAACTGATAAACTATGTTATTACCATAAACAATTAAAACTTCAACTATAAACTAAATGAGGTTACGATAAAATTAAAGACTTCCATTAATTAAATTTCATTAACGAATAGATTAAAACAAAAGGGGAGACAAGTGAGGAATGAGATAAAAAGAAATTGAGATTAAACTTGATGATATTCTTCTTTTTTTACATTTTCATAGAAATATTCCACATATTTTCACATTTAGATTTACATATACAACATATATCACTTAAAAAATATATCGTTGTCAAGGGGGGATTTTTTAGTTTTTGGGTGATTTTTAGGTATTTCGATAAAAAAAAAGAATTGGGTTACGCCATATATGTGAAAGAATATACAATAATGATGTATTTGCCGAATCAAATACCGTGGTCTAATAATCAAACATTCTGATTAATTGATAATTTTATTATTAGTTGGAAATTTTTTGAAAGGTTCCAGTAAAAAGTTTCATTATCTTCAAATGAAAGTCAAAGCAAAGAGAGTATCCGTCATACAGAGAGGCCATTGACTTTGATGCAGAGGGGTAGAGGGCACAATCGATTGATCGATCGTCGATTGGATTTCTACCACGAGAGATTTTTATTGAAGGCTCTGAAACTAAAAGCTCGAAATCCCGAAATAGCAAAAGCATCCCACATAAAATGTGGCTTTGTGATTCATTTATGGATAACCCATGAATCAAGTGAACAACCCACCAAAAGCCCAAGCCCGAACTTACAGCATATAAGAATTAAAAAAAACTGGGCCTTAAAATTTTGAGGGGCCCAAGCCCTCACCTCCTTGGCCCAATTGGTTAGCCCTGCATATCATCTTTCCACTAACATATTATTCTTTCTTAAGGACGCTCTCTTTTATCTATAATATTAAAAGAATTTCATAAATAAACATTTAATGATTTTGTTATCTACTCATTCTCTTTGGGAACAGAAAAAAAAATGAATTGTCATGTATATTTTTAACTTTAGTTATGGTAAAATAGTTTTTTTTTTCAATATTGGGACCTTTTAAAATTTGAAGGCCTATAGCAATTGATTTAGTTGTTAGTACTATAGAGACGCACTATAAAAATGATTTTTGATTAGGGTTAAAACCAAAACTAAGCCGGTAATTTGGTTTTTAGTTCTAAATATTTGGAGTTTGGTTTGATCGAATAAGCCAAGTAACAAATAACAGTCGTTTTAGTTTAATGTTTAACTCAATTCTGTTTTAACATTAACCCGTCTTGTTTAGCTAAACCCAATCCTATTTAGTCTAACCTAGTCCTATTCATAAGAGTACAAAATTAAAAAGAAATACTCGCTTTACTCGGTCAAAACCAAAAATAAATAGCTTGACTAGTTTTTACCATACATATTAAAACACTACTTGAAGTAAATAACTATAAATAAAATATTATTAGAAACTACACTTCTATAAGGGAGAAAGAGAGGAAGCAGAGTGAAGTACGATTCAAGAAAAAGAAAACGGTAAAAGTTTGATATCGATCGATGGTCATTTGGTCCACTAACATCATTTGGTGTGGATAAAAACTTTGTGACATTAAAATTACAAGTTCAAATCTCACTCAAACAAAAAACATCTTGACATCAATCAATGAACAACTAACTTAAAATAAAACATCCTGGTTTTTCATAAAATAGCAAAACCAGTCCTCGATAAAAGAAAAAGAAAACTAAAAAGAGTTGTACTATACGCGGCTAATATTTAACGACACAGATGATCTCTTAACAACTAACGAGTGTCACCAAGGGTTAGGGTTTTGCTAGACAGAACACCACCAGCAGCCCTACTGTAAACTCCACCTTCTGATCATCAATGGCGAAAAAACGACAAAGGTATCAAAACCCAGAACCCTTTTTACCCGATGACACCAACAAATCAGTCTCCAAGAAGCGAACAAAACCCGCAAAACAACATCAACATGAAGAAAAGGTGCGTTTTTTCAATCGATAGGGTACATATTTGGGTATAATCTTGAAGATCTTTTGATGAAGATAGCTGTTATTAACTTATTATACAATGTGTGTTTGCAGGTTCTATCAGCAGGCTTGAGCTCGAAGATTCTGAAGGAGGCTTTGATTCAGCAGAAGGAGATTCAGGAGGAAACAGATGAACAAAACCCTAATAACATTGTTTTCCCTGAAGAAAAGGCTGCCCAGAGTCAAGTAGAGGTTGATGATGATGATGATGATGTTGATAACTTTGCTGGATTCTCTGATAATCATAGTCAGTTTGGCGGTTATGAGGTTCTTTTTGATCTTATGATCTTCATATTTGTTCATGAAATACATGTAATCATTGATTAAGGGGTTGGTGCCTTGGTGGGTTTTTTTTTGCTTGTAGTTTGTTTTTAAACAGTGTTTTGTTTTGACAATAACATAGGATGAAATTAATGAAGATGAAGAGAAGTTACTAGAAGCTTTCTTCTCCAAGGATGCGCGGCCGCAGCGCTCTCTAGCGGATATCATTGTGGAAAAGATTAAAGAAAAAGATCAAGTGCCTTCAGGTTTTTATTTACTATGAGTTTTATAGTTTTATCAGGGCGTGTTGATTATTGTTCTTTTTGATCTTTCTGATATCATGATTCGGGTTCGTTTATGTTTATGCGCTAAGCTTGGTAGATAGGTTTATCTGCAGGAAACGAGCCTTTGCCAAAATTGGATGATTCCATCATAGAAGTATACAAGAGGTGCTAATGTGCTATACATGCATGTTTTTTATTTTTTAAATTGTTTTATTAACATGAATCAAGAAAATATTCAATTTTTAAGTTGGGTATGCAGTGTTGGAGAGATTTTTAAGAAATATACTTCAGGAAAACTGCCATTGGCTTTTAAAAGCATACCGGCCAAACAACATTGGGAGGAGCTTCTGTATTTGACAGAACCAGAAAAATGGTCACCGAATGCAGTGTATCAAGCCACCAGAATCCTTGCTTCTAACATGAGTTCGAAGAAAGTGGAACGGTTTTACAAGTTTGTCTTGCTTCCTCGAATTAGACAAGATATAAAGAAGAACAAAAAACTACATTTTGCATTATATCAAGCTTTGAAAAAGGCTGTATACAAACCGGCTGCCTTCAATAAGGGAATTTTGTTCCCATTGTGCGAGGTATGAATTTCCCAAAACCCTACGATGACTGTTTATTTTGTGTTCTTAAGTTGAAAAGAAAGGGGACAGGTTCCACGTTCTCGGGTTGGAGAGAAAGAAGGGGACATTTTATGTAAGCTTTTAAATCTCTATCTCTTTTAAAAGTTGGAGGGTATTTTGGAAGGAGAATAATATAAAAACTACCCTCCCTCATTTTCCGTAATCTTTCTAATACAGTAGATGTCACATATTTGAATGGGTTGGTTTGGGTTATGTTTGATCTCTAAAGTGTCAAATGGTTGACATTACTTTTAGCTAAAGTGGAAGAAGGTCAAGTGGGTCTATTGGTCAAGCTGATTGAAATTTGTCCGAAGAGTAGTATTTATGAATACCAAAACACAATAGTTGTTTTTGGTCATATATGTTAGGTATCTTTACGCAGCGGAAACAAACACAAACACACGTACGCACACGAAAGCAATAAGAACACGAGAATTTATAGTGGTTCGGTCAAGATGACCTACGTCCACTCTCTGCAACTAGGTATTTTATTAAGCTCAAGGGACTAGATTACAATACAATGACATGTTCTATATATAGAGATAAATTAGGGTTTCAAGAAGCTTCAATGGGCCAGGCCCATAACTCCATCCAAAAGCCCAAAGGCCTTCACACCTCAACAATCTCCCACTTGAAGGCCTTGCGAATACTCCAGCTAGCCATCTAAGTATAAAGCAACCCTGTCATCCAGTATTATCAGTAATCTTCAAGTAACAGAAATCCTCCAAGCCTTCAATTCCAAAGAACAACTTAAGATTTCAATCCAAATCCCCTAGTTGCAGAGGCCCCTTTTCATCAATTACTTGATAGGGCCCGTTGAAGCTCCCCCGAGCTCCAACCCAGTCGTGGCAAATTCCACCAACGACCCATCCTCTGTCTCAACTGGTTTACACGATCCACCAGATTCAGAGATACACCGAGAACCATTAACACTCTCCAAATTTAGCAAACAATCACAGGAGAGAATTTTCCAGTCTTAGTCTTCAAAACCCAACTATTCTTCTTGACTACACCCGAAACATGCTCCATGCTCCATGCTCCCACTGTCACAAAATCCTCTGACTGATTTAGACTTCTGACCCCATTCAGCTACAATCTCTGCTCCAGACTTCATGTTTGCAAAATGAACTCTCTTAGCAGCGGATTTAGCGAACCTGACTTTGACTTGCTTAACCGGGTTGATCAGTCCCTCAGCAGGTACCTCCACCATGTACAATGACCCATGCTTATCACCACGAGCAATCACCCGGTTTCCATTGATTACCCTCCATTTACCACCACCAAACTTGACTTCCAGTCCTTGTTCATCCAGTTTACTAACAGAAATTAATTTCTTCTTCAAACCCGGAATCACCTTGACATTCTTCAGGTTCCATGTAGTTCCCAATGGAGTCACCAAATCAATATCACCCATGCCCATTACATCAAGCATTCTGCCATCGGCGAGACGTACCTTCCCAAAATCGCCTGTTTTCAGATTCACCATCATTTCACCGTTGTGTACGGCGTGAAACGAAGAACCAGAATCCATGATCCAAGAGTCCACACTGTTTTCAGCCTCAAGAATTAACACGTCACCATCATTGACATCCTCAGCAGCAGTGTTCAGACCTTTCTTTGGACATTGACTCTTAACATGTCCATCTTCGTTGCAGTTCCAGCACCTCACATTTTTCCGAGTCCGAGTTGAACTCTTTCCCCGACTCCCACTGCCTCGGCTATTTTCCCTTCCCCTGCCAACATGTAACATCTCAGAAGATGATCCAACATTTGCACTTTTCAGACGTGTATCTTCACCTATCACAATGTCTCGGATCTTTTCAAATGTCATTTCGTTAGCCCCCATAGAATTTGTAACAGCAGTTACAGTCCCGGACCAACTATCAGGCAGTGAAGATAGCAACACCAGAGCTCGAGTCTCATATCGAATTTTATTCCCACTGATTCTAATCTGGTAAGAATAGACATCAGATCATTAATGTGAGAGGTGACTGAGCTTCCCTCTTTCATTCTCGTCATGAACAGTTCCCTCATCAAGAACACCTTGTTAGCTGCAGACGGCTTTTCATACATATTTGACAGAGCCAACATCATACCACTTGCAGTGGTTTCTTTCATGATGTTAAAAGCAACGCTCTTCGTCAAAGATAACATAATAACTGCTCTAGCTTTCTTGTCCTTGGAATTCCAAACTGCTTCTTCAGCTTTCTCCATACTCTCCTGTTTCTTTTCCAGTACCATATCCAAATCCTTTTGACACAATAATGCTTCTATTTGCATTTTCCACCAACCAAAATCAGTGTCATTGAACTTTTCGATCACAGTCTTCCCGTCTTCAGCCATAATAGCAAAACAGCAACAAGTCTTCAAGAAACAAGCGCGCTGAACAGTTGATAACCAGTCAACAAAAGGATAGACAAACCAGATCCGGTACTTCCAACCAAAACCCTAGGCGACGGCGCAGAAACCCTAGGTGACGGTGGCGATGGCAGATACCCTAGGCGGCGCGGTGGCGGCGGCCCTAGGTGGCGGCAGAAACCCTAGGTACACGGCGACGTGTTTCGTACGAAATCTTCAAGAGCCTGATGCTCTGATACCAGTTGTTAGGTATCTTTACGCAGCGGAAACAAACACAAACACACGTACGCACACGAAAACAATAAGAACACGAGAATTTATATTGGTTCGGTCAAGATGACCTACGTCCACTCTCTGCAACTAGGTATTTTATTAAGCTCAAGGGACTAGATTACAATACAATGACATGTTCTATATATAGAGATAAATTAGGGTTTCAAGAAGCTTCAATGGGCCAGGCCCATAACTCCATCCAAAAGCCCAAAGGCCTTCACACCTCAATAATATATTCCTACTTACCACCTCTACTTTACTGAAGCATATTAATGTCTTAGGGGTGTATTTGCTAGAACTGCATTTAATTTGATTAGCATCCGTGGGATGTATTTTTTATAAAGACATCAGAAGAATCAGATTTTATTTATTGAAAAGAAAATAGGCTTTGGTTCAATATGTAATCATATTGTATTCTTGAGGAGTGGTGTGTTGTGTTGGGGTAGACAAACTCTTATTAGTTGATGCTACTTAAAAAAAACTGTTATTTGTTCGCACTGGTAGCAAGGGTTTATGTTGAGAGATCAACTGCAGTAATATCTACGTACATGACAGGCTGGTTTTCTATGCAATGATTAAATCGGGAGGATTTGTGTATAGAATGCAGAAAAAATGTATCATACAACTACACAATGTTACGATAATTAAAGTTTCTAAAATACCATGAGTTTTCCATCTACTTAATTACTCATTTATGAAGGACATTTGTGTCTATGAAACTCACTTTTTAATGTAATAATATTGTTTTATTCACAACCCATTTTTTGATTATTAATGATTTAATTTTCTGCAGTCAAGGACTTGCAATCTGAGAGAAGCTGTTATTATTGGAAGTGTTCTTCAAAAAGTCTCTATTCCGCCACTTCATTCAAGGTACCACTGTTAATTTTAGTTTTCAATTATGCCATAAGTTCAATTTGCTCAGAGTTCTTTTGAACATGATAGAATGAGTCAAGACAGCCATGAATTATATCTTTTATTGTATGTAGACGTGTACTGAAGGCATACATTCATTAATTGGTGCTAGACCTTTTTTTAACTGTATTTTCATGTCAATGGACTTTATACAGTTTTTTCACATGATTTATTTCCCTTAAATTGTTAAGAAAAGATTTTCTGTTGTACATTTTCTTAGTTGATGGGTTATCTGGACAGAAAAATAACCAAAGTGTTATCTTTAATATGCAGTCTTGCTTTAATGAAACTTGCAGAAATGGAATATGGTGGCACAACAAGGTATTTATTTGGAAGCCCATGCATGTTTTTTTTTTTAATTTATAATTCTTTAACCAGATATAATATAAAGCAGAGTTACCTGATTATTGAAAATGTTTTCTGCCAAATTTCAGCTATTTCATAAAGCTGTTAGTTGAGAAGAAATATGCTTTACCATATCGAGTTATTGATGCAATGGTTGCACATTTTATGAGATTTTGTGAGGACTCGAGGGATATGCCTGTGATCTGGCATCAATCACTACTTGCATTTATGCAAAGGCTAGTTTCAACTTTTCCTGTTCAGCTTTATAACATATAATGAGCTACTTTAAAATAGTAATAATAATGCAAATATTATCAGGTACAAACATGAACTGACAAAGGATCAAAAAGATGACATTAGTTATCTTGTGAAGAAACAGAGACATAAAATGGTATTGAGAAGAAACAGAAAGAAAGTTGCTGATTATAATGCTTTAAAGTTATTTACGATTAATGCATTTTAATTTCTTGATGCAGGTCACGCCTGAAATTTTAAGAGAGCTGAATAATAGCCGTATTCGTGGGGAGAAAGAAGATGATTTCATGTCTATATATATCCTTTTGTATAACTCAAAACTGGTGTTTTGGGTTGGGTAACTTGTCAAGACGGGTTTGTTTGGGTTGGGTTGACCTGGCCTCACCTTTTTATTTGAAATTTTTTAGATATATAATGTATTAGATAAGACTATGAAAGCTAAATTGTTAAAATAATAGTCTTAAAATCGTGTCTATACATATAATATCTTCCTTTTTCTTAATTCAAAAGGGGTTGGGTTAGCTTAGGTTGGTTTGGGTTGGGTCGACCCATCAGCACTTTTTTTTTTCTTTCAGTTATGTGAAATTATAAATATTTAACATGCCAAAGAAGATACGAAATTAAAATTTTAGTATTATACGAAATACAAATATAGTATTTTTAAAATTTTGTTGATAAAGAGATTTAGGAGGTTTAAGCATTTAAAGTAACCTTTGACGACTTTTGATAGCTAAGCTTTGAAACTCTATCGTAAACGGGTCAAGATTGCCATTGTTTATTATTATTTTTCTTTCCTTAACTCTACAACACCTTCCCCTATTTCTGTAATCAACAAAACCATAGATGAAGACAGATTTGATATTCCGGATGTTCCCATGGAAGAAGATTAATGTTCAGAAGCATATTCTTAAACCATGGTAAATATGCAAAACCCCCTCCCTCAAAAAAGATAAACTAGCATGCTAAACTAACTAGTTAAAACTTAAAAGGTTTTTATTTACAGGATCTTGTGCTTCTTGCTCTAAGGAGATGGAAGTTTTATGTTATTGGTTATTTAGGTTGAAGTTACAAGTATCTGCTGATTAACTTCAAGCATCGTAGAAAATATCTCAAGTGGGATGATTATACCGTCTTTGATAGTGATTGAAATGGAGATAATATGTATTGTATAATTGATCCTTGCTCATATATGATAATCTTGTTATTCCACCAGTGCTTAATGTTCTTGGGCTCTTATTTGAAGCTTTACGTTAGGTTTATTTCAATATGCAAAAAGGATCTCACTTGGAGCTTTAGTTCATTACATATTTGAACATATTGTTTTTGGGCTGAAGATTGCATCCATTTGGGCCAAAAGACTGCAGTTTTTTAGGGAAGTAACTGCAGTTGTTTAGGCTGAAGCAACTACTTTTCGGCGCCTAGCCCAAAACATTGGGCGAGGGCGGCTGACAGATAACTGACCTACCGACCCACACTTAAACTAAATACCGTATTAACCAGACCGACTAGTGTTGGTGCCATAAACATAGCCACACTTGTCCCTATGCTATTTAGTGAAGGTAGCTAGTCTTTACTTCACTCGACCCAAGCTATGTCTAGAGGCGCCTCATGCCTCTCTTGATTAGACCGAGCTAACTTTTTTCAACAAGCTTTTTCTCATTTTGCATATATGAAAGATCTGCATATAAGAGGGCTCTTGGTCTAACTCGACTGGGTGGAACCACTTTTTGTAAACGCAAGGACGACTAGACGAGCGAGCCTCTTGGCTAGGTGGATGTACCGTTAACCTGAAGGTTGACTAGAGCTGCTTGGCATAGCTCAATGCCTCAATAGGTTATAGAAGTGTACAAGTGGAACCGGTTCGAAAAAAAAAAACCGGTTTGAGCCAAATCGGTTCCCAACCTGATTCGAACTGCCGGTTTGTATACCGGTTTGATAGCCCCACACTTACAAACCGGTTTAAAATTGTAAACCGGTTCAACCGGCAAAAAAACCGGTTTCAAAGCAGTCCAAACCGGTTTGACAGGTTTGAGTATTCAGTGAGCTAAACTGGTTTGAAGAAAAACCGGTTTGACCCCATGACAAAAAAACCGGTTCGGTTTTGAACCCGAACCGGTTTGAAAAAAAAACCGGTTTGTACACCTCTAATAGGTTAGGGCTATTAAGGTGTGAATTGTGAATGAACAAAAACTGTCATACATTTTTGTATAATTTTATTAGTTTTTGTTATAGTTATTTTTACAATTTCAACTGAATCTTACATGTTTTTATAGTTTTATCGATTTTTGTTACAGTTAATTTTATAAGTTCTTACGAAAGTTTTGACTGTTCCGGTGTTTATTATGAACTTTAACAAAAAAATATTTTATTTTAAGGTTTACATCGTATTCTTTTTATATAATCTATTATTTGATGAACCTTTTATTAACAATAAAAACTAAGTTTAACGCTTTAATCATATTTAATCACCTGCGCGTATATTATATCGACAACAATCACAGTAGATCTTAACAACAATCATATTTGATAAATAATTACTAATTATGAAACTATTAGTAAGTTCTAAGGAGGGTAAATGAAGTCAAATCATAACTCTTATCTCACCGAATAGAGAGATTTCCACTACAACCCTTGGCTCTAAAAGACATACACAAAAAAGCATATAAAGATATATACAATGTTACTGTTATTACTGTTATTACTGCTACAACTAATACTATTACTAGTAAATTTTGTTACTATTTTTCTGTTAACCGCCTCAACTATATTATATTTACCAACACAATGACGGATTTGACACCTTTATGATACTAACATATAACTACTATCAATGTAAATCTACAGAATTCCTGCTGCCACCCCTTGTTTACATGAAATAGGAGAAAATAAAAAGAACAAACTTAAGAACTAAGTAAACTATTACACAGATTCAATGACATGCCAACAAAACTAGAAAACAGTCCATTGTTTTACTTCATTTCTGTCATTATGCCACGTGTCATGCAGCTTCATCGTATGTTTCTAGTTCCAATAGATACGATGCTTCATGATGTTCTTTAATTTCACTTTTTTAAGGGTTGCTATATATATGTCTAATTGTGTATAACCTATTTTCGTATTTTAATTTGCGTGCACAAAAAATATAATTGAAAATATAATTCACTTTCAATTTGTCTTAATAAATAATTAAGTTTCTGCCGTTTAGAAAGGAAAATAAAAATAAATTAGTTTCTCTTAATAGTATATGTTAAAATATTATCACAAAATATGAAATAGTAACAAAACTGTAATAAGAGTATGATAGAAGTAAAAGGAAAAAAAAAGTAATCACGACTAAATTCAAGATTTAAAGCTAATTACCTTGGAGAAAGGTTCAAATAAAAAATCTTCTAAAACTAAAAAGTTTAAAACTCAGCCATCCACTTTTTTAATCAATGATTAAGATCAAATTGTAGAAAAATTTTGTTAGAGTGGTATTTTAAAAATAAAGGGTAACTTTGTAAAATAGTAATCAAGTTTTAGAATTGTTCTAATTAGGTTACTAATAAAATTTTTTGTTCCAATTAGGCCACTCATAAAATTTTTGTTCCAATCAGATCACTAAAGTTTCAGGATTGTTCTAATTAGGTCATTCATAAATTGCAAAATTTTTTTAAAGAATTGAAGTTTTTTAAAAAATTAACAATATTTATAAAAAACTAAATTATTTTAAAAATTTTGTGAAATATTTAAAACAATGAAAAATAAAATGAGTGACCTGATTATAACACTCCTAAAACTTTAATGAACTGATTGGAACAAATAAAAGTATTAGTGACCCAATTGGAACACTCTTAAAACTTTAGTGACCTGATTAGAACAAATAAAAATATAAGTAATCTAATTGGAACGCTGTTAAAACTTGCTTACGATTCTGTGAAGTTTTTCCTAAAAATAACTACTTTTGTTGACTTTTTGCAAGTTTTCCCATTTTTTTAAACGTTCATAATTTTTATATACGACATTATTTTTTATAAAAATTATACCATAAAAATGAGCGTTTTTTTATCTTTAAAACAAGTACAGTATTGTTATATAAAAAGATAAAAAGTAACGTTTTAAGCTCATATCTTGTCATTGTGTCTTTATTGCAATTCATTGTGTCTTTTTGTAGGTTATTGTGTTAATTTTGTGTTATTTTTACTATTGTATTTGATTTTTAATAAAAAACAAAACATAACGAAAAACATTGTTGTGTATCTTTGATATGTAACATACAATAATAAATTAACAACTAATTAATCTAATACATTAAAAACAAAGACAAAATAACACAGTGTCTCGTTATGTATTTTATTCGTTATTATGTTATCTTGAATAATATGAGTTTTGAAAAATACATTGTTGAAATAACATCATTATATATTTCTAATAGTAAAACACAATGAATAATAACAAGTTTATATAGTTTATATAATTTATTAAAAACAATAACAAAAATAACATATTGTATTATTTTCAGCACTATGAGTTTTAAAAACTAGATTGGTGAAAATATATTATTATATCTTCTAATTGTAAAATACAATGATAAATAACAAGTTTATAATCTATTAAAGCAACGATAAAAATAACACAAAATGATCTAAAACGTAAAACACAATGATTAATACACATAACAAATGATGTAAAATACATGACATAATGAATTGATATTTGATACAATGAACGTATAATACACAATGAGCTGACGTATTTGACACAATGACTAAAATGCCATTCTTTTTAAAACAATAAAAGGACACATGTCAAACCCACAATCCTTCTTAGACGTTTTAGATTAAACATCGTTTTTAGTATAACCCCATTACCTTAAATGAAAAAGTTGTTAATTAAGAGCAACTAGGTATTTATCCTGCGCATTACGAGGGGTCCCGCTATGGTTTCAAATATTAAAAAGCAGATAATAAACATGTCGCTCACTCTGATGTAAAACCCAAAAGCGTTTCCTCGTCGTAAAAGTTATTAACTCGATATTGTTAACTCTTATTCCATTTGGTTCGTCGCCGTACAAGAATAGTAACGGCTATAGTTTACGACACTAAAAAATACTTGATTTTTTTGCCAAAATTTAAACCCAAAAAATTTTGTGCCAAAATTTCAATTCTTCTAAACCTCACTGTAGCAATAAAATTCAATAACTAAAGTTTAAGCTTATAAGTTGTTGTGACCAAATTATAAAAACCCCAAAACCACTGTAGCAAGTGGTTTATAGTATAATGTTATAATTTCATCATATTTTTTCTCAACGTTCTTCATCTTATTCATTTTGGGATTGGATTATTAATAAGAAAGAATTAAAATCAAGAGCACATTATACGTACTTAATTAAACCCTAATTTATTTTGAATTAATGTAAAAGCCCTACATGCTGTAATGATTTCAGTTAACACCTGGATCTAATCTTGAAAATTTTAAATTTAGTACTAACATAACTTTTGTTAGGAGATAATAGTGTTCATATTTTCATCAATTAGTTATATATGATCAGGATTCTATATAAAAAGATCGCAATATTCTAAAATATAATCTTTAAAGCACCCTCTAAACAACTTAATAACAATGATTGGTGAATATACCATTCATCATAATTGCTTTTCAATATCTAATTAATAAAAATGAATATATGTCATGTGCTGTGTTAAAAAGTTCTAAGCCACAAGCCTTTTGGTAGATGATCAATATCTATCCAAACCCATCTTATTAACATCCTGTATCCTACAGTATCATCTAAGCACTAGATGTTGTTGTTAGAAGAATCTTGTGGTTAAAGCCACTTGCAAACAATCATGAAGAATATAGGATATGATATAATTAATATCTTTAGCAGCACAAAATCCCATGCTGATTCTCAAACTCAATGATTAAGATATGATTAACAGCTATTTTCTGTTATCATCTTCTGTCCATAAGTGACACACATACATATATTATTTTGTTAATAATTGTTCAACATATTCAAGTTTTATGTTAGCTATCAGTGGCTGCCAACAAGCCACCAAGGCAAAACTGCCTGATTACATAATATGTAACTCATGTTGATCATGTTTGTTGGTTGTGGGATTTTCTTAAAGGGGTAAGAAGAACCATATCTTATGCATGCATGATTCTTGCCTTTAGTCATTAACAACCGTCAATATCCATCTTAAAATACACTTTTAGATTGCGTATTTTTATCAACTAATATATATAATTTCTTTCTATGTGGTCTCAAAGATGCCGCATTTCAACCCTCTATTCATCTAGATACCCGCTTCTTGTAATTCATACAATGTTATACGTATCTTCATTGTTAATTTGACGCGTTGACACGTACGTGTCATAGACACTATGACGTGCATGTAAACGAGCTGAGCGAGTTTGGGTTTTGCTTGTCTAACAAAAGAGAGTTTAAGCTAGCTCTTATGTGTAATGTTTGAGTTTAAACTCATTTATTATATATTTATTATTTATTAATTTTTAAGCATCATGTAATCTATTTTTATTAATCATTTATGTTGGTATTTGGAAGATTTAAACCTTGACCTCTTAGACAAAATAAAGGCACCTTAATATACTTTGATTTCAGCACCTTATTACTCGAATGTATTCTTGAAAACTATTATTTACTTAATAAGTATCCTATATATAGTTATTTTCTATATACACACATATCATTTAAACTATATATATAATATTATGTATTATTTGGATCTTTTTAGTTGTGATATATACATAATACTTTTTGTTATGTAACTAGATATTATATTCTGCATCACAATGTGTAGTTAAATACTAATTTTATTAAGGCTTTGGTATCCTGATCAAACCCAATATATAAAACTTATGAAAACTCATTAATTAGAAGCGGGTTTAACTCAAGCTAAAAATCTACTAGAATTCGTTTTAAACTTGGTTAATATTAAGTTATTTAACGATTCGAGCTCGAGTTAACACACAAATAACTAAGTTCATGCTATTCTAAAAGAAAGAAGTAACTAGCTCATTTATATGTATACAAGTCAATCTTTTTGTCCAAATCATTATTATGACATAATGTTAATAATATATTATCATAATGGAAGTATGGAACACAAAAACATTGTATGTATGTGTCAGTTATTATAGATTTTGTAGCTTTTTATGTTGATTCTATATTATATAATTAATTGTTGAAGGAACACGTAGAGTGATATTCTACCTTAAACATTTGTGAGTGTTGGTCGGCGACAATACTAACCGATTCATAGAACTTTTATCCTTGATTTCTCACCACGTTAAAATAATATTAATATAAAAATTGTTTGTTGGGTGGAATAACAGCAGTCATGTGGGTGAGGCACACACTGATGTTTGCTTTAATTAACTGATGACATGGAATCCAATAACCAACAATACATGTACATGCATGGAACCTAATAAGCAATAACAAATGTTTAATTAGAAAATAGTTCATATGTTTAGTAATTAATTAGGCTAATGATAAGAAGTAATTAAGTATATACATAAGAAATGTGTCAAATATTGAATGACTAGAAATGTCTTTCAGTTGATTTATTAGATAATTATCATTACTCGTATCTTTTTAGACCTTTTGATGTTAATTTTGATCGAAAAATGGTTTCGCAGGTTTTTTGACGGGCTTTTCATTCTTTTCCATGGGAAACCATCATAATTAAACCCACAGCTAGAATATATATGATTTTTAATCTTTGAAAAATAATAATGAAACTTCTAAAATGAACATACCAATGACTCATATGTGTAGTTAGATCTAAATATTTTTTTAAAAATCCAACCGGTATGGATTTAATTAATGAGAAGTGAGGGCAAAGGCACATAATGCAATTTGTCCTGAACATGCATTTTTTTCTATTTGTTTTGATAGTGCACTTTGCCCAAAATATTTCATTTCCTTGCCTAAACTAATGAACTTCAACTTGGTATTCAAGAATCATTATACTATGTTTAAAAGAAGAATTTGGAATTGGCATTGAAGCTTATTCTATAAGGTGGATGGACTCTTAGATTTAAAAATAAAATAGAAGGGGCCGGTATTGGTAATTTTAGTTTATACTTAATTAAGAGGATATTTGATAGCCTCTTAATGATTTTATTAATAAGCCATCTCTAAATTAGTAAGAGATAAATTGTGTTTGTTTTATTTAAAAGACATCTCTTAATGGTTTACGAAACCTCTTAATAGACAAATTTTTAAAAACATGCTGACCGATTCAGATGTTACCTTTTATTTGCTCAGACCTCTTAATGGGGCAACATAAGGTTGCCAAACAATCCTAAGTGTTCATAAGTCATTATTCGTTAGATATTGGGTATAGATGTTAGTTTGTTAAAATTATCTATCGAGTACATTTCTTATCATTTATAAATTTTTTTATAATTACCTAAATAGCTAGAATTATGAAAAACAGTTAAAAAGTCAGTGGATTAGTAGATCACTCGGTTATCAAGAATAAAAGAAAATAAAAAAAAATAAAAAGAGAATGTTTACGGATAAGGTTTGGATAAATTAAATATGTTTCAGTTAATCGAATTGGATATCACCTAATACAATATTATACTCATGAAAAAATTAAAATTAATCCCTATACGATACCCGATCCCATACGTGAATACACATCTCATCGTGAATTTTTCAGTTTTCTGTTAGGTACACATCAAAATGAGTTTTATTATGTGAGTACAAACCAACCATTGGTGGACCTAAAGCTAAAGGAGAGGAGGCAGCCACCCACTCTAATTTTTATTAGTGTTATGTATACGTGAAAATCCCGATCGTCCCTCATAAAATTTGCAATTGCCCACACTAAACTTTTGAAACTAAAGAAGGAGCAAGGTTGTCTCAAACACATTGTCGGGAGCAGAATTACAATAGGATCCGAGAGGTCTGGTGATCTTCCGACAGGCCGGCAAACTATATTTTCTCACTAACCAGGTCTATAATCAAATGGATTTTTGGAATTTCACCCTCAAATAGTCATATAGTTAGTAGGAGGAAAACATGGTGAGTTTAAATACTTTTGACAATAAAACAAGCTGGGTTTAATTATACCAAGATGAATACTTTTGACAATAAAACAAGCTGAGTTTAAATTAGTTTCAAGACATAAGAGATCAAATGTTATAATTACTTTCCAATATTGTTTTCAAATATGTTGAACATATCATTAATTTTATGAGTATAATTGCTTCAAAAATCATATATCATTACTTTTATGAGTATAATTATTTCAATACGGTTCTTGTTAATTATATATACTCATATGCAAATTCATGAGTTTGGCAACCGTTTTAATGATTTTTTTCGTCAATGAACCGACCCGACCCTATCTGACTCGCACCGGACCAAAAAAAGTATATGGTATATTGCGATAGCCGAATGACCCTTAAAAACACCCGCCCCCGTGAAAATAAGTTCTGGGTACGCCACTGAAACCAACATGTGTTGGCTCAAAACACAACTTGTTCAACCAATACCTCCTGTAAATCTTCTTTCTGCATCCAACACTTTCTTTCATCCACCATCGTTTTATATATAGTTAACTACTTTTTACGGATAGTGTTTATAATCTCATTAAGGATTTTATTAAAGTTTCGTAGAGCATAATGCATGCTCAAAGTCTGATACATGAAAACCAACTATCCCACATCTGATCATGCTCCTAATTTGTCTCTTTATTTCATCTATAGGTCAATTGATTATTTTAGTTTAAATGTTTTAGTTCCCCTTGTATCTTCTTATTTTTGCTAGTGTAGTCCATCATGTCCACTACTTTTTATTCATAAGCCTTATAAAGGCCAATTAGAAGATTATCTTCTTGAATCGATCTACAACAAAATACGTCATCTGGCATTTGTGTCTCATGGGATGCACACCTTCTCAATGGCCTTCCTTTCCCCAAGGATGCTCAAAAGTAGTGGCGGAACCAGGAATTATTTCATAGGGGGTCACTTTTTTTTTGATAATTAAATCTGTAACGGAACAACAAAAAAAATTAGGGTCGCCCGATCCAATCGGGTCGGGTCGGGTCGAAATAGACATAATTAAATTGCAATGTTAACAAAAGACAATACAAAAAGATAAAAAAACTTATATATTATTAACTTATAATTGTTCCCTATGCGTTTTCGTCTTTTAAATAGACATAATATAGTTGCATATTGGCAGATTATCTTTGTTTGCTTGTTAATTCTACATGATTATTGCTCTTCAAACTATTTTTGTACCTAAACAATTTATACTTTGGGTAAATTGGTTGTATAAGTGTTTTATAAACATTCTAAAGTATGCTAAACTTGTATTATATAACTGTAATTATGTCTTAACTTTATTGACAATGCTTGCTCGATAATGAATTATAGATTTATAGTAACATGTTGTAATTTGTATGCTAAATCATTCCCAGTACTTACATCACATTTTGGTTATAGACATTCAGAAATGAGCGTTTATCAGTTCAGCCTTAGAAAACTACAAACCAAACTAGCCGATTGGGTGGATCTGATCGTTTCGGTAATATGATGGTTCTAATTTGACGATTTATAGTTTGAACTGATTTCTTCTTTTAAAAATTATATAAAAGAAAACCTTGAACTGCAAACTTGACCTCCAAAGCTGTGTGGTACATTTCAATGATTTATGAAGGTCCAACTGTGATGTTCTTGTTACTATGGCATGAATATTTGCTGATTCATTCATAGGATTATAAATAACAAACCTTTAAATGATATTCTCATTTGTATTATATGAATTGTGATAAACTAATAAACATAAAAAATCTAGGGCCTGAACACAATCTAGATACCAAAGTCACTAAAATAAATTAACTATGAAGCATGAAAACACCAAAATCATGAAAACAAATTCTAGGGTTTGAATCTTCTATTTTAGACTAGTAAACAAAGAAACAAAATTAACTCAAGAATCAAGAAAACTAACCTTGAATGGTTGCCGGAGTTCTGGTCGCCGGAGCTTAAAGGGTCGAGGGATGGTCGCCGGTCGATGGATGCTGGACTGATGTTTCAGCCGAACAGAAAGGAAAAACAACGGGGGGTTTGGGTTAGGAAGGTAAGGCCATAAAAGTAATTTTACAAATTAAAAAGGAGTGTAAAAAACAACCCTTTGCAAGAGTCAAACTCATGACTTAAACTACAACTGGATGCGTCGTGTATAAATGGAAACCAGTAAACCAAGAACAAATTCTTCTTTTAATCTGAATTTAATAATACTAAGTGTTCACCTCTATAAAAACTATGGGTTCACTAGAAATTTCGTTATTATGCGGTCCACTACTAGCTCAAACATCAATGGAGTCACTTGACCCCATTCCCCGAAGGGTAGTTCCGCCCCTGCTCAAAAGAGGCAGGGGGCTTACTCACTCACAATCAATTTCATTGGATATAAACCAATCGGCCATAAGAGTGTAGAGGTATCGCACTTTAATAATCAAAATTGGCCGAACTAAGGCTCAATAGTTGATTTCAGATTGAAATTAACCGAGGTTCACATTAATCAAATAAAACTCAGATTCAAGAACAATGTATGATTTTTGGTGTGTGTTTTCTTGTGTACTAGACCGAGAAGAAGAATTCTAGAATGACCAAAATGGTTCAGGAATTCGTTTTTGTAGGGTGGGAAAAAACTGCCATTCGGCAGTATTAATGTTTAAAATCTGATCATGTTTACTTTGATTTCACATGTGAAACTTCTAGAAAAATCAAATTTAGTGTGCGTGTCTTCCCATGAAACAACTCAGTCCCTGCTACTGGCTCTACTATTTAGCCTTCACCAGGTACTGTCGCTCTTTGGACCCTGCTATTAGGAGCCCTACCCCCTGAGTCCTGGACCCCCACCAAGTTGAACCATCATTGCTTACCCCTAAGAAACTATGATGTTATAATACTGAAAATCACATTAAATTCAAACAAGCATACGCATCGCACCTCGTAACTTGTTTGATAAATATATTAATCACATTGGTAAACTAGTCAATCCAATTACACTAAAATATATAATAAAGTTATACATTTATATCCATAATCACTACTATAAAAATGGAAATTCCCCACAAATATATGTATTCAACAAACGAAATTTCTCACGGACTAGGAATGCTTTTCCGACCACCAAAAACAAAAAAAAAACAAACAAACTAATTATTGCAACAAGTTCTCCACAAAATAGCTACAAATAAACTAGTTTTCGTAAATCCGTTGCCAACTTTTTCAAGAGGTTTTTTCCAACAACCTTTTTTTCTTTCAGAAATTTATTGCAACCTGGATTAATTTCCGACAAATTTCCCACAAAATATTACTGTCAGAAGAAGCCCAGGTTTTTGGTAGTGAATGTGACGCGGCATGACGTGACGCTGATGCTCTCATGTCAAGTTTTAACATTATGCACATGTTGGCATTGGTGACACGTGTCCCTCATATACACGTGTATGTACATAATATGTCTATTAGATTTAGAATATCCCATGTTTTTGTACATGTATTGTCTGAAACTGTGGGTAAGAAATGAGTATATTTCTTTGTGAATGCAGACACTAGACATCATGCATTTCACGTGGCAATCAGCATAGAATCGTTAATGCTGTCAGTCTAGATTGCATGCAATTTAGTATTTTATTAACCTACGTTGTTGAGTATCGAAAGTATATATGGGTAAACGCGTGAAGATGTCTCTCTAATTGGGTACATCATATATTACAACATGCATGAAATCTTGAAATAAGCACGATGATCGTCTAGCAAGAGTACAATATGTTTATCCTCGTAACAATATACACGTGGCATTTACATGCATGTAGTCATGCATTACGACATCTGCTAAAATTATGCTGTTGTGAGTTCCCAAGGTTCAACAGCAAAGCGATCGAGTTGGTATCGTGTAAAAGTTCGATGTACTCATGGTGTACTATTTAGTATTATTTCTGTCTTTTGGCGGCGTATAGTTAGGTAGCGCGCTTATGTATTCTGATAATAACCATGTGTATACGTACACACATTAGAGAAGCTGATTTCTACACAATACGATTAATCAACATACATTAGATACAAGCAATACTAATTTTCATACTAGATTTTCAAACGAAGACTTTGTTACAAAAATTTTAGTGTATACATTGACTAATTTGATTAACTGATTATATATAGGTCTGTACACATGGTTAAAATGATCCGCTAGCTAATGGCCTCGGATCTGCTAGAAATCATGCAAAGTGACTCTTAAAATCATTTAAAAACCATATTTATAATTCTAAACGTACAACTGCGCACTTAGAAGAACTAGAAAAGAAGCAACAAAAGTATTTGCAAATTTATAATTTTAGAACTACGACTTCCTGATGTTGAACGGCGAAGCGATCGATGAGTTTATATGATGTTTTACGTATAAAATCCAATATAATCTTGGTGTATTTGGTCTTGTTTCTATTTCTTTTGACAAGTTATAGGTATGTAGCCTAAGTATTCTCATACAATATAATTAACAAGCTAAGTCATGCGTATATACAATCTTGAAGCTGATTTGTGAATAATAAATAAATGATCAATACGTACATTAGATGTAAGTAATAACAACATACGATAGAATCCACTAAAAAATCCCATATAGCCATGCTGTATAAAAGTCCAAAATTTTAGAGTTGCGACTTCCCAATGATAAACAGCGAAGAGATCGAGTTTATATAATATTTTTCTTATAAAAGTATGATATATTCATGGTGTATTTTGACTTATTTCTATTTCTTTTGGCATGTTATAGGTAGTTAGCTAGCATGAGTATTTTTATAGGAAGAATTACTTATATCCCCATCTTCACAAATAAAATTACATATTTTTCCAAAACACAAGTTTCAATGCATAAAATATAATATTTTTTAAACATGTTTTGAGGATATATGTAATCTCATAAGTTTAAAGGAGGATATATGCAATTGTCCCATTTTTATACAGGGCTATGTGTATCTTAGGGAGAGTGAGCAAAAGAATGATGTTGCATAGATACTATGCATGCGGTGGGTGTGAGTACACTCATTAAAGATGTGTAATGGGTGAAATTTTTTAAAGAGAAGATTAGGTGTAATCAGTAATGTGATGGCTGGTGGATTAAAAAAAAACATAGATATCGCGCCCCACATGCTCACTAGCCCAATCACTACAACACCTTACACCCCTCATGACGCCCTAGGAGGGGTGATGTTCCGGCTCATGAGCAGCCTAGGTGGCATCTCTCACGCCCTTACTATATGATCATAACACATAGCCTAGTCTAGATAACAAATCATAGTATATATGATTAATTTTTCACCTCGCATGTTTCCTCAAATTAAATTTTGGTCTTTTTGTTAATTTGCATATAACGCATAACATATCAAAAAAAAAAAAAAAAAAAAATATATATATATATATATATATATATATATATATATATATATATATATATATATATATATATATATATATATATATATATAACACATAGAATATAAAAACAAATTTTGTTGTCTACATTTGAATTTTCTAATTCTACAAAGGAGTAGTAGTTATTTGTTTTTCATACATAACATCTAAAAGTTAAAAAAATAATAAAAATTTAACAAAAAGTATTATTACTATTATATATACTTTTATAACCTCAAATGACAAGATATACCTCTTTAGGCATAAAATAAGGTTAGATATTTTACTTTCAAAATGATTCGAATTTTAAGTGTTCAACAAATCAAGGAAAAAACTCAAAAAGCTAAATCTCAATTTCTTTTATGTAATATATATTCATATTAATAGATATAGAGGTATATTCGTGTCTTTTAAAAGATATATTAGATTTTATATTTTCTTTTGTCAAAGTTGTGATCTTCATTTTTTATTTTTTAACTTCCATTTATCACAATTTGAGACTAGATGTTGCTTTGTAAATTATTAATTTTTGTTTTGTCGTTTTATTAAATATTTTGTCCATATTATGATGCATTAGTTTCCAAATTCTGAGAAATGACACTCTGACTCAAGGTATGTGTTCCATCTTCCTTTCGATTTTATGCGTTCATTTCACCAAATAATTCACGTGATCACACGTGGCCCGTGACTTTCTCATCAATTAAACGATGCAAAATACAAAATTAAAACCTTATAATATCTCAAATTTTGACACCAAGACTGTCGTATGCATCTCTTAAATAGTATATATTTGATAGAAGGAACAAAAGTACTTTTAAAGATAAATATCTTTTACTTCAATTTTGTTTATAAAATAATTTAAAAACCGAGTACTGCAAGAAATATAATAAATCATACGGATAATTTGATCAGTTAGACTTGTAACTTTTTTTTGTTGTGAATATATAGCACTCCTAGTTACATAATCAACAAAGATTTACAATTAATTTTTATCTAATTTTACTTGGAAGAAAAACATGTTTTCCATTTTGTTTATAGTCATATGTACGAGCGAAGTTCAATGTAAAGGTTCTTATTAGCAACGAAAATTAAAGTTGTAATTATCATTAATCAAATCATGAACTATCATGATTTGTTTTGTCTTATTATAATTACAATATTAATAATCATACAAGGATAAATTTACCGCTTAATTAATATATGCGAGGATTGATTGATATTTTGAAAAGTTAGAAGTGTCAATATTATTTGGTAATTAATAAAACTAAGTGGGGAAGTTGTCGGGAAAGGATAAGGTAACGACATCGAATAGATCTTGTAAGTCGATTTCTTGCCACCTGATTAGTAGTATTAAGTGTTTATAATACCTTGTAATATAATAAAACATATATGTTTCAAGAATATGACAAAAACACGTATATTTTCTTGAAAATGTTGAAATCTATAAACTACTATCTAACTCTTGAAATAGAGCCGTGATCGGAATAAAAAATTGAGGGAATAAGTAAAAAGTATATCATGTTGGCTATAATAAAACTGATATTTAATTTAGAAAGGCAAAAAAGAATAATGTGTGCTTGACATTACAAGAAATAGTATTTTGGTCGTTGTGTCAAATACGTTAGGTTATTATGACATATACGTACGTCAGGTCACTATGTCTAAATATTGTCTAATATATCAAATTATTACATATAGAATATCATTGACTAATACAGTGAAGATGACATTTATAGAGAGGAGTTCTCAAAGTTAAAGTTATTAAAATGTTATTTTATAGAGAGCTCTTAAAGTTAAAGTTATTAAAATGTTTCTTATGATTAACGATGTCATAAGAAAGACTCAATGGTTTGACAATTATAGCAATCAGAACGATGTATTTGATGATATGGACTATAAAGACTTGATCAATCAATTTGTTGTAAAAATGATAGTAGTTTT
Organism: Flaveria sonorensis; assembly: GCA_025506505.1. Classification (NCBI taxonomy): domain Eukaryota; kingdom Viridiplantae; phylum Streptophyta; class Magnoliopsida; order Asterales; family Asteraceae; genus Flaveria; species Flaveria sonorensis. The sequence goes on from CM046424.1 coordinate 3,217,040, forward strand.
GCACGATTCAACAGTTAACTAGTTAACTACTACAATTTGTCATTCTAAAATTATAATTTTATTATATTTATTGTTATAAATTTCTGTTGTCTTTACAATGATATTTATCAATTTATTAGAGAGATTTGCACGATTCAAGTGGCTTAAGGATGCTTGCACTTCTAGCTCTAGGCGTCTGCTTCTCAATGTACAAAAATCAACCAAACTAATGAAATTGATGTCTATGTTGTAGTATTAAAAGGTACATCGAATGTGCATATAAAAGCAAACAGAAACAGCCAACCCCTCATCACTAATTATTATTAGAATTAAGGGTGCGCATGGCGTACGTACGCGCCGTGAGCTCACACCGAGGTTTGGCGCCGAGTGGCACCACTGTCGCCGTGTCCGTTCACGCCGCATTTTTCCTTTTTCATGGTATATACTCGTCGTGACCTTACCCCCATATGACCGTTGCTTGTGTGTGTGATGTAGTGGTGTAGTGTGTATGTTGTGGCAACACGGACCCCACCAAATTTGAGTGCGTGGTATAATGTGACATGACAAAATTTTATTGATGGGTTTATGATATATGTGGTGGGTGTGGGTGAGAGTGCCCCTTCCACCATAAGAAATTGTATTTCCTGTTAATTTGTGTTTGATTATCCTCCTAATAAGGTGATAATATTGGATTGAAAAAAATAATTTTTTTTACTTTTAACATGAAGAAAAGAAAATGTAATTGATTTGATAAGTTGAAGTCCGGGAGTAACAAGTAGGTTTGTTTCGCACATCTATTATGCTATTTCACTCCATCTAGGCGTCAAATCATCAATTTCAACCCTTTCATTTCATCTTACCACCAAAGAAATGGTTTAATCCTTTTCACAACTCTTATTTAAATATAATTAAATATAATTTGTTTGTGTGTGCGTCAAGGGACCCATCATAATTTCTTCACGCTCGTTAACGCACTCTGCTCTTTGACACCTCTTTACTTTGGGTGAGAGTGGCGTGTAACATTTGTTAAGGGCCAACTCAGCTATTAACGCAGACGTTATCTTGCAACGCATGGCCTTATTGGGTTGATGGAATCACACACCAAGAAAAAAGTTTTAAAACTCCTAATTGGTTAAGAAGGACATGGCTGACTTGTCATAATCTAACATGGAAGTTCACATGCCAAGTTGGTCAATTCCCTCTGCATTCTTTATGGATGCAATAATTGCCAATCTAAGTCCCATCAGATTAAGTTTGTACAAATTCCCCCCTTTAAGAAATATTGATTCCAAATGAAAAAAATAAAAAATAAGAAAAAACCAATGTTATGTATTTTTATGTGCTTCACTTGTAAGGAATTGGGTAACAATCAAATTACAAAGATTTGATATATATATATATATATATATATATATATATATATATATATATATATATATATATATATATATATATGTGGTCTAATTAAAGAAAGAACTAACGAACAATGTTTTCAATTCTCAACAAGGATCAATATTATATAAAGTACTAAAAAAGCAATTCGACGTTTAAATTTCTTGTTTGACTAAAACTAGAAGAAAACCAAACCATATATAAAACGAGTGTCCTTCAAACTTATCATATTATCCAAAATACAACCAATAGAGGAACTGGTCCCGAATCCTATTGTCATTCATCTTTAATGGTACATTTCCAAAATTTACTTTTAAAAAATCTCGTTTTCATGTAATAATCCATTCATCAAGTAACCACAAAAGTTTGGGCTAAAATATTTGGGGACCTATATAGATGTGAAGTGTTGTGGGACAAAATTTAACATTATGTGTGAATGGTCGTAAACCAAACAAAACATTTGAGTCAAACATTGACCTATAATAAAGGGGTGTGAAACATAAACCTGAGTCTAGGATTGGTGGGGTTTTACGGTCGTATTGGTACTCTATGCATGTTTTCTTGTTGTTCTTCGATGTTGGAAAATGTTTAGGAGTTGTCTCTATTTTATGATTTGAAATAGAATTTGTTTTGTTTATTTTTTAATCATGATAACATATTTTAAAGTCATGTATCGTAATAAAAATGTAATTGTTACTAATATGAATAATGATTGATGAATGTATAAGTATGTTATTAATTTTATGTTATTTTAGTCATGTAATATAGTGAAATTTTATATTTAATGAACACATACAAAATATTTCTGTAAAAGCATGTCAAAAAGTTTTGTGAAAAATTAAGCGTGAGAGCGTCTCTTTGTCGTCTTCAAACAGAAAGGTGGTCTGGAAATCAAATGCAACGTCGACAACAAACATAGCGTAGGAGGGGTCGTTTGTATGGCGTTTTTTGCTTCCATTCGGATTTCGGATGAGAAGAAATGGTGAGGGTGGGGCACTATCTCTTTCTCACAATGTAATTAAATATGTATGTGTTTAATTTGTGTTTTAAAAGAAGGACATTTGAAAAATGATGTAGCGTTAAAAAAAATAGTGTTTGTGGGTGTTTAGACACCTAATTAATGTGTTTGTGGGTGTTTAAATACATAGCATTGAAGAAGCTCTAATATAGTAATATGAGTAGAGTTTGAAAGGTTATCACGAGCGAGAAGAAACAAGTTGACAATATCGTGATCGTGGTGGTGATGTCACATTCACATTTCCTTGGCCAAAAGTAGTATAAGTTCGTTACGATCCTAGAAAATAAAATCGATCGTTAATACATTATTAGAAAATTGTATTTCAAGCAAAACAAAAGGTAAATAAAAACGTTATGAAGTTGATAATGATTTTAATCTACAAGGACAATTATTTCATCTATTTTTATAAAATATTCTAAAAAACAATAAAAAGTATTTTCAATATCAAACGTTACAATTTATATGTCGACTCCAATGTTGCTTTCGGTGTTCATCACCATCTAAAATCTATTGCATGTCGGCATACTTTTCACACTTTAACCCCTCGTCTTTGACTATGCTTCATTTCAACCCCATTATATTTTAATCCATAAAATCAACTTTAAACTTTATTTGCTTGATATGCTCCTACCAACCCAAACCGCATGCACCTTCTCCTAATTCAAGTCATATTCAAACACACTCAACTTCCAATAGCAACTCCAAATTCTTTCTTCAACAATACTAATAATATAACCAATAATACTTCATTAAATAATCATAAAACTCTGCAAACCGAACAAGAAAATAAAAATATAATACGTGTAGCAGATTAACAGACCACGTCAGACATGATAATCCGTAACAGATCAAAACAAGCAATCGCACAAATCAATATCACGTTTGTTCATATTTAAATCCGTCAAACAACCAAAAATTATAAGACGAATACGCAATTAGTGTTAAGAAAAAGTAATTAAGACGAATATGCAATCAAAATCAAGAGAAAGTAAGTAAGATAAGTAAAGAGACTCGTAGTATAAATTTTACATATCATATACCATGATTATTATTTACAATAGAAACATAGGTGGCGTGCATTGATCACTTGCACTCATGGCTTACTCGATTGTACTCAAACTATAACAGGGAACCAGCTGAGCTTCATTTCTAAACCTACACACACAAGCTACAAACTGGCCCCCCAAAAAGTATATAATTAGAATAAACCCCCTAAAGAATAAACAAAACTACAAACAACCCCCCACTGATCGGAGAGTTTCAGGAGATTCACCGGGGACGTACTACCGCCATCTCTCCGGCGAAATCTCACCTGCAAATGGTGAATTTCACACCTGTGTTGCTAAATCGTTGCTGCTTATGAATGTCCCGTGAAACCCATATGGAACCCTCGATGGTAGCTTCACTGTTGCCGATAATTCCATCGTCATTGCGTTGATGATCTGAAGCTCCGATTCCCATGTGGCTTCGTCGTGAACGAACGCCAGTATGTGACCATCGTCTTCAGCGGCGGCGGTGGTGGCGTTGGTGGGAAGAAACAGAGGTTCGCCGCCGTACTTGTTGTCGCCGTAGATGAACTTTTTGGTTTCTCCGGTGGAAAGATCGACTTTAGCGAAACCGGAGACCTTGGGCCATGGTTCTGCAATGGCAAGATAAGCGAATTTTGACTTTCTTCCGAGGAGATTCTTGTTGACCATTCCGGCTTCAAGATTGACGTCTTCCTCCGGCGAGATGATTCGCCGGCGGGTGGATTTTCCGGTGGATAAATTCAGGCGAATTTCTGATAAAACGCTTTTTAACTCTTGGTCACTTTCGTTGAAAATGGAGTCCGCCGGAGTCATGCAAGATCCGATAACGACGACTTCATCGGACTCTGGTTCTTCCCACGCGTTCCAGAGGTGAAAGCAGAAGCAATCGGGTACTTCGATCCATTTTATACCCGACCCGTTTTCTGCGTATTTGTCAAGAACCCCAAATCGTGAAACTTTCTCTTTATCATACACCACCGGCGATCCGCCGGTGATCATCTCCGACATCTTGAACACCACTTGATGATCCGGCACCACCACGAAGTTTTCAGTGATGGCGAAATCGTGAACCATCGTCGGAATCTTCAAATCGATCGCTACGTCGTTCGATTTCTTCCCGTCGGGCGAGAATCGGAAGTATTTAAGGTAGGGTTTTTGGATCACATCGTAGCTCAATGCGAAAAGCTCGCCGGAAACAGGGTCGAGTTTCGGGTGTGCGATCATCGTGGAGCTCAATTGACCGTCGAAATCGTATCTTCCGGAGGTTTTCAGGTCGCCGGAGGGGGTGATTCTGACGTGATAAGGTAAATCGTCTTCCGACATCGCTAGTAATCGGTTGTTGAAGTACACCAAACCGGCGTTTGCGACTCCGATCCCCTGTGTATGATCGATCAACCCACATAACCCACGAGCGTAGAAGAGTAAAAGCTTTGCGATGCCGGAGTGACCATGGAGTTCTCCGATGGCCTTGGGGAACACTGGTTTTCCGATGGCTCGTTCTTGCACAAGCCGCTGTGTTTCAGTGAACCTACAGGCGAAGCTAGCGGTGCCGTTGTCGAACTTCACGGCGAAGATCATACCGTCTCCGTCGAACAAATGGTGGCCGGAGGTGGGTTCGAACAAGGGGTTAGCTCCATTTCGTAGATAAACTCCTTGAATATGATCTGGGATTTTTCCGGCGACTGGTAGATTGTGCCGCACAGGTTGCTCCGGCACCGGCGAGAAGTTTCCGGCGATTTGGACGTTTGGGTCAGCTGTTTTGGGCAAAGGGTGTTGTTTTTCACGAGCTTTTAATCCGTCTTCAATGGCGTCCAATGCCATTGCTGCAAGGCTCTGTAACAAGTTCCAATTTTGTTGGACCGCCGGAGAAGACGAAGTCGTCGACGGCGGCAAATTGATCGCTCCGGTGGAGGTTTTCGCCGGGCCCTGTTTCGGAATTTGAAGAATCGAAGGCGTTTGAAGCGCGGAAACAATCGAATTCGCTCTCGATTTCTTCGAATTCTTCAAATTCGTTCGCTTACAGAACGAAATCGATGATGGGTTGAAAGAAACCGCATCTTTTGAAGAAGATAACAAGATTTTGCTTCTTGGATCACTCCAAGTAGGAGTCTTTATAGAAGAAGAAGAAGAAGCCATTATTGGTGTTTGAAGCTATTTTAATGGCGATTGTGAAGTTTATGTTTAAGAACAGAGGTGAAGATGAGAGTTTAATTGAGTATGTGTGTGAGTGTGTGTTGAGTTTGAGGGAGAAAGTGGTGAGTTGAAGGGGGTATAAATAGTGAAAGAGGTCCACCTTAAACATGTAGAAGAGAGACCACGTGTTAGATAGTGAGCAAAAGACACTCGAACTATTGACGATTATTATTATTTTGGAGGCAGGTAGGTCATCTTATTGCAACAATTTTGGTTTATCAAGTATATTCTTTTTTATACTTTTTTTTAACGTGCATAATATAAAAACAATTGAACATCAAACTTTATTATAACCTTGTCTTTTTATCATCTAAATGTTACAAGTGAATTAATGAACCATATCATAAATAATCTAATGGAAGTCAAATCAAATACTAGAGTTATTTTAAGTATGTGATTGGTTTAATCAATATTTCTCTTTTAAAAATAACTTCATCTAAGTATAAATATCCATTGCGTGTTGAATTCATCATAGGAATATTCATATGTGTCACTTGTAGAATAGTGTTATGAGATGTCTGAAAACTTCATGTGCATAGTGTTACATATAATCGAAGTTTAAAAGGATGTTTATAAACATAGGGATGTTCCTATCAGAACTTATATTATGTTGCAGTTCTTTTTTAAGCAAATAACCATGATAACTCATAACTAGCAACTCTAACAAGTTGTATTCTTTTGGAAGCTCGCCCTCAAAGATGAAGGAGACAATTATATGCATAGATACATACTATCAACACATAACCCGGTCACGGGTTATGTGAATTTTACTTTTCATAATTTATATAATTTTGTATTATGTATTCTAAATTTTTAATTTGAATTTGGTAGAACTAGTTTTTCTCATTTGTTGTAACTAATCCTACATTCAAGGAAACCTCCATGTATATGTATCAGATAATCGATTAATAAAACAAACTTTTGGTTGATATTCTCATATGGTATCAGCCAGGTTGCCATCCTCTTGATCTCGCAGCCATCTTCTCATCTTCCCGCAACCTGCATTTTTCTTCTTTTATTCCCACCATGTCCACCGAGGGTAACATTGAATCATCCACCATCAACACCCTTCCACTCAAAACTCAATCCCTCACCGTTGTTCACTTTCCTCCTTCCCTAAAGCTGACACCCACAAACTATTTGAGCTGGAAAACTCAGATTGAAGCCCTTCTTCATGGCTTAGATCTCTATAAATTCATCGATGGTACAAACCCTGCACCGAAACCTACAGTCACTACCGATGGTTCAACTCCTCACGCTGACTACCCAGCATGGTTCCGTCAAGACAGACTTCTATTCGGTGCCCTCGTTGGCAGCCTTTCCCCCCTATTGTTCCCTTTTATTTCTTCTTTTGATGCCTGGACCATCCTGTCCAATACCTATGCCAACCCGTCTCGTGGACACATAAAACAACTTCAACACCGTCTCAAATAGTAGGTTAAGGCCCCTGACCAAACCATTACAGATTACATACAATCTGTCAAAACTATTGTTAATGAGCTCGGTACCTTGGGTAAGAAGATGGATACTGAAGACATTACTGATGCAATTTTGCATGGTCACGATTCTCATTCGTACAAATCTGTTATTGATGCCATACATGCTCGAGACAAACCCATCTATTTTCCCGAACTTCATGAAAAACTCATTAACCATGAACTATCTTTAGTTCAACAATCCTCCACCACCACCAATATCCATCAACTTGCTACTGCCTTTGCAGCCCACAATCGGCCCTTGCCTCGGTCCTGGAACAACCGCAGTACCTCATCTTCTCAAGGTTTATTACCAACCCCTCCACAACCTGCTGCATCTAATCGCCCCTTTCTTGGTAAATGTCAGTTTTGTTTTGCCAAAGGTCACTCCCTCACCTCCTGTTACCTTTTCAAACACAAGTACCCCCATGTTTCCATCCTTTCACTGCCTAAACCCAACAACAGTAAACCACAGGCTCATGTTATGACTACCAACACCACTTCAAACCCGGCTTGGTTATTTGATAGTGGCGCCTCTCACCACATCACAAATGATCTCAATGCCTTATCCTTACATGCACCTTATGATAGTACCGATGAACTTGTCATCGGTGATGGTTCGTCCCTAACTATCACTCATGTTGGTTCTTTAGTTATCCAATTTTCTAATACTTTACTCACTCTTACAAATGTTCTTTATGTTCCTTCCATCTCTAAGAACATTATATCTATCTCTAGATTATGCATTGATAATCATATACTAATTCAATTTTATTCTTCTTATTTTCTTCTCAAGGACTTCCGCTCAAACCAACTCCTACTCCAGGGACAAGCTAGTCGTGGAATATATGAACTTCGTTCTACATCACCACCTCATGCTTTCCACATGCACTCAAATAAGCCTCCCCTTTGGCACCATCGTCTTGGACACCCGCATCCTCAAGTCACATAATTTTTAGCTTCAATTATTCCTACTCTTAAAGTTATGAATAATCATTGTAATTCTTGTTGCCTTAATAAAAGTCATAAGCTTCCTTTTCATGCTTCTACTATTACTACTAATTCACTATTGCAATTAATATTTTCCGATGTTTGGTTGTCTCCCCTTACATCTTTTGATGGGTTTAAATATTACATAATATTTGTAGATCATTTTACAAAATATATTTGGCTTTACCCATTAAAACACAAATCTGATTCTCTTACCACCTTTATTCGTTTTCAACGCCTAGTAGAAAAATATTTTCAAACCAAGATCAAACAATTATTCTCCGACAACGGAGGAGAATACATTAAACTTGCATCTCATCTTGCTTCTTGTGGCATCACACATCTTACCTCCCCCCCTCACACACCCGAACATAACGGTTATGCCAAAAGACGCCATCGTCATATCATTGAGACAGGTCTCACCTTACTTTCTCATGCCAACATGCCTTTAAAATTCTAGCCTTTTGCCTTTACCACTACCACTTATCTTATCAATCGTTTACCCACTACCACCCTCCAAAAAGACTCTCTATATTTTCGACTCTTCCACACCCTTCCTAACTATCAAAAACTTCGAAGTTTTGGCTGTCTAGCTTACCCTTGTCTTCGTCCTTACTCCAACCACAAACTTCAATCCCGTGCCAAACCATACATCTTCATAAGTTACTTATCCTCTCAAAGTGCATATCACTTTCTTGATCCCCTCACAAACAAAATCTACATATCCCGTCATGTCCATTTTGTTGAAACCACCTTCCTTTATTCCTCTTTGACTAAAACTATTCCACTACCATCCCCCAATCCCGACACCTGGCTTAATATTACCCTCATTCCCAAACCCACTGCCCTTACCCCATCCACTATTACTCCCCCACCTAATCCTCCACCTTCTCCTTGTCCTCCAAATTCTTCTCTACCAACCACTCCTCCTACTGCCCACTAAAATGTCTCGATTCCCTCTTCTACCAGACCTACACGAGCATTGAAACCCAATCCAAAATATCACAACAATGACTTTGTCCTATATCAATCTATCTCCCAGCCGTTCCCTGAACCTACTACCATCACACAAGCCCTCAAGCAACCTCAATGGCGAAAAGCCATGCAAGATGAACACGACGCACTAATTCGAAATCACACTTGGTCTCTTGTTCCTCCCGACTCTGCTCCTAATTTAGTTGGTTGCAAATGGGTCTATCGTACTAAATTTAAACCCGACGGCTCTATTGATCGTCTGAAAGCCCGACTCATTGCAAAAGGTTTTCATCAAAGACCCGACCTTGATTACGCTGAAACTTTTAGTCCTGTTGTCAAACCCGCTTCTCTCCGTCTCATTCTCTCCTTAGCTACCTATCAGAATTGGTGTCTTCATCAACTTGACATCAATAACGCCTTTCTCCAAGGCACACTCACGGAATCGGTATACATGTCTCAACCCCCTGGTTTCTTTGATCCCTCCTTTCCCAATCATGTTTGTAAATTACATAAGGCTATCTAAGGTCTTCGTCAAGCGTCTCGTGCTTGGTATGACGAACTAAAAACATTTCTCTTATCGGCTCATTTCAAACCCACTATTTCTGATCCTTCCATTTTTGTTTCTCGCTCCGCGAACTCTCCTATCTATATTCTAGTGTACGTTGATGATATCATCATCACTGGCCCTCATTCTTCCCATGTCAACACTTTCATCACCACTTTAGCCAATCGATTCTCCCTTAAGGATCTTAGCAACCTCTCATATTTCCTTGGAGTAGAAGTCCTTCCTCATCCCGATGGTTTATTCCTTTCTCAAACCAAATACATTCTCAACCTCCTAACTAAGGCTAACATAAGTGATAGTAAACCGGCGTCCACCCCTATGACATCTTCGGCCCTTCTCTCAACCGATGGTACCCCTCTCCCAAACCCAACTTCCTATCGTTCATTTCTTGGTGCTTTGCAATACTTGTCACAAACACGTCCAGACGTAGCTTTTGCTGTGAATAAGCTCTCACAATTCATGCACAGACCCACCGACACCCATTGGGATGCTCTCAAACGACTACTACGCTACTTACATGGCACACTTCACCATGGTTTATTTATTCGTCGCAATTCTCCTCTACATCTACATGCTTTTACCGATGCTGATTGGGCGGTTGACAAACAAACTTATCTAAGCACCACCGGTTACATTGTCTATCTCGGTTCCAATCCGATTGCATGGACCTCTAAACGGCAACCTACATTGGCCCGCTCCTCCACAGAGGCTGAATTTCGTGCTGTCGCGTCAACTACCACCGAAGTCCAATGGATTATGTCTCTACTCTCTGAACTTGGATATAAATCCTTGGTGACACCGGCTATCTACTGTGACAATCTTAGTGCTACCCACTATTCCGCCAACCCAGTTTTTCACTCAAGAATGAAACATCTGGCTCTTGATTTCCATTTTGTTCGTGAAAAGGTTCAGGCTGGAACTATTCGTGTTACTCACATCAAAGGCGATGATCAATTAACAGACACTCTAACTAAACCATTGCTTAAACACCGCTATCACACGCTTTTATCCAAGATCGGCCTTCTCTCTCGAATGTCCATCTTGCGGGGGCATATCAACAGATAACCCGGTCAAGGGTTATGTGAATTTACTTTTCATAATTTATATAATTTTGTATTATGTATTCTAAAATTTTAATTTGAATTTGGTAGAACTAGTCGTTCTCATTTGTTGTAACTAATCCTATATTCAAGGAAACCTCCATGTATATGTCGATTAATAAAACTAACTTTTGGTTGATATTCTCATACATACATGCAATATGTACATAGCACATATACAGGTATATATGTGCATGTTGTTGTCTGTTAGATGAATATTAATAGGTTAAATACATACTTTTTAGAAAAAAAACATGGTATTTATTATGTTGTAGTATTTTCTATATAATTGAGGAAAGAGAATTAAAATAAAGGAAAAAGAGAAAAAATAAAGAAGAGATTCGGGAAAGAAAAAAGGAGTGATCAAAGACAAATAAATCAATTTTCTCATTTTACTCATTTCATTTAATATAAATAAGTTAATTAAAGAACCTATTCGTTAAAACAAACTTATACTATTATGTGCTTATATTATAATTGAAGTTACTATATAATATTGGTTCGAGACGGACATTCTCACGTATATGTGTGTACAAACACATGGGCATTCTTTTCAACCTTTTGTTGATTTCTTTTTCCAATATACTTTCACCAATCCGTTAAACATAAATAATTTTTATATACTTCACCATTAAATTTAATCTTAAAACTTAGTATAATTTTATTTATTATTTAAAAAGTTATGTTTTTAAGTTATAAGGCACCTGGAGCAAATAGTGTAGATATACCCATTTACATAGCGTGTCTAATAGAATTACACCGTGTTGATATGTACCTAACTCATTTACACATTACGTGTCTTGAGGTCTTTTTGGGTTTTGCGTTATACGGAATGTTTTATCTTATTTGCATACCTCATGTTATGTGCCCCAGAAGCATGTGCATATAAATATACGCAAATACACAAATCTCATAAAACTTGCGCATGTAAAAATGTCGTGTCTTCGTACCTTTGGATGCTTTTTAGGATATAAACAGTTTGCAAAGATAAATATGCTTTGCTTCATGACGTAACTAAAAAAGCCACAAAGAATAAATAATAATTTTACAAAAATATTAACAATAAAAAAGTCATCAATGTAGGTAACATCATATAAAAATGTTACTTTAAGAAATGGGGGATCAATATATTTGTTTGTCCTATCATTATGCATATATGTTAAATAGTTACATACACTACATGTCATTTAACTAGTTACATATAGATTCACTATAGGAATTACGGCTTTTTGCGGCGATATTTCTCATCTCAAAAAGTTCATAATTCGTCGCAATATGTTATTTGCGACGAAAATATCGTCATTATAAATTCGCCGTGAATAACTGGTCGCAAAAGGTTTATTGCGATGAAGTTTGTGACGATTTTTTTGTGGGGTCTACCTGTTTAAAAAAAAAGGGAAATGAGTGGAAAAGGTTTTTTGCGACGATATCTTTCGTCGCAAATGTATTTTTAATTTTCTTTTAATATTATAAATATTATAATTAAATAATGCTTATTCTTTTTTGCGACGACATATCGCAGCAAATTTTTTGACCAGGAATGTTTTTTGCAGCAATCCACCCAGGTATTCCTGGGTACCAAACCTGCTGTCCAAAGTCACTAATACCATCCCAACTATCAAATCAATCGCAATTAGAAAGGATAACATATGAACCAATTATTGTCTAAAGTTAACAAGTCATACAAACAAATGTTCCAAAATGTTCAAAATATTCATAACAACAGCAAATCAAAATCTTATTTGTTTGACGACCCACCTTCATCATCTTCATCACTTTGTTGAGAATGACCACTTCTCTTAAAGGCGCTCTGGACTTGGGTTTGGATTTGACTCTGTATTTGTGCCATCATATTAGCCATCATCTGGGACTGCCATTGTTCTTGCTCACTTGCCAGTCTCACTGCTATCATCTCCTCAACCTCAGCTTGTGAGAACATTCGTTGATCCGTTCTATGAGGTGGAGGTGGGGTTTGTGAAGGCACGCTCGGTATTGGCCCGATGCCACGTTCCCACCTGGGCCGTTCCCCCAAGACCTGCAGCATGATCTGCTTCTCTGATATTTCAGGGTGTTGTTGTTGAAGAGCGACCATTTGCTCCTATTTAGTTTACAAAAAACAATAACCAATGTTATATATATGGAGATAATATATATTACTTCATTTTTATAAGATTGTAAGGTGTGTACATTAGTTACATAGCATGCAGCGGGTTCAGGTTGATAGAAATTACCGCTTGAATCGGTATAGAAGCGGCGGTATGCTAATATGGCACTACCAGGTTAATCAGAACCCTCTTCCCGCTGTAAACACATTAGATAGATATATAATTGTGAATCCAAGGATCGTTCAGGAATTATCAGTTTTGATTTGAACAAGTATTGATCGCGGAATTATCAACACTTGCTGTTTAAAAGATTATCAAACTAGAAATTAATCAAACAATAGAATAAACAGAATATAAGAATAATCAAACCACGAGTGTTAACGAATGATGATCGTAATGATTTCTTGTTGCTATTGATGTTTTGATGTAAATGTTGCTTATGTTGCTTGATCGTATGTTGATTGTCTGTTGATCGTATATCTACATCTGATCTTGATCTCATGTTATATAGAGATCTCACTCTATTCTGTTTCTAATCCATTGCTAATCTTTCGCTAACTTGTTACTATAATTCAGCTAACTATAGTTATCTAAATCCTTGCCATATTTATCGGCATAGGAGTTCAAGATTTACAATGACATAAATACATATAATGTTGTTGATGTGACGTGGAATATTCGCTTGAAATATATGTCTTCCATCGCCATTAATGTTGTTATTCTGCCACGTTGACTTGTTGACTTTCTGTTAGTTGACTACTTGATGATGTGAAATCATACAAGTGTTAAACAGTCTTCCGTAGGAATTTCTTCTTCCGCAGGAACTTAGTCTTCCGCAGCAACACTTGATCTTCATTGCTTGTTCTTCAATGATTGTGTTTCCGTAGGAGTTCTTGAACTTGTTCTTTCATGACAATTTCTCCTTCAGTAGCTTCACTTTGTTCTTTTGACTTGTTCAGCTGGAATTGTTCTTCCGCAGGAGATCTACGGATGTTCACTTTAGTTGTATTCCTGAGAACATCTACGGAAGAACACTTTATTCATCCGCAGTTGTTCAACACTTGGTCAATTTTCCAAATTGACACAGTTTGATGTTCACTGCACACATTCACACATACATTATGAAATACATATATCATATATTTATAACATATATAATGAGATGTAACATTATATTGTTCAATTCATAAACACAATGCATATCATATCATTCAAATAATAATTACAAAGTGTGATTACAAGAGTTGATTGATCATCTAAACCTATACATGAGTTCTAGACCTAACAATAATCATATAATAGTAACTTACAAACACATAAAACAATTTGTAAACACATTAGATTAAAACAACTTACAAACATATAACGACACTAGGCTAGAGATATCCGGCCGCCATGTCCCTTGATCTTCTGCTTCCCTTTGTTGGACTTGTTGGTTGCAGACCGAGCCTTGACTTCAGGAGAAGTGTAGTAATCCACATAGCCTTTCCACTCAGATTCTTGCATGTCAGGTGGCATAACAACGGAAATATCAACCCTGTCCTCCCCATCTTTTTTGCTAAAATGCTTTTGCTTGAACCGGTATTTGTGATCTTTATACCGGTTTGCGGCATATTTCTCAATGTCTGCCCTCAGGCCTTCGTGGGGAGTCATATCAAAATACATCTGCAAATTATGAAAACAAATAGCTTAGTGTATATGTATTTAAACACTGAATTTAATTATCAAAAACTTAACCTTTAAGTCAGGCCAGATAGTCGCCTTCAACTCTGCAAGTATCTTTCTCCAGCTCTTGGCACCTATAGGTTTGTAGGTGTCATGTGTACCTTGCTCAAATTCAATTGTGAGCAAATTTCCTTGGGGATTTCTCTTGCGCATACCCTGAAGTGTGGTCCTCCCACGCTTGCCTTGTCCTGCAAATTCAAGTGAATAAAAAAAAAAAAAACACAAGTAAATCAAAATTCAACAAATATAGCAGTTTTTCCTATAGGTTTGTAGGTGTCATGCCTTGTCCTATAGGTTTGTAGGTGTCATGCGTACCTTGCTCAAATCCTATGCCCAACATAAGCAGTTTTTCCTAATACATGAACAGATGGAGTGTCTTCCTTACATGTTGGGCATGCAAAGCAACCTTGCCCACACTAACTAGACAAGCTACTATGAGCAGGGAAATCATTGATGGTCCACAAAAGCATTGCATGCAATGTGAAGAAAGTGTTTGTAATAGCATCTTGTGTCACGACTCCATCTGACCAAAGAGTTTTTAATTCATCAACCAATGGTCTCAAAATAACATATCCTTCCCAGGTGATTTAGGGCCAGGGATTAATAACTTCAGCATGAATAAAGACTCTTTCATACATAACCATGGCGACGTATTGTATGTTGTCAATATGACAGGCCACATGCTATAGGACGTACTCATGTTGCCAAATGGATTGAAACCATCAGCACCAACCCTAATCCAACATTTCTAGGTTCTTTGGCAAAAGCAGGATACATTGAATCGAAGTCTTTCCATGATGTACCATCCATCGGGTGACGTAACTTACCATCTTCTATGCAACGTCCAGAAGCATGCTATGTCATATACTTTGCAGTGTGTCTTGAGTTATAAATACACTTTAGTCTAGGAATTAATGGAAAGTAACGTATAACCTTGTTGGCAACTTTCTTCCCCTTAGTGTTTGCGTCCTTCCATCTACTTTCAGAACATATTGGACATTTTTGCAAATCTATGTTATCCTTCCCCCAGAATAAATAGCAGTCGTTCTTACAAACGTGGATCAATTCATATCCACCCAACTTTTTTCATTATCTTCTTGGCTTCATAGTTTGACAGTGGGATTTTAGCAAGCGGAAATGTAGTTCTAAGAAATTCTAGCAATTGGTAAAACAATGTATCGGTCCATTTATTGATGCCTTCATGTGACTCAGTTTTGCCAAGAAATCCAATGAAGACATCCCATCACAACCAGGGTATAGTTCGGTGTCGACAAGTTTTAGTAATTCAGCAAGTTCATCATTTGTATCACTCGGTGTTTCTGTTGTGTTCATTGGCTGGTCGTTGTCATTGTCCTCTTGGGGACATTCTCCTGACGAACATCGTTGATGAAATCATGTATTGGGTCTGTCATTTGAGGTATGACTGGAACTACCGGTGACGAAACATATGATTCACCGTGATGCGTCCACGTTTTGTAAAATCGACAAAAACCATTATTATGTGGCTCTCTATGTTGGAAGAGGAAACCAATAACATTTATTGCAATTATTACATGGATATCGAGCTTTATTTTGGCTATTCTTATAATTCTTACACCTTTCCATGAGTGGTTTAAGACCAATCAGCTATTCTTTAGAAAAATTATTTTCTAAAGTAGTCCAACTCTTATCAATCGTCATAACTGTGTCTACAAACAAATATTAATTATCTTAACACATTTAAAACTAGGGAAATACAAACACAAATCATATTAACTCAGCAAATTTTATACTAAATAATTACGAATGGATTGATAGGCGTCCAGTTTGTAGCAAGGTGGTCATCCTAACCCACTTTTTGAATGTTTTGTCTTATATATGAATGAGTACAACTGATTAATTATTTAAGAAAAATTCGACATCATTTCCCCTTAGCTTCCCAAATATGTGTATTAAACACATATTCGTGGGAGCAAATGGGAAATGCTGCTGAATTTTTCTTAAATAATAAACCAGTTATACACATTCATATCTTAAATGAAACAAAACATTCAAAAAGCAGTCCCAATCTGGGGACTGTTCGAAATTAAATTCTATTAATTTAATTTCAGACGGGTGACCTACGGTATAAAACGAGAGAGAATTATACACACATGTTAAAAGAAACTAAGCATTTTATACAATTCCAAACCTAATCCACATCAAGATACCTAAATCATAGTCCAATCAAACCATATTCTAATGCCCCCATAACAATACATACACACCTAACAACAAATACATACATTCTCATGTTTTTTCATCTCAACTAACAACAAAATCACTAAATACATACATTCTTATGTTTTTTCATCTCAATTTAACATAAATACACACATACACGTATACATACATACACAAATACATACATTAATTAACACAAGAATTACCACAACAAATACATACATTCTCATATACATACATACACAAATACACACATGTTTTTTCATCTCAACTAATTTAAAGATCCATTATTTTAATAACCCTATAAACTTCCTAACCCTAATTTCAAATAATAACCATAAATTAACAACCAAATTATGAAAAAAAAGGTTTATTACGTGAAATTAGAAGTGGTTGTGGTGGCTATGGTGGCAGGGAGCGGCGGCGGTGGTGGCTGTGGTGGAGCAGCGCGGTGGTGTAGGTTGTGGGTTTGAAGGGGGCGGTCGGTGGCAGAGTGGTGACTGGTGAGGGTGTGTTCGACGACGGTGGAGCAACGAACGGTGGTCGGCCTTCGGCTGTGGTGGAGTGGGGTGGGGTCGACGGTGGTGGAGCAGGCCGGTGATGGAGGTTGTGGGTTTGAAGGGGCGGTGGCGTAGTGGGGTGGGTTCGACGGCAGATGGCGGTGGTGGTGACGGGTTATGGCGGCAGCGGCGATGGTGGGTTTCGACGGTAGAGCGGCTGTGGTGTGGTGGGGGTGTGAGTTTCAAAATGAGGAACCAGATCTGAGATTCCCGTCTTGTATTATCTGGAACCTTTTTTGCAGCGACGATTACTTTTTTTGTTACGACACTATCGCCGCAAAATTAATTAAATTTTTTAAAAACTTTTTTTGTTACGACACTATCGCCGCAAAAACCTACGCTGGAAAAAAAATAAAAAAGTGGGAAATATAAAAAATAATATTCATTTTTTTGCGGCGATATTTTTGTCGCAAATGAGTTAGTGGGAAATTTCCCCCCCTAAAAAGAGATTTAGATAATAATAATAATTTATAACTAAGTCGCAAAAAAAATTTACGATTTAAAAATTCCAAAATAAATTATATTTCATTATTTGCGACGAAAAAGTTGCCGCAAAAAAGAATTTTGACTGGAAAAGTCAAAAAGTAATTTTTTTGTTTTGTGTTTAGTGAGTTTGTTGCGACGAAAAAGTGATCGCCGCAAATAATTTAGGCACAAAAAACCAATTTTCTTTTAGTGATTATCAATTTGTTATAAATAATTATGCAAACTTATATAGTAATTATACGACCTATGTTTATTATTACACACAGACTTGATTTTGCACATTATATTATACACACATTACTTTAACATTTATAAAATGTGTCATTTGAATTATAATTATAACAATAGCATACACAAACTAAAGATGATAAAATCTTAGCTTACATGCCCTTATATGCGTGAACATTACCGACTCACAACCTCGTATACTTTTAAAGGAATGAAAAACACTAAATTTAACCTAAAAGAGTAAACAATAGAGGTTTTCAGATATTTTTCCCTTTCAGCCATTTACTTTTCACGGTCTTGCCACCACCTGCCATCTTAAGTGTCGAAAAAGTTAGATGACCCGTGCATATCAACTTTGTACACTTCTCACAAAAACAAACTCTGCATTTGATCCTTACGCCTAGGCTTGAGTTTGGCTTGTTTTGATTTGAGAGAGCTCGAACTCGAGCTAGGCGCATAAGAAGTTTTTTAAGCTTGGGCTCGGCTATTTATTATTTAATTATTTAATTTGTATATTTTTATAATTATATATATATATATATATATATATATATATATATATATATATATATATATATATATATATTAAAAGGATTAAATAAAATTTATATAATTATAAGGCTTGCTTAATCTCATGAGCCGACTGAAGCTCGAAAGAGTTATAATATCAACTTGAGCTTGACGTATATGTATTTAATTTATTCTTTTGATCCCGTTTTATTTTAACAAAGGAGCTATGTTAGCGTGAATTTTTTTATTAACACGTGTATATATTAGTAATATCTTGTTTGATTGTTCGTTACGTAATTTTCATAACAAGGCATGTGTCAAGCTTGCGTGATTAGACATGAGAGTAATAATACACTACGAAACTGACTTCAGATTAACAATCCATTATCAAGTAATTCAAATTCACTATCTTTTATATATAAATCCAAATTAACGGTCTATCAAGATGAGATTAGAGGATTAAAAAAGAAAAAGAAGAATTTAAAAAGGTAAAGAAAAGGTGTAAGTTATAATGGTAGTTATAGGGATTGTGACATAATGCAATAAGATGGGATTTGTGGTTGAAAAATTGATGTTGTTTGTTATACACGTCGAAAGCCTAATTCCGCGTTTTAACCGCTAATCAACTTTTTAATTTTGTGAATAAAACCAAACTTGAACCGGACCGTGTCGGTTCATATTCTTCCACTTTAACCCAAGGCACGTTTCTTTCTCTCATTGCATTTGCATTTTCTCCACCAATACAATTTCTAGAAAACTAATATTTTATGTCTACCAATCATATCAAAGGAAAAGATCTATCATCTTTTCTTTTTGTTGAGAAGACTAATATATATTATATATATTTATCCGATTTAGTTAAAAAACAAACAATTTTGTGAAAATATGATAAACCCGAATCTAGTCTTGATGCATTTCTTGGTTTCGTATCTCATGTCGGTTTGCTTGTTAGTTGTTTTTCGTCAACTTCTTCAATCACCACATCAGATCCATCTTCATTGTATAAGAGCATTCAGAGTAGATTTTTGATTTTTATGTGAGTATGTGTCAAATAAAAATGGTAATGTTTATACTCATATTTAGGAAAATACTGTTCAATTTCTATAATATTTTCAATATTTTTTAAATTGGTTTGAGTGAAAAAAGAGAAAAAATAATAATAAATGTATAAAAAATATTATTTAATTTAAAAAAAGAGATAAAAAATAATGTTTTTAATATAATTTTAAAGATGAGAATGTAAAGCTGATATGAATACTCTAAATATGTAGATGTGAGTGTTTGTGTTGTGAACAAATTATAAAATGTTGGTTAATATTTATAGTGACGTGTCGTCTAAAATATGAAAATGAGAGGAATGGCGTATCAAAAGTCACTCTACCGTATAGCAGGTCCTATGCGATGTATCCTTTTTGGCATATGGACTCGGGGGTTTGGTGTTTCAGGTCTGATTGTGTTATACTCGACTAACGTATCATACTTCAAGCACACACTTATTTGACCCGTTTATTGTTTTAGGCTATTCCCACACCATTCAAAATCCACCACTTCCTCCACACAGGCACACCCCCACCAACCAATATATTACCACATGATAACCGATAATTCAACGCCTTGTGATGCATTATTGGAGCATTTATAAGTTAGAAAAATCATGCGTGCAAGTTAGAGACAATGCCAATCAAATCAATTATGCACGCATTTCTTGTCATGAGAATGAGGTAAGTTACCTAATCATTTCTATAAATTACTTTAAATTTTAGATCTTTCAACTTTCTCATAAATCCAGTACAAAACCAACTTACAACTCATATACACGTTTTAATCATAGGTCATCGTCTTAAATTAGTTATCTATCAGTCCATTGGATTGAATTTCTATGTGACACAAGTAGTGGCATATCTATGTAACACCCTACATGCAAGACTTCCAAGACAGTACATTAATCATCATATCATAAAGATATTTCATAAACTCAAGGTAAATATTAATAGACTTAGAGGCTGTATGATAGCCTCTTACTGGTTATTAAAATGTTAATTATTAATGATTCATAGTCTATTAATAGTTAAGAGGTAATACTAGTGCTGAATAGTTAAGAGGTACCATTAAGATTTAACATCTTAATCATTCAGCATTAAGATTACCTCTTAATCATTAAGAGGATATGTACCATTAAAAGGTAGCATCTTAATAATCATTAAGAGGCTACGAAACAACCCCTTACACTATCAATTAATCATGGAAATTCCATAGAAATCCATTTTAACCTTGCAAACAGGAAATTGTCAACCCATAACAACCTTGTTATATGAAAGAATTACATCTAAATAATGTATAACATATAGTAGTCGGGTTACTACTAACACATGTAATAATTTCTCCATTAAACCCTAATTTCTCGAATTAGGGTTTATTTCCTAACATAAATAGATGGAAGTTCAAGTATAAATTTACAAGATGATTAGATTTGAGGGCAATTATGACAGGATTCAATTGAAATTAAAATTTTGGTGAATGATCTCTCCTTTGTCCTAATTCTCGTCGCCTCTAAGCTTCTCAAGCCTCTTGAATTCTCATGGGTGAATATGTCATGGTATTGCCGAGTGATGCCAAACACTCCATCTGTTTTGACTAATTAACATATTTAATTCCCATAGTTTAGCTATTTTCATCTCATTCACACATGTTCTAGCACATAAAGTCCTAAATATGGAGTGTTACAATTCTACCTTTTTTAAATCAATGACTAACAAAGAGAAGTTAAAAATTTTGTAATTAGCTGGCACAAGAGGATGAAAAAGAAAAAAAAAACATAATTGTTGAATTTAAATCTAGTTCCACCAATTTTTAAATAGACAAAACTTTTAAGTACTTCTTTTTCAAAATTACGCTACATTTAAAGAAAATAGAACATAGTACATATGTTAGGTATAGTATTGCTAGACATTAAACGAAGCTCAAATTTTTTTTTTTGAAGAGTTTGTTTTGCTGTACTTAAAGGACGTGTCATTATACACACATGGTTGTGTGATTATGTATATAAGGTCATGTGAATATGTACATAGGTTGTGGCTTTTACGGGCATAAGTGTGCATGATTATATACATGTTTAATGGTATTTGACGTGTACATAATTAAATGTTTTCATATAAATTGATGTTTTGAGTTTTATGGTAGGCAACGACGTAAATTTGAAATATGATAGATGAATCTGTTTGGTTTTCATTCTAAAACAAAAACTTAACAAAAAGGGGAGATGAGTATGAAGTATGATTTTAGTAGTTGGAAAAATCCAAATTTGTATACTCAATCGATAGTTGGATAGATCCAAATTAAGAATAGATTATCATTAAGTAACAATCCATCCAATCAAATTAAAAGTGCTCCCTGTTTAAATATTGTCGTGTTAACCAATAATTTGATACACATTTGAATAATTATTATAATAATAATTATTATAGTGATAATAACAACAAAACGAAAATAATTTTAAGTAATCCAACTATTACACTTTAATAGATAATAATCCATACTAATAATCTAATCAGTTATACCCACAACTTTCACCTTGATAACAATTTTAGCAATCAAAACGATCATTTTTATTAAGAAACGATCGTTTCCATGTGTAACCAAGTTTACTAATTGTGGACGTAAAACAAATAACATATAGTGGCCTTTTGGCCTAGTGAAACTGAATGTTTATCCACATTAAATTAGTACAGATTCAAGTTTTACAAATTGAACAATAGATTGATTTGAAAATAAATTTAAAGAGGTATATAGGTTTGCAGTAATAAAAAAAAAAACAAATAGCATCCATTACGTTTCTTTAGAAATAAAATCCAATATATTTTACTATATTTTTCTCTCTATCGCCCTAAATAAATTTTTATAAACATATTAATCCTCCTAACATACAAAAGCAATTTTGCTACATTTCAACCTCTTGTCACCATCCAAATAGTATTTTATAGAATTTTATTTCATGGTGAACAAATTTTACATAAATTATTATTGACGATATACATATTCTGTTGTTGTAATGGAAACGAATTATTTATTTAATAATCACTTTATTCCAACCCCTCAATAATGGGGATAACGACCATATATATTTATATTAATTAAAAATGCATTTTGGAAACGAATTGGTGGCATTGACTTGCTCATGTCATGGATGATGAATGTGTAGGAATGAAAAGGGAGTAGCATTATCCAATATTATTATATATTATTTCAAATAAAGTGGGGGATGATTTGATAAAGATGGTCCTCTTTTATATATTATTTTAAATTAAATCCTTAAATATATAACCAAAATGTGATTCTTTTGTCTTGGAATAATATCAAAAGTGTTTTTAAAAAAGAATAAGGACTAAAAACTACAAATCTATATTTCAATTCAAACTAAATTAAGCTTTTTATTGAAATTATACAAACGTTGGTTATATTTGTAATGTTTGGTAATACATTGTTCTAGATTTTGATGTTTTGATTAGATATTTTTATTAAGCAATATCTTAAACTAAACACTATAGTTATTTAATGAAAAAAATACCATTTAAGTAGTACACGTGTTAGTTTTGAAAGAGATGCGCATATAATCTACAATATATGCGTGCTCCTACTTTATAATTACAATATATTATATACTTATATATTATATATTTATATTATAATAATATGTAATAACTGAATTGCAATTAGGTAGTTAATTGTTTAATATATCCAAAGATTAATTATTTATCTTCCTAAAGTATATATGTTTATGTATATTAAAAGATCTCTCAACACGTTAGAATGACAAAGCAAAGTTTATGTAATTACTTCTTGAACTTCCCTCAATATTAGAAGCTCTTTTAAAAAATTTAAAAGTTTGGTGGCTCATTTCCATAAGGTTTGACCTAAATTTTCAATATAAATGTTATTTAAAAATATTTTAATTAGGGTGTGGAATATAGGTGAACGGTAGGGTCACTTTCAAGTGCCCTTGGTTCTGTAGAGACTCCCATATCACGTCTTCATTTAAATGATAAGGACTCTATTCAAATAAAATAAAAAGAAATTCATTGAATTCGTTTCGGTTTGAATATAAACACCCCTGTTACTAGCGTTGTTGCTATTGTAGTAAGTGGAGTTGTCACGCTCGTGCGTTCCAGTTCGCACTGCTCAGTTGCTCTTGCTTGTAGGTACCAACAAGAGTAGCTTTTAGTCTTGTTTATTATATAACTAATGATTTAAAGGCCATGGGGATTTCTATTTGTGTGACTATAAAATGAACATGATGATTCATTTTAGAGAGAGCGAATCTATTTAATCGATCCACTCATCACTACTTCCTCTGTTTTAATAAATACTAAAACACCAAAAAGCCGGATGCTATCTCGGGTGTGTGAGCCAAATCCAGTAGTACATATCTTTCATCGGTTTTCTTTTGCACTCTGGGAGACAAATGAGTTTTAAGTTTAGAACAGAACTAAAATCTGTTTTAAGAACTAGTGTTGTGTGTCAATACACATATTAAAAAGCAACTTGTATCGCAACAGAAAAGCTTGTCTTTAAAATAGAGCACTTAGTTTTTTTTAGTTTAACCTTTTCACCTAGCCAATTATGATATATTTTCTAATTTTTATTTTTACCATTTCAAAATTTTATATTATATTTTATTTATGCATGTATAAAGAATCGAATAAATATCGAGTATAGTATGCTAGAGCGAGTGACGTTATTGTTGAGGTACCATGACGAACACAACTGTAGGAACATCGTTCACACAAAACTGATTACACTATTTAAATAAACAGCAAATCAAAACAAAGTAAACAGAACAATGGCTGAGGATTTCTGTTGAACAGATGTCCCTTAAAACAGATTTCGGGCCACCCAGGTGAATCTCGTCTGTCTCCCAGGGTATAACAGCCAGAGCAGAAGTACTGCCGGAGTCAGCCTAGCACCTGAAACAGTACGAACTTCAAAGATCTCTTAGTTAATGTCTAAATTATAAAGAGGAAAGTGAACAGTTACAACAAAAGAAGTTCAACAGGCAATCGGATCCGAACTTCAAAAATACAAAGGCGGCTCTTAAGCGGCTCGCGGCGATGCGAGCGTGCAAAGTGCACCATCAAAACGCCACATTGCGCCCATCACCCTCTACCCAAGCCCGTGCGCGTTGGGTGCTTGACCTTTGGTGTCCCTCAACATATGAGGGAACACAATCCCTTGGAAAGCCCCGCTTATAAACACCTTTATGGTTTACTATTCCATCAATGTGAGACAACAATTTCCACTTAGTTTTTCACAGCTTTTGTGTTTCAACCACATAACTTCGAGCATCGATATCTCATTCATCTTAGCATCATTTTGGACACGATTTTGTTCGTTGTGTTCCTCTCACTTAGAAGAACACATACAAAATAGTTTGGTAATTAAATTGTAACAAATACAATTACTTATTAATGTCCAAAATGAGTGAAAAATCATATTTTTCACTAAATTTCCAACAACCACCACTTATGAGCGAACAACACCGTTGTCTGTACTTTGGAATTATTAGAACCGGCATTGATGTTTGATTTTATGATTTTTGATGAGTCAAACCGATAAGGGTAAAACACCCACTTCATTGCACACGTCAAGTTCTCTAAGTGAGGGAATGCTAAGACAATGCTCACTCGAAGTGGTTTGTTGGTCAAACTCTTGGTCTTACTTTGGCCCCCAATATTAAAAGAGTTCATTGCACACGTCAATTTTTTTTTTCTAGTTATCTTCATCATCTGTTTTATAAAATGGAAAAAAATATATATTTTCGTCGGTAGATACAAAATTTCGTTGCTATAGCGTTTTTCCAATTTCGTTGCTATAGTGTTTTTCCCAAGTGTTGTATTTTCCATCTATAGCGTTAAAACCTGTAGCGACTAATTTGCATCATTATAGGTTTTGAAAAAAGAAAACTAGAAAACAGTTTAGCGATCATTTTTCGTTGCAATAGCAGTAGCACCTGTTCGTCACTAAAGTTGTTGTCGTTAAAGTTCTATTTTCTTGTAGTGTAATATTACTTTAACCAGAAATAAAATTTTGTATTTATTAAAAAGAACGAGCTCTGCTGGTTAGATATTTTTTAAAGGACAAATGTGGGAATGCAAACCAATCGATCTTAGCTCCAACTTGTTTAGACTTGAGCTCGGCTCTATGACTCAAAAGAGCTCGAGCTCGACTCTTTTCGAGCTTTAATTCTAAAGCTCAAGCTCGGCCCGTCATGAAACTTTTCAGGCCCGGGCTTGGCTTATTTTGATTTAATTATTATTATTTAGTATTCTTATATATAATTTATATATATTACTAATTATATATTTTATATATAACATTTTACATATTATTTAATTGTTTTATCATAATTTATATATTATTTAATTATCGTATACATAGATATAAATATTTTTTTAAATAAAAAGTTTATTTAGGCTCACGATCTCGAGCTCAGGCTCAAGCTCGACAATTCAATAAGCTTTTTTTAGCTCGGGCTCGATCAGGCTCGGCTCATTTCAAATTTTTTATCGATCCGATCTCGAATAGCTTGCGAGCAGCTGCCCATTAGCTCATTGGATACCTATAGGTATCAATAAACCATGTTATATCTAATAACGTAACAAAGAATCATATTTTAATATTTTATATGTAGTCAATCGGGATATGTTTATTACTATATAAAACATCTTTTTGTGACACAAGTGTAATTTTACAACAAATTTAAGACAACTAATACAACTCTCAAGTATTATTTATAAGTGTTTCTTGCAATTATTTCTATTTTGCCCTCATTTAATAAACTTTTTTCTAATTGATACATTGAATAATGCATATTATTAATACATTATTTTATAATATGAGATTATTTAATTCATTATATTAATATTATATGTTTATAATATTTAAAATCTACATTTAAATTTAAAATAAGTATAATCTTATTTGAATACCTAAAATAATTACTAAATATTAATAATAATAATAATAATAATAATAATAATAAAATAATAATAATAATAATAATAATAAATAATAATAATAATAATATTAATAGTAGTAATAGTAGTAATAACAACAATACAACAACAATAATAAAATAACAATAAGAATAGAAAAAGAATTGGATTTTACTAATACAAATTATGACTATTGGTCGGTGTTAATCCTAATAATAATTTGATCAATACTAAACCAACTTTTAATTTATTATTAATAACAATTTCTGTATAGCTGTTCGTTAACTCCAAGATGTGTGAACATAAAAGATCCTGTTGACATATATCATTAATGTAAATAAGTATGCAAAAACTCCGAATAACTTACTTTTGTCAAATGTCTGAAGGCCTCATTGAAGCATTTGAGCTGAGCATCCTTACTCAGTTATGGAATTTGGATATGACGAGACTATTGTTTGGATATGACGACATTGTTTGGCACACCTCCTTACTAAGTCAACCAATATCCCATGAATAGCATACCACACACACAAAATTATATTGGATATTACGAGCCTATTGTTTGGCAAGTAGAAACCATTTAGAATACCTATTCGAATGGCTTTCATTGTAACAACATTTAGGGTCTGTTTGATATTAGATAATTAAATGAACGAACGAATGAAATGAATGAAGAAATGAAATGGATGAAATAATAAAATGAAACATTACATTTTATTGTTCTGTTTGGTTATCATTTAAAAAAAAATAATTCATTACCCTGTGTTGTTTATTAAGACATGAAATGTAAGGTGATGGCAGGTGGCAAGTGGTGGTTCCTAGTGGTAGTAGTGGCCGCCTGGCCGGTGGCGATGGTGGTGGCGGCTGATAGAGGTGGTGCATGGTGGCTGTCAGCAGTGGTGATTGTGGTGATGATGGTGATGGTGGTGGTGGTGACGACCGGCGATGGTGGCTGTGGTGGTCAGTGGTGGTGGTCGATGTTGATGGCGGTGGTGGTCGATTGTGGTGGCGGCCAGTGGAGATTAGTGGCGGTGATGGTGGCCGGTGGCTCTCGATCTTGGTGGTCGATGCTGATGGTAGGGTGGCCGGTGAGTGGTGGTGGTGGTGACGACTAAGGATAAAATAGTATGGAATGAAAAAAGAAAAGAAAGGATGGTGGATGGAATGTCTTTGATGTGATTAGAGGGAATGTGATTACTTGTGTAACGATCCATTTCATTTCCTTTGACAACCAAACATGTTATTTTTCATTCACCTTTAATCGTTCATTAAATTCCGACTCTCATTTCTTGATACAAAACACTACCTTAAAGTTTCCATGGCAATTATAAAAAGGAACAGGAAGAGCCGAAGAGATCATTTCTAACACCTCTTGATATTAGAATTCTTTTGTTGAAGAGCCATTCACAAGAATTGAAGTGATAAACAACCTTACATCCATATTATTCTCCAACGAGCTAGAAAATTCATTCATATTAAAATTGCAGCAAGGTATCGATAATTTCTCGTAATTGACCTTGAAGATGTAGCATGCAATCATCATAAATCATATGACTAATAATTAAACTTAAATTAAAATTATTAGCATGACAAGGCAAGTGATCTCAAGATAATAATCATAAGCCAACAAGTAATAATTATATTTTTAAGCATTAATAACAAAGATTTGGATTCTTCAACTCCGTCAACTTTCATGTTCTACATTACATGCCACATGACATAGCATGGTATATTATACATCAACACATGCTCACACATGCCTCCTTTCATGTCTCGTTTTATGATTTCCACATGCTAAACGCCTAAACCCTTTGGATATAGCTCCCCCAAGTTGGATTTCCATTTCCATTCCATTTCATTTCATAAATAATAAACTATATTATAATATATATGAGAAGTATAAAAATGTAATTTCATTAAATTTAACTATTAATAACTTTTTAAAACATATGATATAATCTTGTAAAGCTAACTTATTAAAACATAAAAATAAATAGTTGTCAGTTGACTTTAAAACTAACTTTTCATGATTTTTAAAATGTTACAATTTTTTCATACGTTAATATTTTTAAATTAAAATCACCATAAAACCAAGTATTTTATTCTTTTTAAATTTAGGCCTTGTTTGGTTGGGTCTGACCGACTCCAGTCAGACGTGCAAGTCTGACTCGGTCAGACGTGGCTTGTTTGGTTGCTTGTGTCTTACCGGAGAAGAGGTCTGACCGAACCCCCTTATTCGGTCAGATCTAAACCAACATCTGACACGAGTCAGACGTGGTTCACGGTGGTGGTTCGCGATGGCGGTTGAGGAAGAAGATGACCAAACATACCTCATGGTGGTGTTTCGCGACGTGGTTCACGATGGTGGTTCGCGACGGCGGTTGAGGAAGAAGATGACCAAACATACTCACGGTGGTGGTTCGCGACGTGGTTCACGGGGGGGGGGGGGGGGGGGGGGGTGGTGGGGTGTTTGAGTGGGTGTTGTTTGAGGGGTGGTGGGTCTAGGTTTTGGGGATTATTTGGTTCACGGATTGTGGGGTGTTTGAGGGGTGTTTTTTTATTTTGTTTTATTTTATTAATTTTCTTTTTTAAACCAAACACACTTATTGATTCAGACCACTTATTGGTTCAGACCTCTTACTGGTTCAAACCTCTTACTGGTTCAGCACTTATTCAATCAGATGTTATCAAACAGCCCTTAGTATGATATTGCTATAGATTTTTTTTAATTTAATAAATACTTTTTTACAAGCTGCATTTAGTGTCAAATCACCCAGACAACTCTCACACACACACTCACACGCTCTCTCTCTCTCTAATTGTGTGTGTGTGTATATATATATATATATCATTTAAAAACCTTATAAATATAATAGGAAATCAATTTGAGTGTGTGTGTGGTATATATATATATATATATATATATAGGGTGCGGAACGAATGTTAACCGTCGTTTATTGCGATAATCATGTTAACTTATCAAAATCAATCAAAATCATTATTTTTTTTGTTAGAATAACATCATCACATATATATAACTTTATGTTCTTTTATATATAAGTGTAAATTCACAAGTGTAAAAAAGTTATAACATGTGTAAGTTACTTACGCCTCCTAAATATTTACGAATATGTAAGTAACTTACACCTGTTATAACTTTTTTACACTTGTGAATTTACACATATAAATAAAAGAACATAACGTTGTATATATTTAATGATATTATTCCAATTAAAAAAATAATGATTTTGTTTGATCTTGATAAAGTTAACACGCTTATCGCAATAAAAGAGGGTTAATATTCGTTTCTTCCCCCCCCCCCTCTCTCTCTCTCTCTTTCTATATATATATATATAATATATATATATATATATATATATATATATATATATATATGCATATGCATATAGACATGATATTTTTAGAACACCTAAAGATTGTTAGAACCACCAGTACTAATATCAGCCATTGATTTCAGTGTATTTTTTTCTATTGATTTTATTAAAGTGTTAGTAACTGCCTAACATATCTCAATCAAATAAGATAGTATTAATGATTTCAGTTTCAAATAAATTTAAGAGAAATGTTCTAATAAATAATCTTCTAAAACTAAAAAATTTAATAAGTAATCTCAACCATCCATCTTCTTAATCAATGGTTGAGATCAAATTATAGGAAAAATTTTGTTAGAGGTGTATTTTAAGAACAGACACTTTTGTTGACTTTTTGCAAGTTTTCTCATTTTTTAAACGTTTATAACTTTTATATATGGTATTATTTTTTTATAAAAATTACACCATGAAAAAGAATATTTTTTATCTTTAAAACAAGTACAGTATTTTTATATAAAAAGATAAAAAATTAACGTTTTTAAGCTTATATCTCGTCATTGTGTCTTTAGTGCAGTTCATTGTGTCTTTTTGTTAGTTATTGTGTTAATTTTGAATACTATTATGTTTTTTCTAAAATGATGAATTTTAAAAAAATATAATGATGGAATAACATTGTTGTGTATCTCTAATATGTAAATACAATAATAAATTAACAACTACTTAATCTAATACATTAAAAAAAATAACAAAATAACACAATGTCTCATTATATCTTTTGATCTTCGTGTTATCTTGAATAATATAAGTTTTAAAAAATATATAGTTAAAATAAAATCATTGTGTATTTCTGATGGTAAAACACAATGAATAATAACAAGTTTATATAATATATTAAAAAATAATAACAAAAATAACACATAATATTATCTTCAACACTATGAGTTTTGAAAACTAGATTGGTGAAAGTATATCATTATGTCTTCTAATTGTAATACGCAATAATAGATAATAAGTTTATAATCTATAAAAACAATGACAAAAAAACATAAAATGATCTAAAACGTAAAATATAATTATTAATACACATACAAATGATATAAAATATATGGCACAATTTGACACAATGAGCTGACGTATTTGACACAATGAGCTACGTATTTGACACAATGAGCTACGTATTTGACACAATAACCAAAATGTCCTTTTTTTTAAAAACAATAGAAGGACACGTGTCAAACCCTCAATACTTCTTATGCTTTTTAAATTAAATATCCTTTTTATTGTAACTCTATCCTAAATTTAATCCATCAAAAAGATTTGTTCATATCAAAATCCGTGTCATCTTTTTTCCTCAAAGATTGCTAGGACATGAGAGCAATTTAAAGCATCGACTAATCAAGATCATTGAGAAATCAATTGAAGATACTTTTGATATAATCAATTTAAAAAGCTTAGTCGACTAATAAAGTTCAAAAAAAGTAACGTGCTCATCATTTTAATGATGTTGCTAGTAGCTGTCCTCCCTTTTAATTTGCCATACAAATCTACTTAACCAATCTTACAGTTTACCTGTCTTATAAGTTTTCTTTTTATTTTATGATCCTTTTATGTTAGTGATGATTTGGTTAATTAATTTGGTGTATGATTTTATGTTTCAGTCTAGGTTTATGTTGATTAACTTAAACGAGTTTCAATTTATGATCTAGTTTAAGTTTAGTTAAAAGAATTCGTTTACATATTTTGTAAATAGTATATATAGATATATATATATATATATATATATATATATATATATATAATTATTTTAAAGATTTATATGTATATATAAATAGAAAAAAAAGTTAGTAACTATATAAATATGGAAAACAAAATAATGTAGTAATAGAAAGCTAGTAATTGTGCCACTAAATATACCTTATTTGTATTCTTCTTGGGCCTGGGGCATGTGCTTCCTGTTTGTTCAATGTGCATATATCCTCCACCGCTCGTAAAAGATTTAAATCTATACCATTTGAAGACAGACATAAACACATTCATCCTATTAAGCTATTCTTTCGTGTGACTAGGATTAGGTATATGACTTATATATTATACTAGATTTAGTAAACTTATGTATTATACGGATTGAATAAATAAAATATTAATATAATAAAAATTAATAATTATAAAATAATATTCAAAGAAAAAATTATTATTTTATAAAAAATTTATTTATTTAGAAATAATATTAATGAATAAGTTTCTTTCTTAATTTATTAAATCTAAAAAAGTATTAAATAATATTATTAATAATTAAGATAATTACACTATTAAACTATAATTAAGTTCTTTGGTGGGAATAGGATTTGATATGACTTTTATACTATTCTTGATTTATTTCAGAATACTATTATTATTTCTTAAGGGAATACTTAAAAAAATTAACGATAACCAATTTCGATCGCGTCTTGCGGTAGGTTTTGAAATAAATTTATGTCGAAACGTAGATATTATAATAAGCATTGCGTATTATTATATTCTTTGAGTTAAAGAAAACATTACATTTTCTTGAAAAAAAACATGTTAAAATATATTACATTTAGACTATGAGTTTTGGCCAAGCGTTACGCATTGTTTTGAATAAAATTTATATTGTTATTTATACAGAAAAAACATGCCGTAATGATATATGTGGAATTTAAAAAAACATTCTGGTGTTGTGGAAAAAAAATATTATATTGACACAGGTCAAAATTTTGAAAACAATTTATTTTTAAAGTTACAAGAGAAAACATTATTTATTTGTGTTAATTACAATATTAAAATAATAGCAGTTTTGAGGAGTTATATCATATGCTTCAAGCTAATAATAGTATTTATTCTCCATCTGATTATTATCAAGTTATTAATTAAGCAAAATATCAATAAACTTTGATAGGAAAAGACACCGTGGGAGGGTATCGAACCAGTACCTACCTCGTGGAAGTGGCGACTGAAAAGCATTTGTTTTAATTTCCAGAAGGTATATATACAAATACATTAAAATTATGTAATATTAATAATTGTATGGATTAGAAAATTAAGGGCACATGCATCACCATACCGTTATATCAAAATCATAATTCCATCAAAGAAAAACGGTTGAAAGCTGCAATAATCATGTCTAAAATGAAACTTACTATTTTGAGCATATCCTATTCGTAAATGTTTTTTTAAACATATCGAGTTACTATAATGTAATTCCATGCAGAGTAATGATTTTTATACAAAATATATTTTATAGATTTTCTCTAAAAGTGTTGGGTTGTGTTAAATGTACCAGTCTCCTTATTAAATTAGTTGTACAATCTCTAGTTTAGTCATTTAATGGACCCTTCCTATAAAACTAATCACATCTTTTCTCTACTATACTTGTTGATTGATATAGAGAGTTACGTTTAACCGACCTTAAACGTATAGAGAGTTACGTTTAACCGACCTTAACAAGTCATGTCAATTATTATATATCATATTGATTGATCTTTGGATTAATTCGGTTATTATAATTCTGTAGTGGCATTAATTAATTAAGCATTAATAATGGAAATGAAGTATGTACAGGATACCAAGACTCTTTCTGACATAGGCATGTTGAACATAACTGGTTACAGAGATAAGCAGTGGAAGCTATTGAAGATTGGATTTGTATAATTACTAATATTCCTACTTGCAGTGTGTTGACCTCAGAAATTTATTTAATAATCTGCATACAAATATTTAAATAATCACAAACAATTACCTGAAATAACTACCAACTGCAAGACAATGAACTGACCTACACCCTACAACATATAATATTATTTTTCAATATTTAACCTATATAATAATAAATAATAAAACAACTCACATTTATTCTACATAAATATTTCATCAGTCTTTTTAAGCATATATGGAAGAGGGGTAGACTACAAGAACCAAGAAACCAACATGGTGTCCCCTTTCTTGGGATGACATGCCAAATCAAGAAAGTTAATTGATCAGATCAAGTCATATGATGAGTTTTGGACGGTTCCATTAACTACTTAGATTAAATTATCAACTCGATTTTTATTATCGAAAGTGTGTGCGTGGAAAGTATCTTTCGGAACTCAAATATAATTAGGACTAGGGGAACCAATCAAATTAAATCTTTCATTTATTTGAAAGAAAACTTCACAAAATGATAAGCAAGCATTTCAATTATGTCACTTATATTTTTATTTGTTTCAATCAGGTCACTAGTATTTTTAATTGTTCCAACAAGCTAATTATAGTTTTAAGAGCGTTCTAATTAGGTCACTCATATTTTTTATTTTTTTAAAATAATGCGTCATTTTTTTTAAAATATTTTAGGTTCTTAATAATATTGTTAATTTTTTAAAATATTTCACTTTTTTTTAAATATTTTTCAATCTATGATGACCTAATTAGAGCAATCCTAACACATTAGTGACCTAGTTAGTACAAAATTTTATTATTGATCTGATTGGGTTAAAAAATTTATGAAAATCTAATTAAACAATCCTGAAATATGATTACTATTTTAAATTTTTTTTCTTTAATGTGTATATTAATTTAAGATTCTAACATAATTATTAAATACAAAATTATTATGTGAGTATTTGTGAATTTATGTGCCTAAATTTATGTATATTAATCCATCACAAACTATGCTAGAAACTATGTATTATACGAACTTAATAAAAATATATAAAAATAAATATTAATTAATTACTAATAAAAAATTAGGAACTAATAAAGAGAAGCAAAAAAAAACATTTTTATTAGTTGAAGAAAAAAAGGGGAAAATTTATTATTTAGAAATTAATTAATAAAAAAGAAAGAACAATTATTTATTAGGCGAATAAAGTTAAGCAGGAAAAGTAAAAGAGTACTCATAGAATTATGATAAATGACACCTTCCATTTCATTATTAATAAAAATAATAAGTGATTAAGATCGATTTTCAAGAGTTCTGGTAATGTTTTGTTGTCCTAAAACGAACCACCACACACTAATATAATATTAAGGTTGTTATGTATGTATATGTGGGTCTATATATGTTCATGCTATGGTTATGTGAAAGAGACTAGTGAATGAACATTAGTGGAGGGTTATACGAAGGATAAGGTAATAAGGCCCATGTGTAATTGAGATGGCACATGGAAAGAACATTCATTATTGGAACCAATTGGAAGG
Organism: Flaveria sonorensis; assembly: GCA_025506505.1. NCBI lineage: Eukaryota > Viridiplantae > Streptophyta > Magnoliopsida > Asterales > Asteraceae > Flaveria > Flaveria sonorensis. The sequence continues at coordinate 3,252,087 of CM046424.1, forward strand.
TTGTTTTGGCTTTTTTGAACCAATTTGTATGTGGGGTCTACTTTCAGTAATCTTTTCGTTTGGCAATTTGGCTACATCATTCGCTTCACAATTAGGGATGGTGGTGAAGATGGGGTAGAAAACTCATAAAGATGAGAGAGAGGTTCCGGAGATATTGAATAACCCTAGAGTTGGTTTACATGCTTCAATCTTAACATATAATCTCTAAAATTGTTGAAAAAGTATTATAAATAAATTATTATATAACTAACCAAGTGAACTAATAACATGTAATAGGTTTTCTGTTGGTTAAATTCTATTATATTATTTTATAATCATCTGAGGTTTTTAACCACTTATTATTATTATTTTTTTTTTGATTCATTTTTTGCCTCGTGAAGAAAATTTTTCAAACTCACAAAGGATACAATTTTAGATACAACGATGTTTGATGAATTTGATTAGTCCTGTAAAGAGAAGTGAGTCACTCTTTTAATAATAATCATACTTCAAATTTTATCTTAAGATAGTACATATATCGTTTTGAATACAATTAGAAAAGACCAAAACTTTAATATTCTAAAAAAAACTATTGTGGTAAACCAAAAAATACCCCACAACTTTACTATCCCCCCTTCCCTTTTAAATATATATAATTATTGCATTTAGCTTGTGTGCTATTACTTTACTATGAGCATGTAAGCTTTGTAGTCAAGTGTGATTATGTTGTGCGTACACGTGACATGAAATGGTCATCCATGTAGCTGTCCAATTTTGGTGTATATTATCATTATATTTTGTATTACGTTTGTCATTATATATAAAATGTAAGGCTAGCTACCAGTTGTCAATAGTGAAATAATTGTATCTATAAATATTCATGAATTAATGAGAAAGAGATAATTTTTGAACTATTTCAATAATAGACAATTAAATCTATTAGGTTATTAATGACGTCTCATTAAGATCCACCCTTGGTGCATCATAGAGATTCATTAGGTAGTTGTTAGTGTCATCATTGAGATCTTCACATGACCCATATGGTTTAGTGTGGTTACCAAAGGGCATGTAGCTTAATGATAACAATGTATTAGATTAGCCTTCATCCCATGACCCATATGGTTGAGGGTTTAAGGCCTATTGTTGACAAATATATAGGTAATTTTAGTGTCATTGATAAAATTTTAGTATAAATGAATTCACTTAAAAACAAATAAAAAATTAGAATAAACATTAATATGAGTTGAGTGAACTGCATTCTATGGGAACATTGCCACTTGGGACCAAGGGTCAGGAAAACTTTTCATAGAAAATAATCTTTAAAAGTTTCTGTATTAAGGACAAGAGAAATTTTCTTGGAAAATAATCTTCCCTGTAAATGTACCATATCAACGATGACTCAAGAAACTACCATTGAAATTGATCTTCAAGAGCAACAGATAATGAGTAACACTATTAGTTGAATATCGCTAGCAACTACGATCTTCGGCAGAAACTAAGATAGGTAACATCTGTGATCTTTGATGTGAACTATGGTCTATAGTAACTTTGTTACTACTAATTGTCTGGTAATCGATAGTAACTTTATACTACAGATTAGTGACTAAGTTACTAGTGATAATTGCGATTGACGTTGTTGTCCATTAAAGTTTCTACTGATGTACTTTAGCGATGTACTTTAGAGGTTACGAGTGGTTATAATCATAAATTGCCATATCCTTTCATTAATAGTTGCAAAACTTCATTGAGATAATTCAACCCATTATAAATTCATTTGGTATGATTTTGTGTTACGTTTTTCACATGAATTTAAACAGAAAAACACCACGTTCTTGATTAGAAACGTTTTGTCGGATTGAATATTTTGTATTATACATAACACTTTAATTTGAAAGAGATCTATATAATCAATTCATGAAGCATCCAAGCTATACAAAATCAGAAAACATAACAAAATGATATAGATTTAGGACTACGTACAGTGAATGTGTGAGTTCATTATTCTAAAAAAGATCTGGTGTGATGGTTTTGGAATAATTCTGACCCACATGGAGTCTTCTTGAAGCAATAATGTATTCCCATTTGCATTAAACGAGTCTCACATGTGGAAATCATGACATAGACCAAAAATGAGGAAGCTCTAGTGGTTGGCATGCGGACATTCAACGAGACATTGATCTTGGCTGTTGATTGTCGTGAGACGACTTGCATAGGTTTATGGTGAGGATGACTTCAAGTAGAAGAATGTGTGGTTAATTATCAAAATGTGCTCATTGGTATACAATGCAAAAAAGAGGGTTATCCCACGTAAATGGAACTTTCAAGAGATTTAACATTTTTTTCTAATTCTACTAATCACCTATGTAACCTAATGAAAAAGCATGAAAGTTTATGTATCATACTAGTTTTAGATTGACAATATGTACTTGTAACTATGTAATCTTCATTTCTAGATAACATTGAAAAAACCAAAAAGAAATTTGTTTCCAAAATCTTTGATTATATTTTGAGCATATAGAGACAAAATGCATGTAAGTCGCATGTTAAAATGTCTACACTTAATAATTATATGATGTTGATTATATTCTATTTATTTTCTCATCCGAGCTTTAATAATGTGAATTCTTTTTGTTGAAGATTGGACACCTGTCACTAGCAAATAGACGCCAAATGTAGCATTATTTTCCATTTAAGAGGAACAAAAAGCAAAATTGAACAACTTTCTAACCAAAAAATGGAGTTGTTTACATGCATGATTGAAGACACGAAACCAAGCCTACCTTCATGCATGATGAAGTGGACCCAATCATGTCTTCAAAATCGTACACGTGGAATGCTGACGTGGAAATCCATTGTTGAACTGCCGTAGTCATTCTGCCACTTGGACGTCTATAAACTTCAATATATTTACACTGAAAATGAATTTTTGTCATTTGCCATTACTATATGTTTTAAAAGTTTTAGTATAAAAGGTTGAATCTTTCGAATGCACTACAAATTACACAAAAATTTAAAGACTTACATCAACAACGTTTAGAAAATGCAATGTTTTAGAATGATTTCAATCCAATTAATTAGTAACAAATAACAAACACTAAATGTTAGATTTTCATTGTATTGATTTAGGTCTAGAATTTTATTACCCTTGTCATTCTTCAAAAATGTTTGATAAATAGATGTTACTCAAGTGTCGCAAGCGTATAAAACACATATGTAACACAGACACTACAACTCCTTAGTAGATATGTCATGTCTACAAATTAACTTGTCACTCTTGAATGTTTCTTTATGGTATAACGCTTCTGGTCATATATTATAGCTTTAATATGAAGTATAGTCATATAGATACAAAATTATGTGAGGGTGATGGGTTCTTGTTTTGGGTGAGAGCATTTGTTCTTATCTAGGGGCCCACATGTCTTTGACCATAGACACTCGGGTCGGAGTTGACTAAAAAACGACAAGCCATCTTTTATTTTTCTCAACTTTTAGTTGATTTAAAATAAAGTTTTTATTAGACAAAATGATTTTGATCTATGTTTCTTTTCTAGAAAGAAATAAATGAGTTATCTCCCATTTTTGATATGCTAAACGAACATAGTTAAAAAAACTTGTGAAAAGTTTTCTTAAATTCTTTTATCCTCACTAACATAATTATGAAATTTATGTTAGTGGCAATCTAATCTATTTTTACTAGTACATCTCAACCTCAACCTAATAGGAAGAGACACTGCTTACAAATCTGGATATCGTCATGTCAAATATTATTTGATGCCAACTTATTATTTGATGGTATAGTTTTAACTTTTAACACATGTATAACATATTAATTATTTATAATATTAATAAATTATTGAGATCTATTTTTTTAATACAACTAACTCTCACGTAATGTTAAAAGAATTTATCCACTGTCAAATACTGTTTCAAAATATACTTTATTTCATTAATCTTTTTGTTATTTACAAAAAGAACATGGTTATTTTATAAATTTATACTATATTATAATGCATGAAGGAAGATTCCGGCCAAAGTTAAGAGATTTGTAAATTTTAAACACAAGGTATAACTCAAAAAAACAATTTAACAAGGGTAATTATGTCTTTCTAAAGCTACTAAAAAGTGAAACTTTAAACTTATTTACACTTATACTCTTACATCTTTAATTATATATAATTTTTTTCATATTTGTTACAATATGCTTAAAAGAAGAAATTCAGTTTTTAAATATAAACTAACCAGAGACGAATACCATAATAAAAAATGTCGCACGCGCTGCATCGCGCGAGCACGTTACTATATATAATAAAAGAGTAATAAAGTTGTCACAAGACAGTGTCTTGTGCCACTTTAATTAGTTCTATTTCCCGTGTAAATATATTACTCAATTTTAGTCAATTAAATTTATTATTGCATTATTTTTTTTACCATTAGGCCACTAGATTAAATTATTAATTTAATCAACTTCATTAATTAATAATTCCTTTCGATTTTTATCTATATAATTTTAATCTCAAAATTTGTTTATAATCAGTTAAATTCAATCATCTCTTATTGAAAGGATTTTAATGTGATGATCCAATTTAAAAAAAAAAATTTAACCTTCAATTTTATATTACATATTCAATGATCTAATAATTTTTGTGATTTGTTGAATAAGATGATATTTTTTATCATATTATTGTAACTAAAAGTATTCACTTAATTTATTTCGTTTTAGGACTACCATTTTGATAGATTCAATAAAACCATTCTTAGAAAAATTGTTTTAATATATAATTATTCTTTTTCCTAATTCTACAATTTTTCTAACCTAGTCGTCTAATATTTATATTTTTTTTGTCACAACATTTTTGTGTTATCAAGATTATCCGATGAATAGATATTAAACGAGGAAAAATTTCATGCTATTCCAAGAATGAGAAATTATTGAAAGAATTGAAGTATACATTTAAAACGGAATCGAACACATTATTAATTATAAAACGAATTTTTTTTGTCATTAAATTATTTATATATATAAGTACTATCTTTATAAATTATAATGTTAAAGTTAGAAACTTCAATAATACATTATCCTTTACAAATAAATATACACTTTTTTACATTAATTTATCGAAGTGAGTTACTGTTTACGCAAGATCAGAAAAGCACCAATCATATTCAATTGTCTCTTCGAATTCAGATGGATTTGTATGTATTCAAGGACGATTAATGGTGTTGTTTCTTGGCCATTTTTTTTTTTAACAGACAACTAATTAAAGTCAGGCAATCCGAGGTACCCCAATGGCGAAAAGGCACCCCATACACCCGCGAGCACAGACAACGCTAGGTAGCTCCAGCCCACCAACCATCAATTCTAGAGAAAACCCGTCATCCGAAGACCCACTGCGGTAAAACCCGGCCCACCAATAGCATTTTGCTGCTAGTAGGACTCGAACTCACAATCTCTCCTAGAGAAAGTCATGAGACTATCACTCAACCAAATGGTTGGTTGTTTCTCGTCATCTGGAGCATGCATGTGCATGGAGTAATTAGGCAACGCTTAACGTAGCTTTTTATTTTGTACTGATTTTTCAGTCTCCATTCATGTCTACTTTGCTCATCAGCACGAGCCTTTTGGTTTGGATTTTTATGCTCATATATGTTAAATTTAACTATTATGATATGTCATGATTAAGATTTTAAACAAAATAATTACTTTTATCATAAAAAGTCCTCAACTTTAGGACTTCGTTTAGGCTTTGAAAATATTAAACCGACTCGCTTATTGTAATCTACATATATTATATACATATTAGATATTCTCATATTGTTTGGTTTTGTGTTAGTTTAATAATCGTAATATAAGGTTAAAGTTAATTGAAATAATTAATGATGTGAGGCGATAAGATAGACTTGGTTTCATGCCAAAAAATATGGAAGGTAGGTAGGTTAAGTTAGCTCATCAACGTTTTTTATTTTAATTTAAATATAGAGGAAATTCATATATACGTTGCTAAGCTTGTGATATATCATATATATTCTTAATATAAACTTAAACTATCTTTAAAAACTAGTTAAAATATCATGATTTACTTTATTATGCTTTGGTTTAAAATATTGTGATGTGGTTTATGATATTGTTACTTGTATAGCGTGTTGCGACTTGGTTTAGAATACTGATTTAACAAGTTGCGACTTGGTTTAGAATGTTGTGACTTGGTTTAGCATATGTGTAGGGTTGTATCTATGGCTTCCCAACCTAAGTGCCTGGATCCAAAACAAGAAGCAAGAGGATGTGAAGAAGGTGCAATGATGCTATGGGGGATGCACACAATTATGCCAAGATAAAGGTGGCTCGGGTTAATGAACGAGCTAGATTTTAATCACGGTGACTTCAATATCATGTCATACCCTCTACCATCGGTTTCAATGACAAATTTGAGCAAGTTAATCAAAAGGATGCGTATAAGTTTAATTTTAATCTAAAAGTATACTGGTTTATAATATTTTATGAAAACTGCTATGCCAAAACACTAAGGTTCCCCACCCTTTGACGACCCTTCCTTAGTTATCTCGTATTTTTTTCTTTTATGTAATTTAGATATTTTCTATAAACATATGTTTCACATTATATTTATTCTAATGAAAAGTATTTTTGGATTGTGGTGCCTTTTTTGTTACACGTGTATTACAGAAAATCAACAATACTTTTTTATTAATCTTTTTAAATAAAATGAACATATATTTACCGACGGACTATTCAGTCAGTATTCTATTGCTACTTACCGTACGTGATTCATCAATATATGTTCCGCACATATATTTACCGTACGTGATTTTCTATAAACAAGAATGATTGTGAAACAAATCAATTTGTAACTATTTACAACATAATGTGATAAACAATATCTTACAATTTTATGCACACAGTAAAAAGTAAAAAGTAAAAAGTAGTGATACATAACAAAAAAATCATTATAATAAAGTTAATACTAAACACATTAGAGCATTAATAAACTTGAATCAAAATAAATCATAAAGGTGTGAACAAAAACATCTACCTCGATTGTGATTAAAGAAAATAACAATTTTATAGGTATCCAACTATTCATGCAGAGGTTATGAGTTTTGAGTCTCATTTGACAATATATTTCAAGTGAGTCAAGAGTTTTACCATAGTGGGTCTATGGGTGGTGGCTTTCCCCTTGAATGGTGGGGGGGCCGTGTTACCAGCGTTATCTGTGTTTGCGGGCGTGGGTGATTTTTCGTCAATTGATTTACTCAGGTGACCAGACTTAAAAGTATTCGTTGGCTGGCCATTTAAAAAAAAGTTTGATGAAATATGAAATTTAGAGAAACCACATGTTTTTTTTTTCTGTTTTTGGTTTCTCGTGTTCACATGTGAATTTCAAGTTTGTTAGTGATACTTAAAAGCTTACCAAAAACCTAAACGGTATCTTAATAAAACAAAATTCAATAAGGGTGGTGTGGGTGTTCAGATGGGCACCCCCACCACAATACATCACACGCCCACTAATCATATAATAACATGTCACACTACACCACTCGACACCACACTACATCACACCACATCAAATTGGTAAGAGCAATCACACCACATCACATCACACCATAGATTTTTTTTAAAACAAACCATCACCACCACCTGCCAGTCACCATTACCATCCTGACCACTGTCGGCCACCACCATCAACCACAAAACCATCTTTTGAAACTGAAACCACCAACTCACCCTAACAACCTTAACAAACGCCATCGCGCAGCGGAGGCGGAGGCGACGAAAGAAGGAGGAGAAGGTGGTGACCGTTGGTGGGTAACGGTCGAAATTATTACCTTTGGAGGTGGTGTGGCTCGGCAAGTGAGTGTGGCACAGTGTGGGTATTTAGCGACATAGGGCACCCACGGCAGTGTTATCGTGCGGCGCCGACCCTTGCCGCGTGGCTGCGACTTTTACACCCCCACCACCCTAATCACACACCTTGAACACACCTATGTATTTAAATTATTTTTTTACGTCTAAAGATAAATTCAAAAGCTATTTAAAATTTAAATAATAAAAGAATAATTCAAACAATTCAAATCTCAAATAATAAAAGATAGATATTCCTTCATAAGATAATCTTATGATAACCTACATGAGATAAAAGTTTTACAAAATTAAAACACATTAATACAGTTAAGTGGTTTTTAAGTGCATTAAAGATTTAAGTTACTTTAAGAAAACATTTAGAAAACTTGATTAGGTAAATTAACATTTTATTTTGTAGTCATATTTATACACTTGAAAAACTATTTTATGTAATAGTAACTAAGCTTTTCGGTTCAAGTATTTCTTATGGTTTTAAAGCATTCACATGATGTTTCACATCTTTATTTTTATAATTATATTAAAATCATCATTTTTTTATTTTTAATTAAATAATAATTTTATATTTTTATTATTATCTTTTCTCTCTCCTTTACTCACAACCACATTAAAAAATATATATTAAAATATTTATAGGGGTGAACAGTGTTACCGTAAATATACAGATAAACAGTAATATTTTTTTGTACTCACAATCATTCACAACCATTATATATAAAATAGAAAATACACTCGCAAAAATATAGGAAACATATTGTGAATGCTATGATTAACATTTGGGGTCTATATTTAAAAGATGTGTCTTTTAACTTTGTTGATATATTTGTGGTCTAGCGCTAACTTTAATTAAATTTTTATAAAATTTTGTGCAAAATGATTATTTACATAAGGTTCATTTATGTAATTATCTTTATTCAAAAACTATTTAGATAAACTACAAAAAAAACAACCCAACACCCTAACTCTCATGATTCTTTGCTGATAATCATAGTTGGATTCAAATCAATTATGGATTTGAATGAGGAAATGCAGGAAATTGCAAAGGAAGTAGATCAATAAGCGTGACCGGTTGTAGTGGTGACATTTTGACGAATTCATAGCACATGTGGCTGGTTTTAAGGAGAAACATGGTAAGAAAAAACCCAATTAGTAAATGTAATATGTTAAACTTGATATTTAGTTAAAATAAATACATAAATAAACTAGTTCGTGCTAGGAGCACCACTACCTCCAACTATAGCTATAATGAAATAAAAACATGAATCAAACCAGAAATCTCAACAAATGAAAGGAAAGAAAATCAAACAATGTGAAACATGCTTTCGTAAATTGTGATCATCGCTTGATTATAACCTAGAACCAGAGTTACATGCATATTTCATGGCTAGTTGTTGTACCAAGGAGAGGAAATCGCAAATGAGATAGAGAAGGGTGTCAAAACTATAAAAACACAAAAAGAAAAAAAAAAATACCTTGTCTATTAGGGTTTTTAGTTTGTAGATCTCATGTAGGAAATGATGTGTGTTTGTATTTTCAAATAATTTTACACTAAAATTGTCTTTAGCTTCTATTAACACCACATCAGAAGCAACACTGTAAATAGGTATCACATAATCTCGTATGTGTTACATTCTAGAACTGATATAGTACTCGGTTCTATGCCCAAATACATAATCCGAATATTTCAAAGTTTTTATGTTTTTTGTCTTGTGATCCATACGTAAACTCTATCTTTGTGTAACTATTTGAGGTCTGGTGATAGTTAATTAGTTATTGTGAAAAAGACAAGTGCTTGGTTACTTTTGGAGTGTCCAGGAAGATAAGGTAAGATGGCCCATATGGTTTTTTAGATGGCACATGGAAAGTCCATGAACCAATTGTCTGATGCTTTCAACAATTCAACCCACCATCACTCTCTAATCTCTATGCGGGCCCTCCTCCTTTCAAGTTTCCAAGTTCGATCAAAAGTATAATTTAAACTGGTTAACCTTTTAGTTATAGAAAATATTATTTACTCTCAGGATATCCTCTTGCGTGGAGATGAATTTAAGTCACTCATGAGTTGCTCATGTTCTATCCGCTAAAAGTTCAACAGAGCCGAGCATAAATCAGCTCAAGCCTAAATTAAAGTTCGGTTAATAAAACATTGAGCCCAAGTTTCTTAATATCATGCTTAACTAGGCTCGTAAACCTAAATGAGTATATTATATATATTTTTTGAAAGGCGAATGTTACTCGATCTACTAGTAACTATACCACAACTAAATTACATCAAACCATCTTAGATAGGGCTCGAACCTTTAATTTTAAAGAGAGCTACACTACTTTAACTTTATTGGTTGTGCCACTGGACCGAACCCCCCATCCCAAATGAGTATATTATATTTGTGTATATAAACTTTTTTAAATATAAAAAGTATATTTGTATACTAACTATTGATATATATACAAACTTGCAATATAATATATTATTCTATATACATATTATATATGTATATAAGTAAATTATTTCTTTTATGAATAAAATAATATCATGAATTAATGAATGAGTCGAGCCATAGTACAACACGGTCTACAAAATACTTACGAGCTGAGCTCGAGTAATTAAACATAAAACTTGAAACAAGTCAAGCACTAACTCTTTTAAGTTAAATGAAGACTACTCGGTTATATACTTTGTGTGTGTATATATATCTTATTGGTTATTGGCTCCGGATAATGTTAAAATTGTGATGGGACCTATTGGTGGTGGTGTGAAGCCAGATGGAGGTTAGAGACGAGTCGTTTATGTAAAGGGCCATTTAACTTCGACCCACATATGTGTTTGGGTGCGAGTTGACTCCCAAAAGGACATTGAAATGGCATTCATCATCATTCACCCAAAAGATATATATTCATTTGTATTTAATCTTGGACCTACGTTTAAAAGTTCAACAAGTATTATGCTTGATGTTGAATTTAATAGAATAGCCAATAAGTTATTTGTATTAATATATTCAAGTTGATGATAAAGTTGTTAGTAATTTATAAACTTAAAAGTTTAAGTGTTTCACTTTGTCTATACAAGAGTTGTTATATACTTGATATTATGGTTGAACAAATAAAGTGTGGCTCGCAAGTGGCAACTCTTTTACTTTCTAGCTCACTAGAAAACTTATCAGGTTTAGCTCGGGTTAATTGGCTCGTATAATATTCTAGGCTGAGTAAGAGTTGAAAGTAGCTCGTTGGAAGAATACAATACAAGGTAGCCCATTAACTCTCATATAAAATTTCAATCTCATTCTTTATTTTTCATAAACAAATATGTACAATATCATCAAAATTAAATAAAAAAACAAAGAAATTAATTTACCGAGTTAAGAGCTGGCTTGAGTTGAATACGATCAAAGCTTATGGCTCGAGCTGAACATGTTTATTTGAACTCGCTCAGCTCGTATTGTTATTTTCTCGAGTCCAACTTGATGTTGGCTTGAATGGAAACTGTTTATTAAAAAAGAACCCTAGCTAACAACAAAAATTACAATTTGTTTACTTCTACTTTATTTTTATTTTTTTTTTGTTTGTAATTCATTCCCTTGTTTATATGTTTGTAATGATAAAGGTTATCCGAAAGGGTTCTTTTCATTATCTTTTAGCGAAATATACTTTTTTCATGGATGAAAACGCAAATGAAGAAACTAGACAATAATGTGTCATAGCTAGAAAATATCTAAAAAGTTGAATGTTGACAAAATAAAGGAGGTGGGATCATATTAAGTTAAAAGGACATGCATAATTGAAAGAATATGATTGTAGCCTTCATTTCACTTACACTTATGTGTTTACCGAAAAAAACCTAATTGATACAACATTAAGGTAAGAGGTGCACACAATATTTACGGATGACAAGATCGAGTTAAAAAAAAAAAAAAAAAAAAAAAAAAAAAAAAAAAAAAAAAAAAAAAAAAAAAAACATGACATGTGTATTGTCCGTCATTTCTAGGTGGGTAAAGTGGTAAAATCACTTCTGTTGTGTAGTTGTGTGTATATTTGTTTTACCTCATAGGATAGATATCAAACTTTTAATTCTATTTATTTAGAGTAATCACTTAAGTTAAGCGGTTTTAACATGAAATGTCACTAATACCTAAGCCATTAAGAAATTTTTTTATCATGATTAGAGTTTTTGACATGGTGGCAGTGTAAAATACAAAGTTCATTTTGCATACATATTTTACAAAGTTAGTGGTGGAATTATCAAGTAAGAATAACTATGCTTTGCGTAATTCAGAAATACATGAGTCATTAAGCTACGGTAGTATTATAATGTATAGCGTGATTGTTCCACCATCTTTTCGTGATAATTCTAACAAAATTTAAAGTTTGATTAAAACAAACAAACAAAAAAAAAAAAAAAAAAAAAAAAAGAAACTAAGGAGCTAGTAACAGGTCGGGGAGGGGAGGTCGGGAGTCAAACCCACGTTGTAGGTGTAGGAGAGCATGCTATCACGAGGCTACACCCACAATTGTGGAGTTTTTTTTATCAAAATGGTGTAGGTGCAAAATTTATTTACCAAACTAGTATAGTTAAAAAATATTTACCAAAATAGTGTAGTTAAAAATTTTTAATATATCTTATTGTTATTCTTATTGGTTACTTTACAAAAGATTATTCTTTAATGTTTTTTAAAATTCTTCTAGGAATAATATTTTTTAAGTTTCCAGAAACATTCTAAAATATATTTTTTTAAGTTTTTCGAAAAATATTTTTTAATTCTCTCAAAATGCTTTATATGAATAATTTTTTAAAATGTTTAATCATGGTATTGACACAGAAATATCTTTGATTTCTTTTAACTTTTTAAAATCAAAATAATTTTTTTTATTATTTTAAAGTTTGTAGATAGATATGTTCTTCATTTCAGTAACTTGTTTTAGAGTGTTTAATCATTATATTTATAAATGCTTTTAAAAAATGTATTTTCCATTTAAAAAAATCTTAATACAAGAAAAATTGTTACAAACTATTTACTAACTAAGGAAAAAAATTAAAAGAAAACATTTTCAAAAGTTAAGTAAAAAAGGTCTTAAAAAAGTATATAAGGGTCGTGATATTTTATTGAAGGTTTTTTAAATGGATATAATTATTTTAGTAATATCACTTTAACTTTATAAAAAATATTTTTTAATTACTTAAAAACGTAGATACCATTTCAATTTTATCGAAGTTAAAAAAAATTAAAAAACATATCTATTTTAATACAAGGACTAAAATGTTTTAAAAAGCCATTCTTATAAAACATTTAAAAAAAATTCAAAAAATATATCTAGAAAACTATAAAAAATTCAAAAAATTTAAAGATATCATTCTTTTTTTTTTTTTGAACGGCAATATCATCCTTAAATGGATTAAAAAAACATTCTATATATCATCCTTAAATGGATTAAAAAAACATTTTATAAGTTACCAATTAGAGTAGGAGGGTGAAACAATAGAGTTCAAAAGTTGCACCATTTTAGTAAATATTTTTTAAATTATACCATTTTGATAAATAAAATCTTCAACTAAACTACTTTCGGAAAAAACTCCACAATTGTGTTTTCTCTCTAGAATAAAACATATTTAACATAAATTAAAAACAAAAAAGAAAAAACAATAAAAGAGCCATAAATGTCGGATGAATGAAAGAGCGTGACGTGTCCGGTATTGTAGATTGTAAATATTGACCACGGGTTTATATATAATGTCACAAGGTATGTAAAACATTTTACAAAACTACTAACCCAAATAAAAAAGCTACAATGTATAACTTGGTCTTATCATTAAGAAACAAAATTAGTAAACTACAAAAATACAATATAATTTGTAATGACCAGTATAACAATATTCTTTGTTATAAATTTTTGAGCTTGCAACCGAATTTTCAAAGGCATGAAAAAAACATAACTCCTAACACATTAGCATTGCAACCAGTCTAACTGAAGCTTGCAACCAGTCTAACATCATAGTGGACTCATTATAACAAGAAAGAATGTAATGTGTGTTTATGTAGAAAAGCATGTGAGATGACATGCTTAACATCATGTATAGCAAAGGCACAAATAAAAATACAAAGTTACGATTCGATCGACTTTGTTAAGTGTACAGATGAACATATAAAACCGGATATCGTTTTCATACCAAATGGAATGTTACCTAATGATGCTATGGTGTTTGGAATTATGTTTTTTTTTTCATGAGAGTTCAAGTCTCATTATAAACAATTAATATAGTTTTAAGATATGTTTAATAGGTATGTGAGTTTTTCATTGAAAGAATTATTTTCATTAATCAGTGCGGTAATGATAACTGGTTGTTTATGTTGATAACAAGTGAGGTGTTTTAATAATATTTTTAAATTTACAAAAAGTAAAATTATATTATACTAAGTTCTTCGACTTTTCATAAGGATAGATTCATTGAACTTTGTTTAAAGCAGTCATGTAGCATGTATTTATTTATTTTCTATTTTATCAATATAACGGACCTATGGAATCTGTGTTATAGCTTCTCCATATTTAAAATGTGAGACAAAAATAAACATATTCCAACTCTTTTTAAGGATGTGGTAAAGTTTTATTCGAAACTTCATAAAACATTATAAAAGAAAAAAACAAAGTTGTTTCTAAATAAATAACTAAAAATATTAATCCAGGTCGGTTCCATATACATTTTATATTGAAACATGACGTCACCAAAGTCTTGGTTTGTAAGTATAAATAATCCTGAATTTCATAAAACATTACATATCAAAAACTATAAAAAGTACAACAAAGTTGTATCTAAAAAAGTTGTAAGCAAATTATATTTGATCCGACACGGTTTCATAAAATAAATATCGAAATGTAGATAAAATTGAGCATGTTTCAATGGTGTAAGTGGAATTTTAAAAATTTTATGTCTTAAAAGTTATAAGAAAAAAATAAAATATGATAAAATAATAACTATAATATTATAGTAATGAGAAATGGATAAATAAATTTGTGCATCTCAACTTCTACCTTTATGTTATGAAGAGTACATTACTATTCATGTAAACCAAATCGTAGGCTCTATGGTATGCCATAAGGTGAAGACCGGTGATGTGGTGACTGAGTGTATTAAGAACACCATGCATCCGCCCTTCTCTCATCTGATTTCTTTTTCTATTAAGGAGACTTTCATTCCCCCGCCATACATATATTATTTTAATACTTTATTATTATTTAAAATTAATTTTATTTTGAATTTAATATGGTTTTCTCTAATATTTGATGCTTGTTAATTTTTACATAATCTAAACAAACCTCATTTCTTATAATATTTTGCTGAACACACCGATGTAATGAAAATGAAGATGTTTTTAAAATACGATATTTTTTTATCTTTTTTAAAAAAAATTTGATGCGGTGCAACTTCTGTATTCTCTAATGTTAATCTTAAATTTAATTTAAATTTTCATTTAATACCCATTAGTTTTATAATTATCATTTTTATTCAATGATGGAGCTTAGAGGAGACTATTTCCTTGATCGAGTGGTGATGGCACATTCATAAGCACCTTAATTTCTCTATAACATTTTTTTTCTAATTTAGGAATGTTATCTTTAGTGGTTTGAATATTGTATTTCGTGATAAAAACAAAATTTATGAAAGCTACAAACCTATTAAGATCCTCCTCACAACACCACCAGAAGGTGAAGAGGATCCACAGATCCATTAGTTACCATAAATTGTCCATTTTTTTTGTATAAAAGCTGAGTTTATTTAAGAAAAAACATGATTTGGGGTTTTTTAGCTGTAGTAAAGAAGAGAATCTTATGATAAACCACCAGCTAAGAAACTTTAATTCTAAAATTGTTTTCACACCTTTTTAAAGTTTTCTCACAATATTCACTAAGTGACTTTAGAAGAATCTATAAAAATACATAAAATGATCATTTTATCATTATACCCTTTTATTCAAGTGAGTAGTCAATTACATATGTTTTTAGCACGTATTTACATATATGTTGGTGATAAAAACCAAACATGTCGACCAATCCTAATAATAGAACCCAATTTATCAATTAAATATTGGACAACGACCACGTGATTTATATTGTTATCAGTTTTTGTTAAAAGACTATTTTGACCCTACGTAACTTGTATGTTCTAGCACCCATCACACCGTTATAAGGATATTTTCGTAAGTGGGTGGTGACACATTACACATCGGACGGTCCAAAACGACTACATAGGAATCACATGAAACGTGTTGTGTAATTCATATTTGATAACACCATGAAAGCTTAGTCCACTAATAAGAACGCGTGGGTCCCACCAAAATCTAGTGATAAGTGAATGAACCAACAAGGTTGTAACACGTGTAGGTTGTGTGACTCCTTCAATGCAATATCAAATATTGTCAATGCACCTGATATTTGATATTTCTTACAAGTTTTTTTTTTAATGAAACTTTGATATTATCAGTCAAATGCAAACCGTGTATTTCAAGATTGATAAATACCATGAGTTGGGACAAAATTTGGAAAGGTGATTTGATTAGATAATGTCATCTAATAAAGTTAAAAGGTTGATTAGTAAGATGCTAACAACAATATAACTTTATTGAACGTGCGATTAAATCTAAGAGTTCACGTGGCGGGAGTCACAAGCTTTAGCAATCTCGTCAATGTCTCGTGTAATCAAGTACATTAAACACGCACACATATGCATGGAGGGATTTTTAAATAAAAGAGTTTTTTTTTTAAAAGATACTTAGGCATTAAAAGACTTACACTATCAGACCGAAATTTTACACTACCGAACTGAAAAATAATACTATTGACAAAAAAAAAAGGGGTAGGGGGGTCATCCCCGCCCTCAATAAGCTTCGCCCATATACTTAGGTACAACATGTCCTTTTTTTATCATATAGTTGAAATAGTAAGCACGTATTTTCGTTCTCTCTTCTAATAATATAGAGTTCAAAACTTGATGTCTTCTTTTTTACTTCTCATCTTTCCTTTTCTCACATCACGAACACTTTTCTTTTGATGATGACGATGATAAAGACTTCCCTTATCATCACCATATAATCAACGATGATCAGCATATAGGTTTGAGTCCCTTTTGAATTCCAAGATTACAATGATTTAGGTTTAATTATGTTCTCTTGGGTTTCCTTGATGATTTTGAGTATTGTGAAATTTGTCTTTTTATCGTGTCATCGTCTTTCTCGAATGTTATTTTGTGGTCATCGTTATAAATAGAACGAATTGTAATATTATATGGCTTTGCACATAAGTTTTTTGTGTTTTTACCTTGAGCCAAAGTAGTAGAAATTGTATATGATTTTATGTTGTCTTTTCTCGAACAACAGCATGTAGCTCATTCAACTTTATTTAAGGTCCATAGCTAAAAAAATCAAGGTATTAGATTTGACGATAAGGAGGTTTTGCGTCAAATAGATTGCATTTTTAGTTAAGTCTGTAAATTTGAATGCACTATTATAATACGTTAGATGCACTAGGTTCCTTAAAAGAATTACAATGATGAGCAAAACAATTTGATGCATCATTGTAATATGTTAGACACATTGTCCTTAAACTTATGCGTCAAAACAAACTAAAATAGTGATCAAATCTTCAAAGTTTGACAGCTCTTTGTACATGTTTAGTGCCCCACTATAAATTGTTTGTCAAAACCAATCACAACACTTCAATAACTTTGAACTATTTGATGCATTGATTTAAAAGTTTGGATGTGTCGTTGTATGTGTTCCATATGCAGCTATAGATATGTGTGTCAAAACCAATTATAATGTTACAATATAACCTTACAAAGTTTGACGCATTGTTCCATAGGTTTACGTGCACCATTGCATATTTATCTGTTGCAGACTGTTTAGGTTTCAAAGTAATGCGCTCAACCGCATCCGCTAAACGATTTGGTAGGACCATCACAAAGGCTTTGCTCTATAACAGCAGACAAGGTGCTCCCCTTGACTCATGAGGGGTGCATCACCCTTGAGTCCTTGACGCCTAAACGCATGTTACAAAATACATGTGTTTGAATAAGATAACTATTTAGGGTTAAAACGTACTTGCTTAACATAAAGCTACAATTATGCCTAAAGTTAGCTCATGTTTATCCGTAGTTATCTAACAAGTATTTATAGTATTCATATATCTACTATGTCACGCTAAATATGGAGAAAACGATGACGCAAGAACAACCAAACATTATAATAAAGAAAGATACAAGACAATTAATTTGCATTACGCAAGCATTGGTCTAGAGATAATTTTATTTATAGTTTTATTATATACGTTTATCTGATCATTTCTGTATTACATATACATAGTGGAAACATAATATAGAAAGGAGAATTAACATAGAAGGCATAGGAAGGATTATGGATCATTAATTTTATTATTTTATCTAAGAAAAACTATATCATGATATCTAGAGCTCACCCTGTGTAATTTAAGCATAAAGCTATTGTATCTTAGAAAAAACTAGGGGTGTAAACGAGCCAAGCCGCTCGTGAGCTACTCGAGATCAGATCGATAAAAAGCTCGAAACGAGCCGAGCTTTATCGAGCTCGAGCCGAGCTCGAGCTTGAAAAAAGCTCATTTAATTATCGAGCCCGAGCCCGAGCTTTACGTATCGAGCTCGAGCCGGCTCGCGAGCCTAAACGAGCTTTTTATTTATATATTTTTATTTAATTTATTAAATATATTATATAAATAATATCTTTTATATATAAAGTTATGATAAATACAATTAAATAATATGAATAATGTTATATATGAAATATATAATTATAAATATATATCAAATTAAATATAAAAATATTAAAACAATATTTAAACAAATAAACGAGCCGAGCTCGAGCCGAGCTCGAGCTTTAAATAGTATTTGTCGAGCCGAGCTCGAGCTTTAAAAATAAAGCTCGAGCTCTCCTAAGTCATCACGAGCCGAGCTCGAGCCTATACGAGCTCGGGCTCGACTCGGCTCATTTGCTCCCCTAGAAAAAACGCTATTGTATCTTAGAAAAAACGCCGTACTTTTTTAAATATATATGCACCATTAAGAACAACGATGCATCTAAAAAAGTTACAATGGTGCACTTAAAATAATTACTATAGCGCGCCTTATTTTCAACGGCGCGTCTTATTTATTATGGTCTGATTTAAGGGGGAGTTGTGCGATTACAACGGTAAGTTCAACCCACTGTAGTGATGTTTCTAAAACCACTTATAATTAAACATACATCACTACCATTATTCTAAAAACTCATGAAATCTTGCATTGTTCATGACGCTTCACATGCAAATATCCCTCTTCGTAATAACTAGAAAATGCTACTATTAACATTTCTATATATCATTTCATGCTCATTATAAAAGTTCAACGATGATTCATAAAAAAACGATGAAATGGTAAAATCTAAAGTTAAATTTATTCTAGAGACACAATACTTATGAATGAATCAACAATTTGTATAAATATATTTTTGTATATAGATTACTGTAAACAAAAATAATATTAATTTCAACACGCTTGATTTATATCTTTCAATTTGGTTATATATCAATGTGATATTATTCAATTTAGAAACTGGTATTATTTTCTCACTTTTAGGCTTTTAGCAAATTGTAAGAAGCAAACACATGGGCCGTGGTTGTGGGCTGCTTAAGTTAGTTGGATGAATCTATGAAAGGGATGTTGGGTTGGGCTTATACTAATCAACAACAGAAGTCAGAACTACAGAAGAGTGATGAAGCCCAATATGAGAATAAAATGATGGATTGAAGTGATGGATTTCTCACGAATATGTTTTTTATTAGGGCAATCAAAGACGATAAAGAATAAAGAAAATATGCATTTGTTGGTCAGATCAGCAAATGCCGAGTGCGTTCCTGGACTCGGGCTGAGTCTGACCTAGAAAGACATCGCTCGATAAGGCTCGGTTCTGATCCTAGGAAACCTATCAAGTTTTATACTTTGTATAGGACCAATGTTTGTTAAAAAAGTTTAAAACTTGTTGGTTTTCATCACTAATGAATAATGAGTTGTAACATACAGGTTCAGCTTGTAGTTAACATAGTGAAAAATGGTTTGTGGGAGACAATGGTTCGGTTAGCAATCGATGAAACCTAGAGTGGTGGGAACCAATGTGGGAACCGGACCGGTGGAAAACCAATATGGTTTGGTTTGTGATTAGTTTGGACCCAAAACCAGTTCTAAAATTAGTTTTAATAAAAATAAAAAATTATAAAAATAGTCAATTAAAATTAAATATATTAAATAAAGAACATCAACTCCACTTATATTTATTTTTAGAAGTTTAAAAACAAGAAAATATAAAATAATCACAAAAATCATAGGCTTTAGGAATTATAATGTTTACAATACTTTTTATTGTTTGATTTTATTCGGCTTTAGTGTTTGTTCTTTGTTGAATCTATTGTTGCTGATGTAAGCCGACATATCATAGGCAGGTTCTTCATTGAATAGAGGAGAAGACATCTCGAGTTCCACCTTTTCCTTGTGTATTCATTCTTCAACCTCTATTTCATCTTCACGGGTTTATTTGTGTTGTATACGATCCGTCAACCACTAGGGCCAGTTTAAAACCAGTTTGAGTTAAATAACGTCCGACTGATTCGGAACTAGTGGTTTTTTTTGCTCCCTTAGGGACCGGTTTGGGTGGTTATCGTTTAGTGATTTTGGTTTTGTTTCGTTTGTTCCAGTTTGCAAGCTGGTCTTTTTGTGGGCCTCTACCTATTGATATTTTTTCTTACTTTTTCTTATGTTTTTTAGCCTAAACATATTCTTCAAAATAACTCTACGTATCATATATATTATTCTATGCAATATACTACTTTAGGTTCAATGGTAAAGCACGGAGCATCTATTCCTAGCCACCACCAATAAGAATTGATTAATTGAATTAAGAATGTATTCGATCAATATGTTTTCATATGTCATCATGTCGCCGTCCTGTGGTTGGTGATCTCATCTTTAAGTTATAATATTTTTAAAATGTTGTAGATTCGGAGGATGTTTGTTTTTTTAGAAAAGCTCTTCCTAATCTTTTTTGTTTGCGTCGGGCAGACAACGTACAAACGTTGAGATCTGCAGAGTGTTTGTTTTTTGAAAAACTTTTCACTAAAAATGTCTGCGCGAGGTCTACATGGTGCAGACTTAACACAACCACTTCTAAAGTCTACAGATGATTAAACACCATCACCCACCACCACCCATGTACACCACCACCGTCCATCTCCACCGTCCACCTCCACCACCATCGTCCGCCTCCACCCGCAGTCCGCCACCACCACCACCCACCGTCCACCACCAGCCACCATCTACCATCACCACCACCATCCAGCGCCGCCGTATACCACCACTAGTTGATTTTAGGAGTCTGCAGACGTTAAATTACTGACACTCTTTTTGTTACAGACTGCAAAGGTTTGGTCCACCTCTTCTCCTGCAGATGTGATTCACAGACTGCAAACATTTTGCTGTAGAAAAAACAAACAACACCTCAGTGAAATTGATTACTATAAAAATATATGCTTATAGTTATAAAAAATTGGTCACTCGGTGTACCCTAAAGCCTCAAGCATTAAGGGACGTGGCCCGTTAACAAGCATGAGACACTACTCCTGTTAGGGCATTAAACACGTTAAGGGGGTGGCGTTAATGGTTTAATGTGCGTGAGAGTGAGAGTTAGCTGTTGGCAATAGCTCTTTTGACCATACAACACTTAAAAAGAAATTTTTTTAACCACTATTAATAACTCATAAATTTATTATTTTTTATAACCAGCTAATCGCATCTATATTTTTTTAAACAATGTCTCATTCATCTTCATTATCTTCATTGTCGTTGTCGTCATCATAAACTGAATATGACGCTATGGACGAGGGTTTTTTTCAAACGGTGGTAGTTGTAGCCCAAGTATTTCTACAACGATCATAAGTGTCGGTACCAATGCCGCAATGCCAATATTTCCATAGCCACAGTTGTAAGCATCAAATAAGATACAGCTCTCGATATGACACACCCCAATTTCCCCTTCCAACTAATAAAATCAAAGACGAACCCTGTAAACCAGATCCGACTAAGAGTAGACTAAAACCAAATCTTACATTCACCGAATTGAATTTGTCATGAATTGATGCAACTAATCCTTGTTCTTGCAAATTACCACTCTTAAAATTATCCATAAAGAGGAAGATGCACATGATCAATGCGGAGCTAAACATTTGAGGGGAAGTTTCAATAGTTGTTACCATGAGTGTATTTTGATGCAAAGGAAGAATTTGGGGATTTTGATGCAAAGGAAGAATTTAGGGATTTTGATTGATAAAATTGATCGAAGAAAAGTTGGAATCAATCCCACTAGGTATTAAAGTGGTGTGAAGTTTCATTTACGTATGAAGTTGATGATCATGTAATAGGGCGTGTGACTCAGTAATATTCAAATGTAGTTTAAAGTGGATTTATGACAAGAGAGAAAGAAGAAAGATGATCGGTGAAAGAAAATAAGTCAATAAAAAAAAAGAAGTTAGTGTTACTAGAGTGGTCAGAGAAAGAAGAAAGATGATCAGTGGAAGACAATAGAGTGGTGTTTAAGGGGGAGGTGGTGAAGAAGAAAGTCGGGTGAGGGTGGGTTTTAATATTTATTATTGTTTTAAGATTACATGTAAAATATTCATTTTATAGATAATTAACTGAAATTGTAACGTTAGTTAGTGTTAAGGACAATATTGAACAAATATTAAACGAAAAGGATGTTAGTATAATTATTAATGTTAAATGATGAAAAGTACAAATTTACTTTAATATAGATAAATTAATGACGAGTTATGTAAATTTCTTAAATAAAATTGTCTTCTACGAGGAGTATTTAAAAATTTTAAGGGTGTAAATAAGTTATGTCGGTTGTTTTAGGAGAGCTCCACTGTATAATTGGATTTATTCATGTTCCAAATGTCATCTTTTCATCTTTCTTAAATCATTTTATGGCTTTTCTATTGAATCATTCTACTATTTTCATCTTTAAAACATTTTTTTTACTCATATGTGTCTTCATATGACAAAACCTCATTTATTAGGATCATTTCCAACGTATTCACCTTTGATGAAGAGCTGGACGAAGAAATAACCATGGAAGGACTAGTGGTAGGTATCCGTCACCAGCAAAAACAAATGTCATGACGCTTAGGTCGTTCACATGTCACTTATGACGTTTCCTAACCATATATCTTCCTCCCGCTCCAAAGTCCAAACACATGCTTTACAATTAAGTCGTACTGTAACGGGATCACATTATAACAGCTGATCGATCTTAAAAACATTAAAGTCATACTAATTTACATGTCACCTTTCCATGTGATCAACCACATCATCAGAATTACACATGATCTAGTAGATCGGTTTATCGAGTACTCTAATCATTTCAATGTATTTATATAGTGTTACATGAAATTGGAAGTAATGTATACAGGTTTGTGAGTTTAAAACAAATAAATGTCATATGACCTAAACTTATAACTAACCATTCTAGTTGCAACTAATTGTATCCAGCGATCACTCTATCTATCTTCTATTCTAATAAACCAAGGTTTTTGGGGACCCGTATTGTGATTCCGTCCATTCCGATGTTGGTTTTTCCGCCTAAATCCATATAGACATATACACATTTTAATTAAGATAAATTTAAATAGTTACTAAAAATCACATTTTTATTTTCTCATATGAATTTCTCATTTTCTTTCCGGTAGTTCTCTCTTTTATTTTAGACTGATAATTCTTTTATTTCTTTACACAATTAAAGAACCAAAAAATTTCAATATTAATTTTGAAATCATTTGCTTGATTTAGTTTGAGTAATTTAATTACTGAATTATCTTACTCAGTGATAAGTTTTTTTTAAATATTAAATGTTAGGTGTTTTAAGTAAATAAAGTAAACAACTATATATCTAAAAATAAATCTTCTATGCTAATAATTTGTTAAGATTACTAAATTATAAGATTTCAATTATATCATATTTTAAAATATAATTTTATAATTTTTAATCTTTGTTATTTATTATATATGTAATTTATTAAATATTTATTATTTATTATTTTAATATTTAATCCATAAAATTACATAAAAACTAATAATTACAAAGTTAGATTTATTCTATTGATGTAACAATGTTCTAACCTAGTTGAACAATATTATAATGGTAGGCCATAGCTTCTCACTTTTGGCATGAAGAACATGTGGACCATCACCAAAATGCATCGTCACCATCAACATGAATTTCCACCAGCTCTTTCCCTTAAGACTAAAATTAAAACCACATATAAAAATATTATTATGCAAACAATGAGAATTTATTCGTATTCTTTTAATATTATAAAGCATAATAATGATTCACTTATAAAATTTGATGTTGTTTTTCGTTTTACTCTTTGATCTTTCTCCTAATAGTTTGATTTTCTTTTTTAATTAAAATAATGTTTTAATCCTTACATGTTTTAATTTTCATGATAGTTATACTTAGTTTATTATTCGATAAAATTTTTAGCGATTAATTTTCTTTTGTTGTGATTTATTAATTATAATTATTATTTTGTATTAATTATACAAAAATACATTAATGACAACTCAAAAGTATTAAAATAATATCTAGTCACTGAAATGATATTGTTTTAGTTTGTAACAAATTAGTTTTTTTGTTTACAATAAAATTTTGTTTTTCTCCTTTAACATAAGACATTTGATTTTTTTTATGACTAACTTAGACACCTACTGTATATAGTCGTAGCATCGTTCGTTTACAATTAAATTTTTAACTGTTAACATTTGTAAGAATGACTAACATACTGATACCATTACACTAAATCTCCTTTAGTATATAACAGCGTTTACCATAATTTCAACACATGAAAGAAGAAAGAAGAGGGAGTAGAGTGACGATACAGGGACGACGGTGCATCATGAAAAAGTTGTTGCCACTGAACTTAAACGGACATGAATTTCATAACCACGATTGATTTAATTGTAAATAAGTCGCAAATTTTGTGACCATTTTGAATCGGTGACAAAGTAGTCGCAACACTATTAATAAATAATCAACCCTAAACATTTTTGGCTGAGAGTGAGCTTCGAACATAAAACCTTTCAATTTTCAATTATTTTAGGTGCCTTACAGTCAAGAATCATTGGTATATATGTGTTGTTTATGTGTGTTTGACGTACAAGAGACTGAAAGAGGTTTGTGTTGTATATAAGTGTGGAAGACATAACTGTACATCTCTGTACGAAATACCCATACTTCTTGAAAATATGTTTTCAAAAAAACACAAATGTTCGACACTTTAAGTGTGTGTCCTAATAATTAACCTAACAAAAAGTGAATAAGTATATATCAAAATGTAATCAAGAACAAAGATAGCTAAGTCAATTTTAGCAAGCTATTTTTTATCATTCTATTTAAATGTCTTTTTCCTTAAAAAAATGTATAACGTATAGATTCTGTCGGTCGGTTGGTCTGGAGAGATGATATTAATATATGTTAATGTGTCACACATTAAATATTTGCATGTATATTTTCATTTTAAAATATAGTTCTCTTTAAACAAACACCTTTCTTAGTTTTATAATGAGAAATGTCATTTTTTAATCATGAGACGTATTTCTCCATTTTTATGTCATTAAAATTGTTTTTTTATTGTTTTTCAGGTATTGTTTCATTTTTTTTTTCCTTTTTTAGGATTTATATTCTTTTTAGTTTGTATTTACATTTTAATTTTTATAACTAAATAATAAAACAAACTTTATTAATTAATTAAAATAAAAGGACATCATTAAAAAAATTAACATCTTGAGAAATAAAAATAGTAA
The DNA here is from genome assembly GCA_025506505.1 of Flaveria sonorensis. Taxonomy (NCBI): domain Eukaryota; kingdom Viridiplantae; phylum Streptophyta; class Magnoliopsida; order Asterales; family Asteraceae; genus Flaveria; species Flaveria sonorensis. Next base: position 3,277,841 of record CM046424.1, read on the forward strand.
TGGTTTGTTTGGTTCGTTTGATACAAATGCTTCAAAATATTCGATAAGATCCACTCGAAGATTATCGTAGTTGTGCGTAATCACATACGTGAAAGTATATATCATGTTCTAGTTGTTCGTTGTTTGAAGGATCTTACTGTAATCCGGAGATATCGTGACACCATCACTCTTCAAATTATATTGTTTAGATAATAAGCACGTACATAATTTTTCTGATTATTCTTAGATGTAGTTGTTTTGCGGGCTATTATAGTATTTGCCATTTAGCTTATAGACCCCAAACGCCGTTCAATGTCATTTATCCCCGCTTCTAGTGCTCTTCTGAATCGTTTTTATCCAAGATTATTTTCCAATGCGAAAACAACGTAACTATTGTTGCCTAGTTTCATTAAATTCCATCAATTAAATGGTATTCAAATTTATATTCAACGTCGTTTACCACCAACAGACACTTCTAAATCCACATCTCCGCATTTCTACTAAATACATCGTTGAACAGATGCTATTGGTCTAGGATGTTGCGTCGTTGTTAGCTCCGGGAGTCCCAAAAATGCATGCTAAATCCACATTTCTATAGAGGCTACGGCTTCAAACATCATCATCTAATGCTTGGATCACCCCTCATGTATTGCCTCGCTATTCAATTGGACAATTTTTCCAAGCCCAATGCATACAATCTACGCTCCATAATTTCCGGAAACCATGGCGTTGCTCATGTGCGGTGTATAATAGTTGTACATCAGTCTTCAAATATATCCATTCGAATACAAAGTTATAACAACATCAGATCCATTCGAATACAAAGTTATAACAACATCACAAATATATTACAGGCAGGCAGTTGCATGATATTCTCTCTCTCGGACATAATTTAAAAATAATTAAAAGAGTTAATTATATGACCAATCTGAATTTGTGTCGTCTTCATGCACCTAGGTTAATCATTCTTATGATAGTCTTCTAAAATGCGGCACATGCTCTTGTTCTAGCCGTTGTGCAACGAGAGACTCGTGGAGTTTCCTTGCACTTTCCTGAAAGCCACACGAACACCCTAGTGGAGGGGGTGTTCCCCCGCGAAAACTGCTAGCCACCCAGATCTTGTTCCGGCTATAACACCACACACCCTCATCTAATGACTAGATCATCCTAACAATAATAAATTTATATCCTTCAGCAAAGCTTGTTGTTTTCATAGATGCCTTTTATAGTTCTTTTGTTTATAGATGCATTTTATTTTATTCTTTCTATATTATAGAGTGAATTACTATTTTAGTATTTAGGGTTTGACGAAAATTACAATTTCAATCTATCTACTACATCGGCAGTTCAATAGTTTTAGTTGTCTGATCTGACATTGAAATAAATTTTAAAACTATTAAAGTGTTAATGTAACAAATAAAATATTAAACTAAAACTATAATTTTCATTAAATCATAAAGACTAAAATAACAATTATTTTTATATTATATAATACTAGACTAAAGACCCGTGTAATACACGGGTTCAATCATTAAAATTGTTTTTGATTAAAAAGGTTCGTAAGTCATAATATTATTGTTATACTTTGTATATCGATTTTTATGTTTAATTTTTTAAAATCTATATCTAATATTAGTAGCTTTTCTTTATCAATACTTATAAGTCTAATTGTATATATTAAATGAAATAAACTTATAAAAAAAACTTTAGGTAAACAAATTTATTAAACATGAGAACATCCATTAATATTCGAAAACTTCTTTGTAAACAAAATTTGATGTTCTTTTGTAATTTTATCATGATTGTCTCATATTAATAATTTTAATTTATGTCTACTTGTAACTTAAGCTAATGCAATATAGAGCTTAAATTGATGCAGGGACCAAACATGCAATGATTACAAAAGTTTAGACTATCTTTGCAATTTTTAAGTTTGGGGACCAAACAAGCAATTGATTAAACCACAGGGACCATATATGTAATTTTCTCTTGTTGTTGATCAAAAAACATAAATCAGTTTCATACTTACATAAACTAAAACAAAATCAAAGTTTCATTCTTCATAAACAAAACATAAATAAGTCAAATTGATGTAAAAAACCAAAATACTAAGTTTATCTTGAAATCAAAATCAAAACTTGAATCGTACGGACCATTTCTACTGTTGCATCGAGATTTGTATATATGAGCATTGAATTTAGATTTTGCAGAAGAGCTGTTGTGATTTAAACTTGAGTTGTGAATGATATTAAATAAATCAATAAAGGCATAAAAGGATCGGTGAGTTGAACTTGAAATATAACGTGATTTGGGTAAAACTATCAAAAATGCCCTTTGTAATGCTATGATCGATGTCGAAGTATCAATCTAATAAGATGTTAAAATGTGTGTTCCTATTCACTATAAACTAGTTAGGGTAAGTAGGGTTGTCGATCCTCGTGGAATTAGTGGTCGGTGCATTGTACTTTAATTTATAAAATACTAATTAATTAAATTAACAATTACTTAACTATTGCTCCTGGGCTGTGAAAAATTGATTTTTGGAATAATTAATAAATAAACTAAGAAAACAACTTGGAAAGAATCAAACTTGATTATGAAAACGATTATAAGAGAAAGTAATTCACTTCGTTCTAGGTTTGGTTTTCAGCAATTGTTTAGTTTAACTTCAAGGAAAATCCTTAATGATGACTCTATACGTGCTATGATTAAGTGATATCGATAATCAGGACTTAATGGGTCTTGATACATAATACCAATTCAATTAGAAACCAAAACTTGCAATCATATAATTTCGGGAAGATTAAATGATATTCAAATAAAAGTTTACCAACGTCGTGTTTTTTAAATAATCAAAACACAAGTTAAACTCATAAAAGAACTTAACGGGTTCTAAAGTTTAATCCCAACAAAGTTAAACAAAAACAAAACCCTAATCACACAAAACCTAATACCCGAAGTCGATCACGAGAGGATTAGCCGCTCATTGTTCTTGAATGATCTTCAAAATCCGTGTTGATTGCATTCCGGATGATTGAATCTTGTTTTTGAGGGTTGGAATGGTGAAAAATCGATCCCAGAGACTTCCATGATACGTCTTTTTTCGTTCGGCTAGGTCGAATGAGAATCAAGTGGTGGCTAAAACCTAAATAAAACGCGTATTTAAGGGTTTTTGAAAAGGGTCCTGCCTTAGGCTACGCCAGCCAGCGTAGCCTACGGGGGGTGTATTCTGCTGATTTTTTACTTGAGCTGGCGTAGCCTACTGTTGGCTACAGTAGGCTACGTGGAAGCCTTTCTGCTGCACTTTGAAACTTCGTTTCTTGACCCCTCCAATGACTTTTTTTATCATGTAAGCTTCCAATTCCTTTTTTTTTCCTACAAAATCACTTCCAACTCATAGTCAACCTATTCAACTCAATCACATTCATATAAATGAATAATCATACGTAATATTTGACGTTTAAACACTTAAAATCTCATTCCCACGCACAACATCACATCCCCACACTTAAGCTTTGCTTGCCCTCAAGCAAATCTAATTCAAACATTTAACAACATTATAAACATTATAAACCAAAATCCCTTGCACGCCTTAGCGATAGTCCAAAGTCATGCCCATTCCAGAATTGCAATAATCATATTTGGCTAGCAAGTAAAAGATGCCATTTAATTCAAAATAGAATCCGACTAATTAAACCTAACAAGCTTCCGGCTTTTATTGTCATGCAACACACACCTCACCCCTCACCATTTGTCACTAATCTCAGTTTATTTCTGGATCGGGTGAAAATTGCACCAATATATCACTCAAAAGTCCACATATAAAACTTTGTATCATATGCTTGGGTGACAATCAAACTTCCACGATAATAAATTGACAATGCACACATCAAAGGACTTACGGGTTATGGGCTTAGGTTAAGGTAGGAATGATTGGCTTGTGAGTGTGGCTAAAATATAAATTAGGCAATACCAACGTTTGACATTTCTATTGACATAACTATCACTCGAACACAGCAACGCATGGGTGCATATTTACCCCATAACCAACAATTTGCATCTTTTCTTTCTCTTTTTTTTCTTTTTTTTTCTTTTTTTTTTCTAGTTTTTTATTATTTTTTTTTATTTTTTTTATTTTTGCTTTATCCTAAATCAAATATGACTAGTCTGAATGTTATCAACAGTGGTAACTTGGTCACATTGGGTAAAATTTGATTTGGGTTTATTGATATGGGTTTGTCAAAATAAACAGTTTAAGCTCGAAAGTGGCTACTAGGGGAATTTTAGGTAAAGTGGTGAAACACAAAAATTGGTATTAAAAGAAAAAGGAATCCTAGATTGCCTTGATCATCTATGTGCACTTATCAAATTACCGTCTCAATATGTATCAACTCACACAAGTTCTAACACAAGAATCATATGGCCTACACTCAACAATTGAAACAATTTATATGTGAACAACAATTTAGTAAGCTTCAAAATCTCACCAAGTAGGAATTAGGGTTGCCGGTGTGTGCAGTTTTTATTACACCATTAGTCTGTTAACCCTAACTAGACATTCTTATTTTTTTGTAAAACCTTGCTAACATAATTATTTTTACTATCGTAATTAGACCAGACTAAGGACCCTTACATCAAACATGGCAAGAATCAATTGATGTGCTTGTCGTTTTCGTGTACGATTGGATTGCTTAAAAACAATAAAAATTTTCTAAATTTTCCCTCATCCCCACACTTGAGATACATTGTCCCAATGTGTGGTATTTAAGTTAAGTGTGTGAGTTGTTTTTTTCTTCTTTGAAAATCAATTTTATTCAATTAATCAACACAAACGACTTTTCCAACAACCGAACCGACCCAGACACAAACGTAACGATTATCAAAAAAACTACTTAAATAGACATATCAACACAAAACATAAAATTAAATTCGGGTTGCCTCCCGATTAGCGCTAAGTTTAGGTCTTCAGCCAGACCCGTACCTGCGACCACTCATGGTGGTCGAGTAGGATGCTTAACTCCAGTATTCTTCAAATGATCTGGCAGTTCTTCAACTAGATCGTATTGTGGCCCAAACATTAATGCCTCAACTCTGTCTTTTAAGGATCAAGTGGATCGCCACTTTTTTCTTCATTTTAGGTTTCACATCTTTGTTTTCAACTTCATAATTGGCTCTTTCTTTTCTTTTAAAATCCACCAATTCCTTCAACTCCACATGCTATCCCTAGCATCTCAAAATCATTCTTAAAAAGTGGTGTTCATGCTTACATGTGAAGTATAAGTAGGAACACACACTTTAGTCATATCTGCCACAAAAACTTTATGATTAACAAAAATAATAATCGACTTGGAAAATACATTAAACGTAACTTACGAGTTCGTAAGTCATGTCAATTGTTCCCTCCCGACAATTGATTTGAGCATTCGCATTGCTAAAATGGTCGACCCAATATGACATTCGGTTGCTCATTCGTCCTCATTGGTGCATAATCGAGCACCATAAAGTCCACAGGGTAGTAAAATTCTCCACTTGATTATAACATTCTTTAGCATCCCCCGAGGACATTTTTGAGTCAAGTCAGCTAACACCACAGTGGTGTCAACTTTCTCCTAAAGGACCGAAGTCATACTGGATCAATAACATACCTGGCAAGATACTGAGCTCTTGAGGTCTTCTTGGCTGATTGACGTTATTATTAACCCTACCCCTTGTTTTGGTGATAGTGGGCATTTCCACCCATGTTGATCATTCCCCTAATTGTTATTTCTGTTTTGCCCCCACCTCCACCAAAATTTCCATTTCCAGCATTCATAATTTGCAACCTGATAGGGCTTTCTTTTATTCCACTCATCTCATAATCTCATCACTCCTTGTGAACACTGTGCATGCTCACATGATCAAGTCATCTCTTTTATTAAGGTGATTTTGATTCATATTTGATTGGTGGTGGTTGGTTTGGGTGTCGTTGCGTTGTTATTTGGTGGTGGGGTGGATTTTGGTTTCGATTTTGGTTATTTGGGAGGAGGGTTTGGGGATTTTAAGGTAGTTGGTTGTTTGATATCCATGTGGGTTGAATCGGACAAACTATCAGCTGCTTGATCAATGGCTTGTGAAATTGATGTAGTTGGTAACCCTAATCGATGCAAGACACGATTATACCTTGCTGCTGATTCTCTATCTCTAGATCAAACACTAGCGGTGATTCCTGCCCGAATATCGAGTATGCATACAATCTGTCACCTGCACACTTAAACTACCAAGCGTAACACGAAATAAAAACATTTAAAAATAAAACAAGTAACAAAAATTTTTTTTTCTTATAAAACAAATAAAATAACAAAACACCAAGCGCACCGATTCCCCGGCAACGGCGCCAAAATTTGATTGATGCGAAGTATCAATCAAATAAGATGTTAAAATGTGTGTTCCTATTCACCTTAAACTAGTTAGGGTAAGTAGGTTGTCGATTCCTCGTGGAATTAGTGGTCGGTGTATTGTACTTTAATTTATAAATACTAATTAATTAAATTAACAAATTACTTAACTATTGCTCCTGGGCTGTGAAATTGATTTTTGAAATAATTAATAAATAAACTAAGAAAACAACTTGGAAAGAATCAAACTTGATTATGAAAACGATTATAAGAGAAAGTAATCCACTTCGGTTCTAGGTTTGGTTTTCAGCAATTGTTTAGTTTAACTTCAAGGAAAATCCTTAATGGGGACTCTATACGTGCTATGATTAAGTGATATCGATAATCAGGACTTAATGGTTCTTGATACACATACCAATTCAATTAGAAACCAAACTTGCAATCATATAATTTCCGGAAGATTAAATGATATTCAAATAAAAGTTTACCAACGTCGTTGTTTAAATAATCAAAACACAAGTTAAACTCATAAAAGAACTTAACGGTTTTCTAAATTTTAATCCCAACAAAGTTAAACAAAAACAAAACCTAATCACACAAACCTAATACCCGAAGTCGATCACGAGAGGATTAGCCGCTCATTGTTCTTGAATGATCTTCAAAACCGTTGTTTGATTTGCATTCCGGATGATTGAATCTTGGTTTTGAGGGTTGGAATGGTGAAAAATCGTCGATCCCAGAACTTCCAAAATACGTCCTTTTTCGTCTTTAGGTCGAATGAGAATCAAGTGGTGGCTAAAACCTAAATAAAACGCGTATTTAAGGGTTTTTGAAAAGGGTCATGGCGTCGGGCTACGCCAGCCAGCGTAGCCTACGGTGGGGTGTATTCTGCTGATTTTTTACTTGAGCTGCGTAGCCTACGGTGGCTACAGTAGGCTACGATGGAAGCCTTTCTGCTGCACTTTTAAACTTCGTTTCTTGACCCCTCCAATGACTTGTTTTATCATGTAAGCTTCCAAATTCCTTGTTTTTCCTACAAAATCCTTCCAACTCATAGTCACCTATTCAACTCAATCACTGCATATAAATGAATAATTACGTAATATTTGACGTTTAAAAAACTTAAAATCTCATTCCAACGCACACACATCAAGCTAAAATAGTTTTTCTTAGAGTACATTACAAATATCGTCCTTTAAGTTTACTAAATTATGGATTTTGTCCTTAAAATTTGATCATTACATCGAGTGCCCTTTATTTGAAAATTTATTACGTTTTTTTGTCCTTTATATACTAACTGAAGTTAACTTTTTCTGTTAAGTTTCTATTAAATATTTTTGCCCTTGTTCTTTAAAGGACGTAATATGTAATTTATACTTTTCTTCTTTCTCTTTTTCAATTCTTATCTTTTTTATACAAACTTATTTTAAATATTATTGACAATTAATTTTTATATTTTATAAATATAGTTTTATTTTTAGAACTTTATTTATATAAGATTCCGTTTAGTTATTTACTTTTTAGTAAAATCTATAAAATTTAGAGAACTTAGAATTTTTTTAAACTAAAACAAAAACTACTCAAAAACTAACGTGAATTAATAAAATATAATAATTCCAACATCATTCATTTATGTCTATAAAAACAGAGCTACCACATTTGGTTGACATCATAACGTCAAAAAGCTTCTAGTGTTTTCCATGTTGTTTTCTTAATCATAGTATGATTTATGACATATTTCAGTTAATAAATAATTAACTATGGTATATAATGATTATATTTGTAGACATGATATGTGTTTTTTGGGTTATTGTATGTTTCATGAGATGTTACGATGATAATTTTGGATAATTTGATAGTGTGGTGTTACTAAATTTTAATAAGTTTAAGTTGTTAAAATTATAATTAATAATTACATAACAATTATAAAGAACAAAGTAATTTAAAACCAGATCATTTAAATTTTATTTTTGATTTTGTGGTTTAAGTTTAAGTTGATAGCATAATATTCTAAAATTTAATTGGTTTACCTTTGAACTAAAACTTTAAATCAAAAATAAAAATAAAAGATATAATTTTAAATAACTTCGTTCCTTACAAAAAAATAATTATGTGACTTATTAATTAAAACTTTAGAAAGTAAATTACTAAATTGAACAAATAAAAAGATTATAATAACTAAAGTTCTAAAACACTTTATATTTTAAAAAAATAAAATTAATCAATCAATATATTTAAAATAAGTTTGTATAGTTTGTATAAAAATGAGTGAGAATTGAAAAGGAGAAAGAAGAAAATATAATTTACATAGTTCGTCCTTTAAAGATTAAGGGTAAAAATATTATTTAATAAAAACTTAACAGAAAAAGTTAACTTCAGTTAGTGTAAAGGACATAAAACGTAACAAATTTCAAATAAAGACGCTCAATGTAATATCAAAGTTTAAGGCCAGAGATCGTATTTTGATAATACTTAAAGGACAATATTTGTAATTTACTCTTTTTCTTATTACATCTTTAAGCTACTTAAAAACATTTTTAAAAAATACATATTTTTAAAAAGAATTAAAAAAACAAATGTGCCTACTTTGTGTGAAATTAAAACAAATTATAGTGAAAAAAAATTCAAGTTTTCTATATGAAAAGACGATTTAAAATTAAGTCTGAGTGAATTAAAAAAACAAAAATAAGTTTTACAAAAATTTTTGTTTTTAATCTATACTTATTAACAAAACAACATCTTTAGTGCCACGTGTCTTTTTCTTATGCCTTCATTCTTTTGATTTTCCGCCTAAAAATGTATCCATCCTTATTATTAGTCATAATTCATTTGAACAAAATCAACTATTACTATAATTACAAAGTGAGTTTTTCCTTAAATATTTTATAAGAAAATTTATTTACTAAAATAGATGTTTAAGAAAGTGTTTTTTTCCTCACTATAATGGTATTGGGTAAATTTATTTCATATTAAAATAAATATATTAAATGAGTTGAGTGCAAAGATTAATAAAATTGTAAAACCATTTGATTTATTAACCTTTGCACTTGACTCATTTAATAATATTATTTTCATATGAAATAAATTTAATCATACCATTATAGTGAGGAAAAAACACTTCCTTAAACACCTATTTTAGTAATAATTTTCTATATACACTATTTAAGGAAAAAACTCACTTTGTAATTATAGTAATAGTTGGTTTTGTTCAAATGAATTATGACTATAATAAGAATGTATATTTTAGACGGAAAATCAAAAAAATAAAAACATAAAAAAAAAAATACGTGCCATTAAAAATCTTATTTTATTAATAAGTATAGATTATCACTTTTGCTGAGATCACAGCAGGCTTTACCCTTTTTTAGTCGCTAGACTTATGGCCTTCCATTACCAAAACCAGTTAACAGACAAAATAAACCGACAATATATCGTGAGATTTTGAGCAGCCCATTTTGACTTTTTTGCTTAATTTTGTGAGATACTGGCTTGCTTAAAATCTCGCAATAAACTAATTGCTGGTACGAGAAAGTAAACTTAAAATCTCATGATGTTAAGGAAGGGGTGGAAGAAGGTTACTAGATCATTCAGAATCCTCTTGGATCTTCGTCTTTATAATCATATTAAAATTATTTTTTTTTATTTTCTAATTAAATAATATTTTTAATACCTATATTATTATTATTTTTTTCATCCACTTACATTCACTTTAAAAAATATTAAAAAGTTTATTAGGGTTGTACTGTGTTTCCCTAATTATGAAAAAACAAGGTACAACCCTTATAAATTCTCCATCTTTTTCACTGACAACCACTTACAATCATCCCCTATAATATAGAGCAACCACTCACATAAAAATGAGAACGGGCTGTGAATGCTCTTAGGTTCTCAGGCTCACACACTTTTTTTTTTTTTTTTTTTTTTTAACTTTTCATGTAAAACATATAATACAGGAACTTCAAATGACCATACTTTTTTTACGATTGACATCATTGTTTTATAAAAAAATCATGATTCTATTGCCTATTGGTTTTATGAAAAATTTATTCAAGGCTTTTAGTAAATAAAAATACTATATAAACTTTTAAAAAGTTATATAAAACTTTTAATTAAAAAGGCTTTTAAAAAGAATTATAGTATTGAGTATTGAACTTTTAATTTGCTAAGTAAAAGCCCAATTGTAATTGTATTATCCATTTATCTAACTCATTATTCATTACAAAGGCACAAGATCATAAACTTATTTAAAAAAGAAGACAAATTTATGTAATAAGATGTGATTAGTATATAAACAATGTTTGCATTTGCTATATATGAAAATGTGTTCTTCGCAAAGGTTGGCATTAAAAATGCGATGGATCGGTTTCAAAACATAAAACACTCGTAGGGAACAACTATAAAAAAGAGTTTTCTTATATTTTAATAACACTGTATTTTTTATTGTGTGTTTCAATAACAATCCTTTTAATTTGTGACCTAATCTGACCCTAGAGTTTAGACCGATCCGAAAATCATAACATCTGGGTTGTTAGAATCCAAAAAGCAAAAAATTTGACACCATAAGACAAATTTTCTGTTACTGCCACTGGGGTTGAGGTGAAACCATAACACCACGTGAAAACACCATGACATCACTACTCACACCAGTCAACGCCCCCTCAACCTTAAATGCAAAGGATGAAGAGACATTGACACGTGCTTGGTTCAACATGTCAAAAATCTAGTTATGAATCAATTTCATAAGATAGTTGCCCATCAATTTATCGTCCCCAACAACAAATAAACAAAGTGGAGGGGCTTAAAACCAGATTATTGTTTGTGACATCATGATATTTTTGTTCATATTTGCTGAATAATGTTGGAAGACACATCATATCTAATGTGTTTGTAAATGTTTATTTCAAATTCTAAATACTTATCCGTATAAATACTTACATCTTGATCTCAAATCTTGAGAATAGCAAACAATTAAATATTTAACTAGACTACATATTTACCTTAATCAACTCTGTTGGATGCAACTACAACATGAGTAATACTTTAGTTTTAAGAGAATTTATCGATGTAGTGAATTACCAGCTTAACTAGATCTGAGTTTATAATGTTCAATGTCATATAAATAGTTTAGCTTTGATTATCTACTTCAAATGAATTAGGGAAAGCACTTTTTAAGTTACTAACTTACTTTTTTTTAACCGTCAACTAATACTTTAAGCCCGTCCACCCGGGTAAACCCATTGGAAAAAGGCAACCCATGAGCGCGAACACAAATAGCTCTGGTGACCTGCCCGCCCACCATTCCAAGGGAAACTACCACCCAAAGATCCAATGTAATTTGGGATTTTTATCTAGTGACAGAGGTGGCGGCAATGGTTGCAAAGGGAGGAAATATAGATGAAAAAGGAAGAATGAAAACCGAAGTGTCACTCGCGGCAACATGACAAAGAATGAGAAACATTGGAGAGAATGCAAGGATGAACATGGGTGGGTTTGGTTTGGTTGGTTGGTTTGGTTTGGTGACTAAGACAAACCAAAAACCTATGTTTCGGTTTTATTAGAATTTGATAACTATTTAATTTCGGCTTAAATGATTCCGTTAATTTGGTTATTGGAAAAGAGGTTTAGTTAGTTTGGTTAACCATTGCTAGGATGTGAGAGGATTTAAACTATTTCAAACAATAAATTCAATTACATCTTGGGTTAAAAGTATTAGTTTAATTTATAAAAAAGAACATAACGGCAACTAAGAAGTTATCTATAAATATCAAAACAAATCTTTTTTTAAGACGTATAAATAAAAATTGGTTTTAAGGTTAATGTAGTTATGTTAATTAATTTATCTATCCTAATAATTCTTTACATTTTTTGACACATGTCATTTCCACATTGACTCTCTCATTTATTTTCCCGCCTAAACTATTTATTCCATTTTGAAAAATCAAATAACTAATTTTCAAATCTTTCTTTTTCACTCTCTATATTATAAATCTAAGTTGTTATTAAATCAATAATATTAAAAAGACATTTTTATTAAATAAAAACGAAGTATTTTGATTAAAAATACACTTTTTCAAAACAAAACTTTAATAAAACTATGATTTTTTTTAAAACAACGAGACTTTTTTTTAATAATGAAATTATTTTAAAATCATTCTTTTTATAAAATAAAAGTTTTATATAAAATAAATTTACAAAACAAACCCGGAGTCTTTAAACAACAAAATATTGATAAAAAATGAATTTTTTATCAAAGCAATAATTTTTTAAAATGAAAGTTTTAGAAAATTTAAAAATATTTTATCAATTAATCAAAGTAATTACTTATACGTGATTTCAGTTATATCTTATATCAAAAAAATGTTTTACAGTTCCTAACTCTTCATTAATAACTATTTAGTTTTTTTTTTTATTCAACCCGTGTAATACACGAGGTTGTACCCTAGTATATACATATAACCATTGTTGGAAGTTTTGGATGTGTGAATAAATATCTCAAAAATTATGGTAAACACTTTGTCCCACATTGGTGTGGGAACAAAGTGAGATGCGATTTATAAAGAGATACATTACCACTCTATTATATCTTTATGATATATTTTGTCACAAGTCCTACCCGTGCGCAGGTGGGGTGTAAAAATGGGTTTTCGCTTGGATTTTCATCCAATGCAGCTTCAAAAACTTGGGTCAACGAGGCAGTTTTTAAAGCAGTTCAAGTGCAGAAGTTTATACACACCAAAAAATACTTTCGCTATCGATCTCTCCTCTATGCTACGACATCTCCGTTTTCCTTCAGGCAAATAATCAAGTCCGCCAGTACGCTGTTGCTGCTTCGAACCGACGTATTCTGGGAACAGACCACGAATCTGTTTAAGGGAATTGTGTCAAACACAAGCACAGCTTATGCTTTAGTATTTTTTTTGTTTTCTGTCTTTTCGTTTCAGATCGTTGTTGTGGTTTGGAGTTCATTTCAGTAAAGTTTTTCTAACAACCATAACCGATTCTATTTGTTTGTTTACATAACCTCAACTGAACAGTAAGTCATTAACGAACCATTGGTTTATCAGTTAGTTTGGTCATTTTATTTTTGATTTTTTCGTGTTATTTCAGCTATTTGCTTTTGATTGGAGGGAAAGAGAAAGAGGGGGAGGGGACATAGACAGACATATAGATATAGATATGTGTTTTTATTAGAGTCGTCAGGTATGTAGATTTGACGGACTGAAGGATTTCAGACCGGAGGTTTGATGCGTTGGATAGGTGAACTCGAATATCACTCAAGTATTTACTCGCATCTAAAACATCATCGATAGTCTACAAATACTTAAAATCATATTGTGTTCAAGGTTGATCATTTGATATTTATTTGTGAATAGGATAATGTCCCTTGACTTATTAAAAATTGACTCTAACTCAAATGAGTTTTTTTAGTGTTTTGTAAGTGTTTTTTAAGACTAATAAAGTTGGATTAATATATTTAGCCGCATATTAGAATAATCAGACGAAAAGGACTGACGAACATATATGCGGGAATGAGTAGTTGACTAATGAATAAAATGAAAAGTTCTAAAGTAAATTTTTCTTATTCCTAGATAGGAAAAATTAGAAAGAAAAATATAAAAAAGATAATGAACCTTTAAAATGAAAACATTTTATAAAGTAACTTTTATAAAATGTTAATAGGAAGCCTTTAAAAACTCATCATCTTAGAAGCATCACTTATTTATTAAATGGATCGTGTTTACTTTAATATATTATTAAACATGCGGAATTTGATGTGTATAAAACTAGTTATATTAGCCAACTCACAAAAAAACATGGTCAATCACGAGGTTAAAACATGTCCTATCTCACAACTCACATAATAAATTTGATTTTTTGAGATCATTATAAACATTAATAATAGCTTTGAAACTTAATCTCATTAATAAGATTACATTCTTTTCATGTCATATTGGTTGTTTAGGTAATAAAAGTTATTTAATATTTTATCAAAATGTATGAGTAATAATGCACTATATGTTTAATAACAAAGTTAACATCAAAACTAGTAATTTTATCTCGTCATGAAGCAAGAATTTAACTTCGAGTCAACACGTTGTAACTTTACGCATCTCTCTTTACGTAATTAAACACACTAATATCATAATTTTTTAGGTAAAAGCGTTTTCATCGTTGAAATGCTAAAGTCAATCTACCTTTCGATATAAACTATATCCAAAACTAAAATGGAACCCTTTTTTGTGAACGAAAAATTAAACCACTGACATACCATTTGCATATCCGATCATCTTCGTTACTCAAGTACTTAACCCGTTGTCATTTTCAGAAGAAAACTTATTATAGGAGTAAGAAACCTATAAATTTAAGTTAAAAAAAGATATTAGATTTAAGTTAAAAAAAGGTTGAATTTAAGTTTAAGAAAAGAGAGTTAGTTATGAATGACATATTGATTGTTTCATATAGCACCAAAATAGGGTTGCCTTTCCCAATTCTAAAGTTGTTCACTTTTAATGCACCTTCAATTTCATCTCGCACTCATTCAAGTCTTTTGCACATTTTTGTCATCCCCCTTCACTGTTTCATACACATTCAACCCACCTCTTTTACCCCACACAAACCCATCATCATCTTCTTCTTCTGATCAAATTGCTCATAAAACCTATACCTGCAATTCAACTTTCAACAATTTTCACCAATTTTCCATTTCAGTTTTGTTTCTGATCAAATGGGTCTCTGTTTATAGGCTTTCTGTGTGTCTGTATAAAGAGAGAATCCACTTTTTTTAGATAATTAAACCCCAATTGATCGCCGATATCTAAAGTTAAAAGAGTCATTGGGGTTGCTTCGTTTTTCAGCAATTAGTTTTCCTCTTAATTATTATGCTTCAAGATTCAATCTTTTCCCCCTTGTTCATACATTTTCACCTATAATCTTCATGGGTTTCTGAGTGTTGAACATTTTGATCTCATTCTTAAAGTTTCTTGATTGAATTTCGATCTTTTGTTTCTCTGGGTTTTTGAGGTTTTGGGGTTTTGGGTTGAATGGCTGCTGGTCTTGAAACCTCCGGCGAATCTTCACCGGCACCGGCGGCAGCAACGGTGGCTGATTCTGCTGATGCTGTTCATCAATCATCACCAAAATCAACGAAAGTTGATGTCACCAACGAGAGTGAGAATACCAATTTTGCAAATCTTGATGACAATGGTTCTGTGGTGAATAACGTTGAATCGAAGAAGGGGTGTGAATCTGATTCAAATTCAGAAATGGAAATGCAAGGTATTGTTGATATTTTGTCGAATTTGAAGCTGAATCCCATGGCTAAAGAGTTCTTCCCCTCTTCGTATTCTCCGATTGCTCGCAATGTTGATAAGCTCAATTACTTTGCTCCTGCGTTTTATGCCAATTCTCCTGTGGATTCGATTGAAGGGTACCCTTCTAATCGTAGGGTATGTTGTTCTACTGTTGATTTTGACTGAATTTTGTTGAATTAGCCCTAGGAATTTGGTTTTTGAGGTTTTGCTGTGAGTAGATGAATGTTTTTGCACAATTTGTGATGGGTGTTTGATAATTTTCTTATTTCATACTCATGATCTTATTGATCTTTTGTATTTTTTAAGGTTTTATGTTCTTAAATGTTCTGGATTTTCGATATATCAGATCTAATTTGATGCTTTACAAGTCTTCATTAGTCTAGTGCACTTAAAATGCAAGGGCTTTTAGCAAATACAGTAAAAACAGATCATATTTAAGGGTTTTATACATGTTTTATGCTGGTTCAGGCTTCCAGGCCAATTTTAGATGTTTCAAATTATGGATATCTGATCCGTTCGTGTTAGTTTCCCTTATGAAGGATATTCAATAGTTCTATTTTTGGATTTTTTTTGGAAACTTTTTGATGATTTTGGCATGGCAGAGGAGAAGTAACTACAGTCAGGGAAGAAGATGGTTGAATGGGAGAGCTTTCAGAGCTCAAAGAGAAGATAGCATTAAGAGAACAGTTTATGTTTCCGACATTGATCATAATGTGAGTAAGAATTCCCTATTTATTTCTTTTAGTTGTTAAATCATTTGATCCAGTTTTGTTGATGTGATGAAATTTGAACTTTTGTAAGGTCACTGAAGAGCGACTTGCTGCTCTGTTTAGCGCCTATGGACAAGTAACTCCTTAAATTTAATTTGAGCTGTTTTTACTTTATGCTAAATCTATCATTTGAGTTCTTATATTATATTGTTATTAAGGTTCTGGACTGTAGAGTGTGTGGTGATCCACATTCACGTCTCCGCTTTGCATTCGTGGAGTTTGCTGATGAGAGTATGTTGGACACTTTAGCTTTAAACTTTGTATTTTTTATAGGGCTAATTGCAATGAAAAATGTAACCAACTTTTAAAAAGTTTAAAAATGTATTTTTTTTGGTTATGGTAACCAACTTTAAAATTCGATTCAAGATAATATGACCTAGTAACTGGTCTAAATGATTACAAGCCACTTACTTTTAACCATGTTGACTTTTTCGGATGTTTGTTGAAAATAAGATAATTACACATTATAGAAAACTAGAAATCCTACCAAAGCCAGTTAATTTTAAAAAAATACATTAGCCTATTTTTATTTATGGGAAAACAAGATTTGAGATATCTGAAACATGTGAAATTTGAAAAGTTAACATGATTTCATGAATGGTGGCAGATTCTGCTAGAGCAGCTCTTAATCTCTGTGGCATAGTGTTGGGGTTCTCTCAAGTTAAGGTTTTGCCTTCAAAAACTGCAATTCTTCCTGTGAATCCCACATTTCTCCCCAGGGTATAAATCACACTAATGATATATACAATGCTGTCTAAAAAGATGTCATTATCTATTTATAATTATAATTTGCTTCTTGATGGTCTAAAATGCAGTCAGAGGATGAGAAGGAGATGTGTGCAAGGACAGTCTACTGTACAAATATTGACAAAAAGGTTGAAGCTTTTTTGCATGCTTTCCATTTGTATATTAAATGAGGTTTCCTTGCTTAAAGAATTGATAAATATGTCTTTTTCTGCAAAAAAATAATATTAAAATCATAAGAAATGTTGTATTGCAGGTTTCTCAAGCTGAGGTCAAGAACTTTTTTGAAACAAGATGCGGCGAGGTTGGGACGGTGTTAAATAATATACTTATCTTTTATGTGAGATTTTTTTTTTAAAGTTAATAAATATGTTGAACTTGTTACGAAGGTTTCTCGCATCAGGTTGTTGGGGGACCATGTTCATTCAACGCGTATTGCTTTTGTTGAATTTATGATGGTAAGTTTTAACTTCTTTTTTTCAATATTCCCTAGGACTCTCAAGTAACTATTGTAAACTACTAGATAATATTGGTATTTAGTCATAATGTTTTGAGCCTTTGAGACTTAGTATAAAAGGGTGCATATTGACTTAACAGGTGGCAATTGTGACCCATTTACTTATGAATGGGTTGATTTAGGGTTGTGGATTTTCTGTAATAACTAATAGATCAAATAAAAATTAGCTAAATGGAAAAATGAACAAATGGATTGAGCATGTCAAACAAGTTAATAGGTATAACTATAGATGGCATTTTGACCCGTAACTTGAAAATAGGTCGATTGGTAATGTGTTATCTCTAACAGGTCAAGTGGGTTAAGCTAAAAGTTTTTAGTAAAGAGGAAACACTTCAAATGGCTGAAAGTCATCTGAATGTATTCTAAACCATAAAACCTACTAAATTGCTTATTGAAAAAGTTTAAACCTTCTTGTTGTAATATACTTTCTGTAATCTGTAATCATAATGAATTCTCTTTTTATAAATTAAGAAACATGAATCAAAACATTGCAGCCAGCTCAACTTAAACGCACCCTGTTTTCACCAATACCGAAATGAGCCATGACCCGCCCACCCATATTGCCTCCCCTACGGTGATACAACCCACTTACTGTTTTTAGTAGTAGAATTAAATTATCATTGTAACACTATTGGTCAATCATAATGGACACATTACTATTTAAAAAGAATGTTTAAAACATCCTAACCTGTTTCGACCGGTAATAAAAATTGACCCATTTGAACCTGAACCATGTTTGCCCGCCCATTTGGCCCTTGGACCATATATCAACAATTTTTTTTTGTTTTCATTCTTAATTGATGTGTTGTATTCATTTCGCTACCATAAAAATGATTATAAAATATGAAACCCTATCATGATTCTTGATGTGTATCACTAGGCATTTCCTGATGATGTTTGTTTTCCTAATATTTTGTACAATTTGCAGGCAGAAAGCGCGATTGTGGCACTGGATTGCTGTGGCCAGACACTTGGAACCCAACCAATCAGGTAAATTTCCATAGCTATTTTTGATCATTAAATCTTGATAAGCATGAAGTTAATTAAAAAAACACAATCTCTAAAACTCTTTCAGGGTGAGTCCTTCCAAGACACCTGTGAGGCCTCGAGTGGCTCGCTCTCTTCCAACCAAATGAACAGACATCCTTAACCTATGCACCAATGCATCCGTTAGGCGGTGATGGAACTTTATGTTTGGTAACTTTCAACTTTTTCTGTTTTTCTACTGGCGTTCCGGCCATGTCTATGGTAGTTATATGAACCGAAGAGAAGACACAGTGTTAAGTTGAGAACTTGATTTTGTTTTGTTTTATTTTGTTTCCTTCCATCATGTTCAATTGCAGAATGCGATCCACAGACAATGAGCAACAAGTTGCTCATCAAGATTATGGTGATTTTAAGTTGACTTATGTGTTGGTAAGACCTTAATTTAAGAACATAACCACCATATTGTTTTTTGGTAAAATCACTTGTATTTACCAAATATCACACTCCAAAATACTTCAAAAAAGGAGTAAATAACCTTGTGTAATGAGTATAACCAGAAAGTCATTGCTCAACCTCAAATCTTCGTTTTGAACCTCATTGGACTACTTCCTGTTCATCAAGAATGGGAGTGACGCTCGAGTATTAGCAACTGGTAAATATGGTCCGTCACTTTATATGCCAACTTAAATATCCAAACAACATACTACATGTTTCATCATTTTAATGTGTGTTCTAAACATGTTTAAAAATTAAAAACCATTAAGACCATTAGTCACTATTGACCTCTGGCCCAAAACCACCATTAATGCACAACCACCAGTCTATCACCATATATGTGATTTTGGATGTAACAAATAGATACTTATGGTCTTATGCTCTTCTTTCCTGCTCATTTAGTGCTAAATTAACCTCCATACTTGCTCATCTTGTAGGATTCCTAAGAAGTTCTTTAATTTCTTTTGGAAGCATATGATTATTGTTAATCATTTGCTTCGCACGTTCCATAAAGAGATAACTCGTAAAGCCACAATTTCACAAACTACTAACAAAATCAGCAGTTACATAAAGGACTTGTTGCCCTGTAAGTTGCAACCTTCTGCTGATTCATTTGTGAATGCCTCGATTTCTATTTTTTTTTTTTGAGGTGGGTTGTTCAATTGAGTTAATTCATCATATAAAACAATTAAACAAAATAAAAAAATAACAATAGACCATGACCCATGTGATTTGCATACTTTGTTTTTTTAGGAATGAACTTCTAATTAAGTAACTGTTTAATAAAATTAGCTACAGTAGCGGGGTACACCCATTGTTGCTCAAGGTACAACCCTGCAATGCAGGGTTAAGATGTTTCTTATTTAGTTTGCCAGTATTTCTTTTGTGATAAATATTTTTGAATTTGGTTATAAAATAAAAGTGGTTGCCTGGAGTTTTGGTAAACACATTCTCTTGTCAACAAGTTGAAGGTTACTGGTTTGATTCTCTAACCAGCCACCTTATTTACATCTAAAATTTTGCCTTTTGTTTCTGTTGCTTCGAATACACTAGCGCAGAATTCAAGTTGATCCCAAAATCATCTTATTATATTTTACTAAAGTTAAGACATAAGTATTTTTCGCAGTTCGACAAGCTGTGAAATGCATGGATTTGCGTTTAGCTTTTAGGATTTAGGTTGTTATCGTGTTACATGTTTTTTTATTGGTAGGCTTTCTAAGGTTCTTGGTTTGAATTCCATGCTAGATTTAAAATCTTTTTATTTTTATTTTTTTAGTCTTTTGTAATTTTTAGATGTTCGTTTTTGTCGGATGACCACGTAACAATGAGCGGGTTTCACTCATACTCTTATCTATACCTATATTTTTGTGCAAAGTGTAAGGAGATTATCACGCAAAACTACTTAACACTTGCGTCTATTAGATATTTAGTAAGAACCATGCGGCAACCCGCATGTTCAATTGCTAGATTGATTTAAAACATAATTGGTTAAGTTTTGATTGAATTATAACTTATAACTAGTCAAATAATATAGGATTTTTTAAAAAAAAAAAATTATACCCTCTGAGTGAGTGAGCCCTACACGAAAGTTCATTTTGCGGGATCTTGCTACCTGGTTAGCATAGACAAGCTTTTTGTTACAGTTTTTAAAAGTCATACGAAATTGCTTTTGGATTTGTATTTTCATGAAAATTGATGGTAAAAAGTAGTCATTAGTGGTAAGTGGATGTCAGTAGTAACTAATCATGAGTAACTGTGGTCAACAACAATTTGGTTCATTAGCACCAATTATGTTATAAGTAGCAACTAGGGCTGCAAACGAACCGAACGAATACAAACAAGGCCTTGTTTGTGTTTGTTCATTAAGAAATAAACATGTTCATGAACTGTTCACGAACACTTACCGAACGGGTTTCCTTGTTCGTGTTCGTTCATTAAGGAAATGAACATGTTCATGAACTGTTCACGAACACTTACCGAACGCAAATGAACACAAACAAAATCAAACGAAAACAAACAAATGTTCATGAACATGACGAACACAAAAAAGTCCATAAACACAAACGAAAACAAATGATCACATATTTATTTAAGAAATAAAATCACCATATTCATCACAAAATTTACAAAAAATAAATAAACATGCAACATAAATATCCAAAAACACTTGACATACTTGTCATAAAAATAACTAACACAAAAATTAAAACATTATCGAACATATTAACGAACATAAATGAACACATTATCGAACGTTCACGAACGGACATAAACGAACACATTATCGAACGTTCACGAACATAAACGAACGAACACGGCGTGTGTTCGTGTTCGTTTGTTTAACTAAACAAACGAAATTTTCTTGTTCGTGTTCGTTCATTTACTAAACGAACGAACATAAATGAACTTCCCGCCGAACAGTTCACGAACTGTTCGCTGAACGTTCAGTTCGTTTGCAGCCCTAGTAGCAACTACTATCAAGAGTAAGTGTTCATTAACTACTTCCTATGCGACTAATGACAATTTTCATAGTAAAACTTGTTCTCATTTCTCTTTAAATTATTTAATTGAATTTTCAAGGGTACAATCGAAATATATCAATTTAATAGTTATTTTAAGTAATTTAAAGTGATTATCTTGCCTATTTCAAACTATAAACCTTATAAATTGAGGTTTTAGAATCTTCAATAAATTTTGAAGAAAATATGAGAAATAAATTGTTTTTTAAGATAATCATTAAATTATTTAATTGAATTTTCAAGGGTACAATCGAAATATATCAATTTAATAGTTATTTTAGTAATTTAAAGTGATTATCTTGCCTATTTCAAACTATAAACCTTATAAATTGAGGTTTTAGAATCTTCAATAAATTTTGAAGAAAATATGAGAAATAAATTATTTTTAGTTAACTGTCATCTACTGACTTCAACCTTGAAGACTTTAAGAGAGTGCTGCTACTTTGTTTTGAAAACTTACTATAGTTCTAGAAACGAATGTTCAAAACTATTATATTTTTATAATCTCTCAAATGCATTGCAAAAGAAATACAAATGTATTGACAGCCTCCTAACAAGCTGTTAAATATAATTCACTACTAAAGGTTTGAGGAAAAAACGATCATAATTGCAATAAGAGATAGAGCAAAATAACTTAACTATTATATAGACTATTTTCGTATCAGAATTCGATTAAACACATACATCTTAGAAATGTTGAATCCGACAACTCTAATCGACTGATGTCATAAAGTTAATAGGCAGATCCAACAACATAGGAAGTTTTTATAGTAGACTTATCACATAAGAGGTAAATCAATCTCAACAAGCAGTTTATATAAAAAAAAATTCAACAACATAGGAAGTCTTTTTGATAGATTGAACTTTTTTTTACAGTAATAAAAATTGAACCAAGGTTACTTCACTTTTATTTCTTTAAACCCAACTACATTACACGTCAAAGTCAATTCAACTCAAACCTCTAGATGCATTGATACCGTACATAACTTCACTATACTAAAACTAACATTACTTAAGGAAATAAAAAGTAAACCAGGTACTATAATAAAATTTCTGAAATGTTTAACAAAGTCCCCTTTGGGGTTTTGACTTTTGAGTCAATATCATTGAACGAAAATAATTGTGCAAGTTGGAGATTTGGTTGCCCACCGCTTTAGAAAGTTAGCAGAAAGTGTACAAATTAATATAACATTTTTTCTATCTAGAGAAAAAAAACTAGTAAACATACACGTGGGTTGCAATAACGACGTACGCGACGTGATAAATTATAAACAACATTTGTGCCGACTCATTTTCGGATTACATTTTTGTCGAAACATAGAGTTGTCCGAATTTATATCATTGAGCGAAACACATATTATATCTGACCTTACTCGTTTTCATATAAATATACGTCGGAAAATACATAAGAATTAGTATGAAAGCATTTTATATATGACCCAGTTCGTGTCAGAAAAAAAATTATGCCAAAACATAAATAAACTCAAATTTAGATAGATACGTATATAAAGACAAGGATGTAATAAATTAGTTTTTTGAAGTAAAAATGGTTTTAAAGGTAAATCCGAGGCATTAGAAACTCAAAAGGGGTTAAAATAATATTTTTCAAAATTTTAGAAAAAGTTTAGATGTAAAAAATGTCAATTCAAAAACTTGAGTGGGTTTCTGGCCGGTGGCAAATACCACTTATCTTTGTAGTTAGGAGTGTTTAAAATCAGACATTTGAAATTCGAATATCCGAAAATCTCGGATGGTGAATTTCACGATCCGAATCCGCATACAAAATCTCCGATATCCAAAATTTGGATATCCGAATTTCGGATTTGGATATCCGTTCAGATATCCGAAATTTTAAAAATATGTATTATTTAATAACTTTTGATAAAAAATTAATATTTTTTATTAAAAAATATTTCGGATATCTAAAGTTTTATAAAAATATCCCAAATATTTGAAAATATTTGAAATTTCTAATTAATATATATATTATTTAATAACTTTTTGAAAAATATTTCGGATAATTCGGATATCCGGATATTTGAAAAACTTTTTGAAAAATATTAATGGACAAAACTAAAGGATTTCAGGGTCACCATGCGACGGGTCATTTTTTTCTACCATTAAAATATTAATGTAGACATTGTCATTGTCTTATAGTTTGATATTAAATTGTTGCCAGTAGAATAATTAAAATTAACTGTAAAAAGAAAGTTATCTTGATGTCGTAGTAAAACATATCGTGATAGAAAGATCATAACATATATTTATTTTTTTTATATTATGAAAAAAGTAAGTGTTTTGAGTAAATGATGAATACGTGAAATCTGTGGAAGGTTTTCCATCGAGTCTCTGCATGCTGTAAAATATTATTTACATATTTATTAAGGAAATTTTTTATTTGAATATAAAATATTGGTTTCATACTACTTTGGAGCGGATTCTAAAAAATGACATATCGTCACTAAAGCTTTAAAAGTCAATTATTATATAGAAAAGTGAAACACTTGGCGCAATTATTGTAATAAGATACATAAATAAACTGAAATTACGAAACATTCCAAATCGAATTAAATTAAAAAAAAAAAAAATTGTGTTTTATATTTTTCTAAAGTGTTCATATTATATAATTTTCTTTTGTAACTTTTAACGTGTAATGTCTTCTTGCAAGTTACAATTTTTATTTTTAACTACTTTTATCTTCAAACCCATTCTTTTTATTGGGCTAACAACCCAAAATCGATCTTAAAACCCCTTGCGATCAAAATCACCCTTTTTTTTCACCATCACTCTCACCCTCCACCACCCCTTGTTCGTCGTCGCACCATACACAACAGCAAGTAGTGACCCCTTATTGGTCAAATCCATCACCCTAGCAGACATAGGCGAAGGATAATAGAGACCGGGGGTGTCTCTTTTTTCGTCGGAAATGTTAATTTTTGATCCGAGGTGTAAATTTTTGACTCGGTAGTGTAAATCTTTTTATATATATCGAGTTCCCTCTGCCCTCCATGAAAGTGTTCAAGCTCCACAACAATATGCAGCCACAATAGTCAAGCCACATCAAAGTTGTTTCGCTAATTGTCGCAAATTCAAGTAAACCTCGAACGTGTTTGATCTTTAAGTGTTGTAATCGGGGGAACATATTGTTGGATTTTTTGTGAAAATGTATTTTTCACTCACCTTGAACACTAATAATTATTTGTGTTTGTTAGTTTGTTACGAATATAACTATCAAATCATTTCGTTTGTGTTATACTATATGAGAAGATGACAACGAACCAAACTGCGTCCAAAACGGAGCTATGATAAATAAGATATTGATACTCAAAGTTGTGTGATTAAAACATTTAAAATTATGAAAATTAAGTTTGCCCCACGTTGAAGGAGGGATAAAACTTGAAGGGCTTATAAATGAGAGTTTTCCAGAAAAAAATGTTTTCCTGTATGATAAGTGATATTTAGAGACACCCAACGCTCTTGATTGTGCTTGGAATTGGGAGCAAGGCTAGGGTGATGGATGTAGTGTGGCGTTTTGATAGCATAATTTGCATTTAAAATAACAGTTCGTCTGTTATAGTTTTGAAGTAAAAATCACTAATTAAATTACTTTACTTTGTGCATTGATTTTAGATCCTTCTCATTCACAACTTTTGTGCGTTGTTTAGAACACTAGAACTTACACGTTCAACAATAACACACACCATGAATAATTCATAATCTTTTCATCTTAGCACATTTATGTTTCATGTACAATTTCGAGGGTTAGGATAATTTTAACAGTGCAATTTGCTTAGTTATTGTACCCTAAGAGACAGACGAGTTCGTTTGGGTGGCCCGATATCTGTTTTAAGAAACATTTGTTGAACAAAAATCTCAACCAGTCCAATTCCTGTATTGGTTAAATTTTGTAATTGTTATTGCCTTTTCATCTCAATTTGTATGGTAATTCAAGTATTGATCAAAGTGGTGAAAGTGTTTTATTTTACTTTGTGAATGGTGTTCCTACACTTATACGCATTAATGAAAGGTCTCAAGGGAAGTTAGTGGCTAAGGAAGCAATTTCGGTGATGTTTTCGCATCACATGCCAAGGGTAGTCACGAGGGGAGGTGACTGGTTCTCGAGGGGGTTCAAGGGAGTGTTTGCGCAACACACACGAAATGATTTGCATTTGGGACCCGAACCATCGGCATGCTAGATCTATAGAATTCCTTTCCAAGGATTAGGATTAGCTTTTTAATATCTTTTTTATATTTTTATGTAAATTATTTAAATAGGTTTTTTTGTCAGTAAAAGAGTAAAATAGTTATTTAAATAAATTTAATAGATTTTTTAACGAAAGTTGATTCTAGAAACCGAATATGTTAGAAAATAAAAAAATGACATACTCAATGCTTAACTTAGCTTTTGTTTTGTGCAAGGTATAGAGAGAGAACGGATCGTTTTGTGATTTGATGCATGCAACCTCATCATACACTTTGTGTAGAAGACTGATTATCACGATTAGAACTCATGACCTTAAGATCGCTAGTAGGGACCTTGCTAGTTGGTTCAAGCCCCGCTCTCAAATATTTTAAATATAAAAAGAATATAATACAAACATATCTTTTTAAACAGATTACAAAGTGCGACTAAGATTAAACCAAATAGACTATTTATATAATTAACTATATATTTTATAACATCCTATATTATGTTCAACATAATTTGTTTTAACGTTAAATCTCATAATGTCAATGTGTACTCTATAAGATACATCTTTGTTCGTGAAAAAAATTATAAAAAGTCTAAATAAATATTAACATGTTATAGCAATTTCTTCGTATGTATATAGAACAATAGAACCGAAAGCTAGAAAAAAAATTAAACTATACATCAAAAAAAATTGAAAAATAAAAAATGAATGTGATTGATACTTTGTTATAATGTTTAAAAATTTTAACCAAAAAATCTACTTTATCAATGGAGTGACGGGTAGATTCATGAGAATCTCATTAGTGAAAGTGGCTCCCGTTGTTAATCCATCAAGGATAGCTGGAAAACACGCCTTGCATTCACAAAATCAACCACAATTAATTCAATTTCATTAAATCATTAATCATCGCTTTTACGTTGTCAAACTTGGTTTACAAGGATACATCTTTTAATTCAGACGTATCTACCAAAACAAAGTTTATTTCAAATCATATGATGTTATGACATGTCATGTATTCATATACGGATTTCATCATGTCTACACGATAAGATATGTAGACGCGCAAGTACGAATGGTACTTGTGGCCAATAATGCAAGCAGGTCCGATGGTGAAGTTTCATGTAGGGTTCGGGGATTTTGACATTTGGTGTGTGGCTTGACTAGATCCATATTTTATAAGGGTTTTTGGTCCTTCTAGACTGCTTTGTTTTTCTCCATTAACGGTCAACTTCTCCCTCCATAAATTTTAAAAACAGTTCATTAGTTATGGTCATTGTTCACTATTTGCCTTTTCAAAAGTATTTTTTGAAATTTGGACCACAATTTAGATATATACTATTTCGATGAAAAAAATGTATTTTTTAAGATATGTTAGAATTTAGTGAAGACTTGCTAATGCTTTCCTTCACATACTTTATTTTCATGAATAACTAATATTATATGTATCATCAATGTATATAATAGAAAAATATAGATAGCATTGTCACTCTTTTGTATCTCTTTGATCTTTTTTTTTTACATCTCTTCTATTATTATACGAACTTTTTAATTTTTATAGTTTTTTGTTTCTCGCATCTCTCTCGTATTAAACAATAATAATAATTTATATAATTCTTTTTATAAAACATTTTATAATTTTATAAAAAGGCTAGGTTGTTCATAAAATATATTTATATAAACATTTCTTTCATTCTTTTTATAAAATATTTTTTGAAAAATATAATATATAACTTTTCAACAATTTGTATTAAAAAGCTACGTAATATGTTATGAATATGTAATATGTAAAATTTTATTACTAAGTATATTATATTGCATTTATCCAACTCGTGTAATACAATGAGTTTTCTAACATGTTATAAATATAAAAATAATATTTATCTTCTATAAATAAAGCATTTTAACAGTTTGCATTAAATATGTTTTCCATATATAGGTGAAAGTGGTTACCAACAAGAATCCGTTGGTGATTCCGGCCGTCGGAAATATGGCCTTGAGTAATATAATTTTTGATGGATTATCAATGGAATTTTTAGCAACAAAATAATAACAAATCTTTTGAAAGTCATACTCGACGGTTTCACTGACATATCTTTGAAAGTTATACCATTTGATTAAAGCATTGTAGTTGTATTTTTAAACTTTATTATACTTAGCCTAAGAATAAAATCTAGTTCAAAGTAACCCATGTTTTGTTTATTTATAAACCAAAATTGTCATATCTATATATATATATATATATATATATATATATATATATATATATATATATATATATATATATGTCATATATTTAAGTAGAGTTTAAGAAACCAAAATTAAAAAACACAAGCAAACAATATAATAGTGAAATATGATGTCTCTTGGATTAAAAAATAATAATAATAATTAATTAATCCATTTATGTTCAGGACTTTAATTATAGTCATTTATAATGTAAGTTGTCATCTGTAAAAATTCTGACGTAATATTATTTAGCAGAGGTATCAAATATTTAAAGCATTTTAACATAAGACAGTAATTCATTGGTTTTAACACTGATTGATAAATTTTGTGCGTGATATATTTTTCTTTTAATAGCTTTTTGGATCGTTGATGGGTCACTGACCCACCTGATTATTTTTATTACTTGAGTATGAAACTTTGGGGCTCTCGACTAGCACGTCCCCGAATGCAAGCTCGTATATCATTCAGTCCCGACATAAGACCACCATCAGGAGGAAACTCACCTTAAATAAGAAAACTATCTGGTTCAACATGAAACAACTTTTTTTTTTACTAGTAAGATTTGAACTCTAAACCTTTCATTTCAATAAAGTATTAGGCACATCGCCTCAACCATTTATGCTGAGGATCATTGACTTATGTGTAATATATTCATACATATATATACAAATTTTTGAATCAAACTTAACCCTTCTAACTAGGATTCATAATAATATAAACTTAGTTAATAATATATTTCAATCAATACACTATAACGACTTTTTTTGATAATAATATGTATCACTTGAGCGACATCGTTTACATATTCTTCTGGTGTTTCATCGTCACATAAGTGTCGATAACAACACACTTAAAAGTTTTGACAAGTTTTATTATAGTAATGAAGCTATAAAAACTATAAACGACAAGACACACGATCATACATTAAAAACAATGGACCAAAATGTGAAAACAAAATTCTAAAAGGTGAAAGGTGAACATATAAAGATTGTTGAAGGAAAATATTGTCAATTGACTTTACCTAAGCCCCTAAACCCTCGTTATAAAGTCTTCCTCAACGCATTCCTATATAAACCAACCAAACAAACATATTTTTATATTCATTTCTGTCATCCTTTTGTACTTTGCTTTGTATAAAGACTCATTTCCATCACACTTTTGGTCTTTTTTTCATCTAAAGTACCTTTCTTTTTGCACTTTGCTTAGTTAACCCGATCGGGCCGACAAGCGAGTCGCTTGTTTACGTGCTCTACGAGTCAAGAATCGAGATTATGTCAAGATCAAGAAGAGGAGAGCCCGTGAAAGTTGTGATCATCAACACCGAGTATATTGAGACCGACGCCATGAGCTTTAAATCTGTGGTTCAACGCCTCACTGGAAAAGATGCACCCTCCCCCGCCTCCTCTTCTAGAAAGAAGTTATCACACGATAGTGCTCGTGGTGCTGGTGCTGGTGCTGGTGCTGGTGGTGGTGCTGGTTGTCGTGGTGCGAATTCACCTATGTTGGAGAAAGGTATGTCGTTTAGAGACCTCGATAAGTTGCTATTAGAGCTGCCTACCATGGATGATATGTATAAATTTATTGTTGATTAAATTTAATTAGTTTTCTTTTTACCTCTTTATAGGAAAATATAAATACATTATATGTAAATAACCTTTCGTATATGTATATCCATGTAATTCTTGTTTTTTATTATACATATCTTAATTATTTGTAAATTTTGATAATTCATGTATGTATAAGATTTTCTATTACTTGATTATACTTATTTTAAAACACATATACACGGGCCAACCGGGTTGATGAATGTCATGTGGCCGCTAGGTAGTCTTACGTGTGACGAATAAGATGTACGCTTAACCCAACTATGCCACTCGACAACGTGTTTACTTCTTCCCGAATACATTTATTCAGGAATGAAATTTTAGGGGTTTACTCAACTTAACTATTATTACCGGATATACGTGTGTTTGACTCAACAATGTAATCATGGTTTGTTAGTATTTTCTTGATGTTAATCTAACATATTAAGAATTCAAAAGAAGTTTAAGGGTGTTGCTTGGTGTTACAAAACACATATATCCTATTATATAATGTTATCCTCTCATAATTAGTCAACTTGCAACCTTGATTTCGTTTTTTATTAGTGTTGATATCATTTGTAATTATGTATATGGTAAATAGGCATTTATGAGTTTATAAACTAAACATAAATTAACAATAATAATAATAATATATAAATAATGATTACCTAATTCTCGACCAAGCTCCAACCAAGCTTCTTTTTATTACATCCTTTTGAGCATTTCTGGATGAGAAAAAAGATGCCTACGTATATAAGTAATGTTTAGAATCATGTCACGAAAGCCATTTGTTTTCACCTATAAAATTCGGTGACAGGATGCCAACATCGACAAGTGACACAATTGTTTGTGTCACTAGCTAGGCATAAACGATTCGTGTAAGAATAAAAAAAGGACTTCTGGTGACAAAAGTACCGGTAACAAATCTACTTCATTATCAATTTATGGGTTTAGCTACATATATAATACCTTTAATCTATTTTTGAATGAAATTTTACTTAAAAACGTAAGTAAGGTTATGAGCGGAACTAGATTTCAAATTTTAAATCTGTTAGATGGAATATATTGAAAATAGTTTCAGTTCAGTTTCATTACTAACCAATCAAACACATTTTCTTATGGAATGTTTTTCAATTTTAGTTCCATAAGATTCTCTAGACAAAATGTACCTAAGAGTTTTTACTCAATACTTTTAAGAATATATGAAGAAAAAACTATGACTTTTAATTATACCATTTAAATATATATTGGGGTAAAAGTAAAACATTTGCTAAATTTATTTTGAAAGAATGGGTAACAACAAAGCTTCTACTTATATAGGTTTTTTTAAAACATTGATAGAAAACAGACCTTTATTTACATATTATAAGAACTAAAATTAAGACTTCTAATGAGATATTAAGTAAAAGTATAAACTCTATCCATATTTTTTACAAAAAGTAAGTAAATGTAACACACTTACTCACAGTTTAGAAAATGTGAGTAAAATCTAAGACTTCTACTTATGTTTTTAAGGCTGTGTGAATTTTACTCAAGTTTTATTTTATTTAAGTAGTGTCAATAAAAATGTTTTAGTCAATTTTTTTTAAAAATGAGAGTAAATTATTTAAAGTTGTAAAAAAAATTTGTAACTTTTAGTAATATGTTTAACTTTTAGTAATATGTAAAAAAAATGATATGACGTTGACTAGAGGGTTGGCACGAGTGTATGACCAACGTTTTGGCCCTCCAAATTTATACCATTATTAGTTTCTCTCTAAAAGATGATAATGGGCCGGCCAGATTTAGTTAGGGTCGGGCACAGCACTCGGGCTTATATTAAATTTTAGGCCCATTATTTTATACCTTCTTATTTTGTTTCTTTTATTCTCATAGTGAAGAGTTGTAACTTATTGTAGCGGATTCAGAAGGTGGCCCAATAAGCTCGTTTATATGTCATTTTTAACGAAATATGTTTTGAGTCCTAGATTAAATTGATTTGATAATTCAACTAAATTTTGAAGGATAAATTAGCATCACTTTCTATACTTAAGCCAAATTTGTTTACTTTAGAATATTAATATGTATAAGATTTAATAAAAAACTAGGTTAAACTAGTGGTGTTTCTGTCAACCTAAAAAAAAAACTCGTGTGTTTGGGTTTATGAGTCGAAATGATTTTTGAGTCTTTGTCAAAATTTCATGTTCATACCTGAATACAACCTATTTAACACCCCATGGCTAGGTTAATCCGAGGCAAACCCAATGCCCCATATTTATTTTAACAGCATGACCCATAATTTCATCAAACATGTATCCATCCACACATGAAATTTGTATTATACATTTTCTAAAAGAATCTTATATTATATAGTAATGATTTCTATTATGATGATTTATGGTACTAAACTACAAATAAACTACTATATAAATAGTGTGGGGCACACTTTTGATATCATCAAACCTCTTTTAAGTAGTTAGACCAAAAAGAGAAGACAAGACAATTTATTAATGACAATTTATGATCACGTTACTTATACAAAAAGTTAAGACTTTAGTAGATATATAGAACAACCACCTTATTTGGTTAACACATAATCATACGTATATAGGCAATTATTTAAGAGAAATATCATAAACCTAACCTTTTCTGGGAGTTTAAAATCATAAAAAAAAATTTGCCTTTTGTCATGATTTTTCAACAAGTATAAAGTAAAATGAAATATTTAAACCAATTTTTATTATTTTTTAAAATTGAGAAGTTCTTACAAGATCCATATATATCAAGAAATTAACATTCTTTATAAAAAATGAGTCGCATACTATATTTTCAAAAACAACTTTAACTGATCATAAAAAAAATTCACATATACTTTATGACTGTAAATGTTTTATATTTCACACATATATAGAAAGAAGAACTGTTCCTGTACAAAGTTAATTTCCATACGAACCGTAGGAAATGATGGAATAATTACACAATACATGTATAATAATCACTCATAATTAAGTCCATAAATTACGCAATCTATATACATATTTACGCAACCTTATATGCATAGTTAATTACTTAACCTTATATGCATGATCGATTATATAATCTTTATATACGTTACAACAAACTCAAAAAAATATTTTATTAAAAGAAAAAGTATAGAAGTACTATCTCAAACTAAAGTAAATAAGATACTCGATTTATAGTATAATGTTTTAATATATAATAAAATATATAAAAGTTATTTATGTTTGAAAAATGATAACAAGTAAATAAATCAAGACTTTTTCTTTTAACCCTAAATGATCTAGGTTTTAAATTGACTTTGCATATTTAATTTACACCATTTCTGAAGAAATTTATAGTTTTTGTTTTTTTTTTCTTTCTAATAATAAGTACCTAACTAGTATGATTTGGAAATCTAGGATTGGGTTTTTCCTAGGTAGACAAGTTGGTGAACAAAACCCTAACGATACTAACAAAAATTAAACGTACCCTTTTTAACTCAATTACAATTAAGGTACACATCTTTTAAGGTTTTTAATTTGTTTTTAAAACATATAATAAATATATGACAAAGAGTAGATTAGAGAGTCTAAATCTAAAGTTGACGAACAGGATATGTGTATTTAAATATTAGTTATTTGATAAATAATATGGACTGATGTTACATTTGTATCGGACATTGGTACCCATATGTGTTTTTGGTAAAATTGATTACAAAACGTTAATTATTGTAAAGACAACAAACAAACTTAATTTTTTTAATATCTTGACAAATGGTTTATACTTTTACATTAAAATATGTATATTTAGTATATAATAAATCATCAAACTTAAGTATTTATATATATATAGGGGTCGGTTACTATACAATATTTTTCGTGCGAAGCGTACGAAGTCACAAGGATGCGACACGTGTTTTCTGGCGGAGGGGTAGTTTCGTCCGCATTACAATTACACATATAATGTACATAATTACGCAAATTATATTCATAATTACGCAAGTTATATGTATAATTACGCAATATATATTTGATATTGCGCAAAGTAAAATTACTCACGTTATAAAAAATAATTACGCAAGTTATATTTATAATTACGCAAGTTAAATGATAATTACGCAAGTTATGTTGATAATTACGCAGTGAATAATCACGCAAGTTATACGCACAACACATAGACGTTTTTTTTAAATGTTGTTTTAAAAAAAAAAAAAGTATAGCAATACTATACTCGTATTAGAGGATAAAATGCTCGTTTTTATAGTGTATTTTTTTTAAAATAATGTCATATGAAAAAGTTATATGTGTTTAGAAAACGGGAAGAAATTAAAAAAAATCAACAATTATAGGCTATTTTCAATTTTAGCCCCTCCAGGCACATTCCCTTGCGTGATTATTCCATCTTAAATCTGATCCGTTCATCTCTTAGATCAATGGTCCTCGTTACTTTGTACCCTTCGCACGAATTATAGGCTTTGTATCGTAAACTTTCCCTATATATATATTTTTGATTCTTAACCCCATTTACCTACACATGTAGGTTATATATTAATAATATAACCTACACATAATTTAGATATATTTATATATTTCACCAGACAATCAACATATCTAGACCATATAATTAGTTAGTTAGTTTATTTTGATTTAGGGTTTAGCTAATGGGATGTCCAAACAGCGAGTAGTAGAGAAAATTTTGTTACAATCTTATCGAATTATATAAAATTTACTAGGCAATCAGCATATTAAATCTACACCATATACTCATAATTGTGCACGGCAATCATTTTAGTTTGGTTTACCACTTTTTTTTTACAACGGAGATTACTTATATAAATAACCCAACTGGCAAGAAACTAGCAGGATCAAGAGAAAGCAACTACAAATACAAACTAGGATTATGCAACCACTCGACCCAACGAGCCTCACCGTTCCTATTAGTGAACGACAATTGGAAATAGCTAACTACAGAATAAATCATCTTCATCACCTGTTTTTTACTTTAGAAAATATGGTTGTTCCTGTAACGTCAAGTAGTAACGCATCATGTCAACAAAAGAATAGAATCAACCACTACTTTCTTAGGAGCCTTTAATCGAAACGAGTCAAACTCAAGCCATTAAAGCTTTCGGCTTTTGGCAAACTGGAAGTGAAGTTCTGTCCATCATCTTCACTTCAATTGCTTTTTATATCATTTAAACAATTTATATGTTGTTTAGAAGTAAACATGATTAAATTAAAGGCATCAAGTGAATCAAGAAGTAAAGCTCCGTGATGGGCTCGTACTCAAAACATATGACTTTTAATTATCATGGTGCCTACTTTGGTTAAAACATATTGCTTGTTATGATAATTGGTGATGATGCTTTTCTTTTACCAACCAATATTTTTAGCATAAACAACATTATTATCACTAGACAACGTGATATGTATGAGTCATGATAAGCTTTTAGAACATTTACATACTTTTATACACATATTGTTCTTTTAAAATAATTTATATGAAACATAACTATTGAAAAAAAAAACATAAACAAGACGTATATACATATAAGTTTAAGTAGCGTAATGATGAAGGGGCAAAGAGATGGGGTATAGTGGAGCACGCTCTCTTGCACGTGACCGGTTCTATCCATTATCTGAATAATATAAAAACATATTGATTCTCTGCTACTCAAGCTTCATTAAGAATTAAAAACTAAAAAGAAAAAAAAAACAATATGTACTTTGTAGTTTGTTCTGAAAAATATATAAACACTGCTACACTAGGTACGGTTAATATCATTTGTTTTAAATATAGATAATAATATGAATAAGTGAAATTTAAAACATAGTGTGCTAAAATGTAAAGTTAACTACACGCATAGACCTCGTGGTTGTTGTGTAATCTTCGTATCATTTCTATGGTTTTAAACTTTGAGAAATTACAACTATGGTTCTGATTATTTATCGAATCATAACATTGGTGATTCTTGACATTGATAGTCATTAGGGTTTTAGTTACAACTCTAATTGATTTCGTCTCGAAGAACCGAAGCCTTGCGGACTTCAATTTCTTCTTACAACCTTTAATTAGGGTTTGAGGCGATAGGGGTCTTTCATGGTAGCTAGGTGTGGTGGTTTGGTCTTCGACATTTTCAGGCAATGTGGTTGCATGTGGTTTGGTTTTAGATTAGGGGTTTTAAGTACGGACGATGCGGTTACAGGCGGATTAGGGGTTTTAAGTAGGAACCAAAGCTGCAAGGACCGTATTAAACTCTAAAATGTATGTAAGAACATGTCAAGTATGGTAAATGTGTATTTATGAATTCACAACTAAGATTGCATCATCATTAAAACTTTACGCATTTTATCCGCGAAAGAATTCAAAGGTTTAGGAGTTGGTTAACCATTATGTTTACTACTAATCACAGAATCCTTTTTGCAACAAATTAGAATAGTCTTAATCAAGTGTGCACTCTACATCTAATAATTTGTATCAATGTATATTCTAATTATTCTTTGTCAATAGACAAATTCAATTATACTAAAATGACATTCATGATAATAAGATCACCAACAAAGAAGATGTAAAATGATGTCACTTTCAAATGGTGATGATTTAAGTCTCATTAATCATTGTGGACAAAATGATATAAATTTAAGAGTAAATTTGATGTGCGTATGAGTTTGCCATGAAAAATTCTATCATATTAGCATTTTCTCGTTTTATAAATCTATCTATACTAACAAATAAGGTTTTTAGAAGTCACATGGCATAAGCCTCTTAAATTTTATTTTCCTGCTTTTTTTTCCTAATAAATATCACATTAACTACTAAATATTATTTAATTTTTTTTCGTATCAAATGCAATTTCTAAGAAAATAACTTTTTATAAAATAAGAAATTGTTTAAAAAAATATTAAACTTTTTAAAAACACAATATATTTTAAAACCTGTGTTTTCTAAAAAATAAAATTCTTATGATATTGTCTTTTTATCACTTGTACGTAATGTCAATCATATTTTATATCAAAATATCGCTTTATAGTTAATTAATTTTTATTAATAACTATTTAATATTTTATTTATTCAACCGTGTAATACACGAGTTATTAACCTAGTATATTTTTTATACTAAATAGGATGCACAAGATACTAGTATTCCCGTTTAAGAATGTTTTTTCTTTCTATTATTACTGAAACATATTAAATGCACTTTCTTGAAATAAAAAAGTATCCCACACTAAAGTATTGAGTGTTGACGACAATGATGATTAAAGCCTAAAGGTCATGTATTGGTAGTTTTCGAACTCAATGTGCACACCTTGACAATTAAGGAAATATTAGTGTACACTCTAAGTTTATAAGCAATGTCATTCAATATAGCAAGTTAAATTTTTATCTTTATATCTTTATAATTTAATATAAGAGTAATTTGATCATGTGACAACATCACAATCATCCTCATTAAAATTTTCCCGCCTCTCTCTCATATTAAATAATTACCTTAATTATTAAAAATATTATTTAATACTTTTTTAGATTTAATAAATTAAGAAAGAAATTTATTCATTTTTCTAAATAAATAAATTTTTTATAAAATAATAATTTTTTCTAAAGCATAAAACTTTTTTAAAAATACGAAATATTTTAAAATTGGTGTTTTTAAAAAGTCAATTTTTTAAAAAATAAAAAATAATCAAACTTAGGAGTTATAATAAGAAAATTTTAAAAATGACATTTTTATACTGTTTGTTTTAGAACAAAATATTTATTTTTTTGGAAAAAAATTAAAAACAAAATTTTTAAAATTTGATATCACTGTTTTATTATTTATAGTCATTTCTCATATGTAATTTCAGTTATATCATGTTTTTTAATATCATTTTACAATTATTAATTTTTATTATATTAATATTTTATTTATTCAACCCATGTAATACACGGGTTTATTAAATCTAGTAAGTCAATATAATAAGTAAATAACTCCATCTTTAAGCATGTATATAAATCATATGTACAACATCATTCAATATTAAACGATTATTAGTATATTAAATATCCTACTTAGTAAAATAGAATATGTAAAAAAGTGGGAAGTTGTTATCTTTCATTAACAATTATTATTTTCAAAATTCTTAAAGAAAATGTTTTATAATATAAAATCCGGTCTCCTCCCCTTATCTTTCACACACACCAACCATACCAAAGAAACCTTCACTTGTCAGTTTTGATGGAAGAAGATTCTAATATGTTATTTTAATCAAATCAATCTATTTGTTTTTTAATCGGTATCGTATCCCTGGCTGAAAATTGTTTTTTATGGGAAGATTTTGATTTTGATTTTGATTTTGATGAAAATTTCTCTATGGATAATTCTCAGGAAAATAAATATTATAATAATAATTAAAAAAATAACAATAATAATAATAGTAGTAATAATAATAATAGTAATAGTAATTTAAATTAAAACAACAATAATAATAGAAATAATAATAAGTAAAAGCCATCAATGTTACGTAATAGAATTAATTAATTATTATATGGTGAATGGCAACCAATTTCTTGGTTATAAAATGGCATTGGTGAAACACTTAATAAAACATAACAATTACAACACTTCAAATATATTTTAAAAAAGATTTTTATTTTATGATTTCAACATTTGGCATAAACGTGTTAATTTAAAACTTTGTCCCCATAGTTTAAGCTTAAATTTTAAATTATCCTTACATAATTTAGAGAATATCTTAAAGGTGGTTTTAAAATATTGTTGTTTCCAAAAAAAAAATTAATAGAAAACATTGATGTTAATACAAAACTAATTTTAAATAAAAATTAGAACTTAAATATGATAATAATTAGGGGTGAGCACCGGGTCAGAACCGAACCAAACCGGACCGACCCGGTCTTAACCGGGTCGACCCATGAAGTGCACACCTCTAATAATAATATGATTTACTAATTATTATTTAAAATTAACTATGTATTAATCTACGTATTATATAAACCAATATATTTTTGTAAGAAGAATAATCAGCAAGTAGAAGAATCAAGCAATTGTGTGGAGTAAGCAAAGGTACCGTACACGCATCTAAAAGGGGCGCGTGGGCAATTAGAACTTTTTTATTCTTTACTTTGTCTCCTACTCCTCTTTTTTATTTTTAATTACATATATTATTTATCTTTTAACGTCAAAATCAAATTAACTATTCATTTTCAAAGTAGGTGACGTCTTTTTATTGGTTAAGAATTTTTAGACAATTGTGTCTCTGTCACGCTAATATTAATAAAAACTTTAGATTTGATTATAATTTCCCAATACATAAAGTTACCTTATTTTATATTATTAATTATCTTATATATCTAATTTATAGACACTTGTGTCCTTCCTTTGTTCTATGTTTGGTTTCGGTCCTATCGCCTTGCTAGTTGTAATGGTATAACTTTATTTTGTTGGCGAAAAAATATAAAAAGAACGATTGTTAATTTTAAACCAGTTATATTATATTTATATGAAATTGCTTACTTAATCGATGATAACATCATAGTTTTGATAGGATTTATGTCCCTTGTAATAGATGTTTTAGGAATTAGTTTTTCACCTATTTTTCATGATTTATATTTTTCAAACATATATTATAATAGAGGAAAATAAAAGTTGAATGATAATAACAGTAAACAACATAAGGTGAATTTCATATATGTCACTCTAAATTAATAATAATGACAAAAAAAATTATATAACTGTATTAGTGTAAAGATAATAAAGAAACATAATGGATAATATAAAATGAATAAAAATAACAATAAAAAACTATAGGATGAATTTTATATGTGCCTTTCTAAAATGAATAATAATAACAACAAGTATTCTATTAGTGTAAAGATAACAAAACAAAAGTATATGTTTATCTGTTATAATCAAACTTTCATCTTTAACTTTGGCAGATATTTCTAATGACCTAGACTTGTTGTTTTAAAATTTATTACCGGAGTCTTGATTCATACACCATTGAAATTTCATTCAACACCACTAACAGCCTATAAACGACTGCTTACATATAATGAATTGTAGTTTACAGATTAAACGACCATTTAGTTTAGATCAATTGCAATTTATAATTTTCTTGTTGAAAATTAAAAAAATAACCGTTTAGATAAATTGCAAAATAAAACAACCATTTAGTTTAGATAAATTGTAGTTTAGATAAATTGCAGTTTATGTGACTTTATTTTTAGTTGAAAATAAAAAAAAATAAACTGCAGTTTACTTTTGTAAATTGCCATTTAAATTTCAATTTATATTATACAAATAAAATATGAAATTTATAAAATACGTATTAAATATTTATTTTGTTTATAAAACAATATTCAACAACTAAATAAAGTAGTTTCTTTAACCCGCTAAGTGTTATAGCGGCATTGTACATAACGAGATAATGTATAAACTACAATCGACCCGACTCGTTTATGAAATAAATTCATCGAAACATAGAGTAACTTGAAAGCTTACTTAAAGTGTGTGTAGTGGCGCCCTATGTGTTGTGATAAAGTATATACGATTGCCCGATTTATTTTCGAACTAAATTTACGTCAAATATAGTAACTCGAATTTATACAGTTGAATAAGATGTATTATAGTTAACCCGACACATTTCCAAATAATACTTATGTGGAAACGTAGAAACATTTAAGCATACATGAAAATAAGCAGGGAAACGACTTATATTTGATGACTCATTTTTAAACAAAAGTTACGTCAAAACATTGACGAACGGAACGTCAAAACGTAGACTATCTCAAAACATATATAAAAATAATCATCTCAAAAGTAACTGTTTTGCCATGACCATCTATATATATAATAAAAAGCACTCGAACATAGAAACATAATACATACATACAATTTATTCCTAACCCACCGATTTTATTAAAAACAAAACATATAATAATTATTGGCCCACCATTAAATTCATCCACACCCTAACCCTAACCCTAACCAAACCATTAATACAGGACCGTATATAAACTACGATAAACTAGATACTATAAGAAAATGAGATTAAATAAATACATACTAACCTTATAGTTGTTGGAAAAGGCTTTAAACAAGATCAAACACACCTTAAACGTTCGAAATAGATAAAAATAAGAGTGTGGTGGACATTTATGTGAAATAGGGTTTGGATGGTGAAATATAGATAAAGGCATGGGGTTTTGTGATTCAAAATAATAAACGGTCATTCACTATAGCAAATTGTAGTTTACTTTTGCAAAATTAATTCATGACTTCTCGGTTAGTATGAATTAACTACACTAAATTCAATAAAAGTAAACTGTAGTTTATTGTTGTTTATTTGGTTAAAGTGGTGTATCAATGTCCCTATTAATTTTTGTCCGATAAGATAAAAGGAAGTGCATTCATTGTTTAAAATTTATTTATTTTTGTTTGACATGACAAATGATGAGCAAAAATTATTTGAACTAAAGTAACAAACAAAATTATTTGATATAATAAATGAAACTTCGTACATATAAATTAACTATTCATTTGAATTGTAGTTAAATAGTGTTATGTATCATGTTTTGGGCTGTCATGTATACACGAACTTGCACTGTATCTCAATGCACTCATGTGTGTAATTATCTATTCAAGTCATTTTGTCTTCTTTCTCAACTAGTTGGTTTGCTGCGACGATATAGTTGCATATATATTCCCCAATATTTATAACTGACATAGTAAAGAATAATCTTGATTTTTCATTATCAGCTTAGATTAAAGATGACGAATTGTAAACATGGTTGTTTATGATACAAGTAGTATATGTAACCTAGATTCTTTTTAAAGAAAAAAAGACTGGATTCATACGACAATGACTAAGCATTCTACACCATTGACATACTATAAACGACTGTCTACATTATGTAAACTTGTAAACTGTCGTTTACATAATGTAAACTCTAACTTACAATGCATTTGATGTATGTAACTTAGATCCCTTAGGGTAAACATTAACAATCAATCAAAACCAGTTAAGTATAGCTTAGTATCTTGATTGGTGAATACGTAGTTCATAGCAAACACAAGGACCACCAATCTTAAAATCTAAACTCCTGAAAATAAATTGCATCAATCCATCAACTCAAGATGCATATAGGCGTAGTTCTAAACACTACATGTTTTATCATATTAAATTTGATGGACTAATTAAATATCAGATCCATAGCACACATATTTTTCATCTTTACATTTTCTTAAATACAAAGATGTAAAGAATACTGAAAATATGGATTTCGAGCAATAGTTACTGTCTAGAATATGATTAGGAGATGAGTTACCCGACCCATTGGAAAGTACACAAATACATATTTAGATTCAACCGTATATGTGTAATTAACTCGAAACCCAATTAGCAAACTAATAGTATATAATTTTCTTGTGAGTTGGTACATCAAAAATAGAAATCTCGATGTAATTTCATTGTTCTAGTTTTACTTGGAACACAATCATATCTTCGATGTTTCTCTCTAGCTTCTTGCTAGAAGCATTACAAGAAAAAAAATGTTAGAAGTTACTTTATTTTTTAATTAACAATATCTTATTTCAAAACTATAAGCCATTTCTAATAATCTATATGGTTTCTAAATATTAACTCTTACCACTAGTATATCAACCTAAGTAACAATTATCTTATTTACTATTTTTTCTGTTAAATATTTAGATTCAAATCTTACTATAGATAAATTTGAAAGAAACCCAACACAATCAAAAATAAAAATGTTTCAGGAAGAGTCTCACTCTAAGTTAAAATTGTTAGGGTTAAACCATGAGTTTTATCAATTGTTGGTTTCCTCTGAATCGGTTTAAAGTATGATTCCAATTAAAAAACAAAAAATCAACCCAATTAAAATAACACATATCATTATAATCGTACATTAAAAGAGTTAGATGAAGCCAGAAATAAATAAAGAGGTCTTATAGAGGGAAAAAAAATTGTCAATCATTATTATTGTTAGATGATATACGCAGAAGAGAAGCAATACCCAGTCTCACACACCCATACCATAC
Organism: Flaveria sonorensis; assembly: GCA_025506505.1. Lineage (NCBI taxonomy): Eukaryota > Viridiplantae > Streptophyta > Magnoliopsida > Asterales > Asteraceae > Flaveria > Flaveria sonorensis. The sequence continues at coordinate 3,320,572 of CM046424.1, forward strand.
GCGTATATATTCACAGAAAGTTCTGATCGTGTCCCCTCTTCTCCTCTACAAATCTCTCGATCTCCATACCCTTAACCCCTTCTCTCTGTTACATCTATCCACCCTCTTCGATCCCCCATCATCGCCATCTTCAAGAACCTCAAGGTTTTCTTCAATTTCCAACTTTTATCTTCACATTCCCACCTGTAATCATCTTCTAACTCCACCCCTTTTCACTTTCCATCGTTTATCGACTAACCCAGAAGCGAAACCTCTCGATTTTGCAGGATGATGCTGGAATCCAGTTTCTTGATTCAAGAACCACGTGGGTTCTTGTTCTGTGAAGTTCTATTGTAATTGGTGGTCAATTTGGGGATTAGGGTTTTGTTACGGAGCACAAGATTGTTGTTGATTGGGGTTTTGATTGATCTTGAATGGGGAATAAGCTGGGGAGGAGGAGACAGCTTGTTGATGAAAAGTATACAAGGCCTCAAGGGTTGTATCAACACAAAGATGTGGATCATAAGAAGCTTCGGAAGCTTATTCTTGATTCGAAGCTTGCTCCTTGTTATCCTGGAGATGATGATTGCAGTTGTGATCTTGAAGAATGCCCTATTTGCTTCTTGGTTTGTGCTTTTGTTCATATCTGTTTAATTTCTTGTTTTGGAAGTTTTGTTTTCATCTATTGATTTGTGACAATGATTGATAATTGGTATGTTGAACTATGAGTATGCAATTTGATTGATAGTGGAAGTTGGTATGTTGCTATTGATTTAGAAGTGTTTTATCTGATGCATTTGTTTCCATTTTTGAACCATTTTCAGTATTATCCGAGTCTGAATAGATCAAGATGTTGCACGAAAGGCATTTGTACAGGTAAATATTGTCTCTTTGAATCTAGTTGTAAATGATATGATTGTGTCTTGGGTTTTTAACGTTTGTGTTGTTTTACAGAGTGTTTTTTGCAGATGAAGACACCTAATTCCACACGGCCTACACAGTATCCTTATCGCTGTATTATATTGGAAATTATATGATTATGATATGTTGTTAACGTTTTCTTAACGGAACTAAGATGTCCCTTTTGTAAAACTTTGAACTATGCTGTGGAGTATAGAGGCATGAAAACTAAAGAGGAAAAGGGGCAGGAGCAAATTGTAAGCACTAAACGCGTGCAAGAAGCTTAACATATACTCGGTTTAATTCTGCATTTTATCTATTTTATTCGTGTTCTTGTTTTTTACAGGAAGAACAAAGAGTGATAGAAGCAAAAATAAGAATGAGACAAGAAGAAATTCAAGATGAAGAGGAACGGATGCTTAAAAGGCAAGAGACGCGTTCTTCAAGCAGGGTATTTGAACCAAGCGAGGCTGAATATTTCTCCACAGCAGGTAAAAATAGAATTAAATGTTTGTTTAAATTGGTAATTTGTTAGAATTTGTGACTTGTTAGGTTTGTAATTGCTTACCTTTCTTCTTCTTTCAATTTGTTAAAGTAAGTTTTATATATGCGCACTACAGCATCTTCTTCTGAAGGTGAGGAAATAGTTTCTGTTCCAAATCCTGCAACGAATAGACATCCTCCACGCTATAGGGAGAACAGGTGTGTGCAGTTTTTTCTAATGTCTATATATGTTAAAGTTAAGTTCTTGCATTTTAGGATCGATTCATACTATTATATTTCCCCTTCCATGATATATGTATTGTGCAGTCTGCAGACTTTTAAAATCAGTATCATTACTTGCATATATTGTACCTTTTGTAAACTGTAACACTACTAATATATTTTATTGTTAAAGTATACAAATCTGTATAGGTTTGAAGTTAGGAATGGTATGTTTGACTCCCTAAGTTAAAAGATGACAGTTTGGTTGGGGTGGTTCTATTTTTTTTATATTTATAAGCCTTATTTTGGCCAACCAACGTCCTTGACTACTTGGCGAGATTCTCTCTTAAATTGGCTTATATTATGAAGGGAATATTGCATAAAGGTGAGGAACTTTGGTCTTTTGTGTCGTGCAACGCTACAACACGCTCTATTTGCACTCACAAACTTCTAGAAAGATTTCATCAGGGTAATCTTCTAAGTCAAACAGTCTTCATAAGTAGGAATAAAGTCAACCTGGTCAATGTCACAACACTAACAAATAAGTTCCAATTTCATCATTTTCACACCGGAGTACCGGACCAACCTAAAGTCACAACTTTGTTAAGGTGTTTCATTAAAATTCACAAAAGTTGGTTACCTTTATATGGGTGAAAACAAAGATGATTACCCAAACAAGAAACATATCAAATTTTTTTAACCTTTCTATGAAATATTCTCTATTATGATCCTAAGACTATCATACCTTTTTGTATGAAAATGTACTAAATGCACCATGTCTTCATCATAAATTGAATTAGGTCTAAAGATCTAAATGGTAAGCAAGTTAGAAACACACAACACACTCCAAATTGGACTCTAGTGATCAAACTGTATGTTGCATATTGAACTGTAGCATTAGTTGTTATCTGGGCTCTATTTTTTTGCTTTATCAAGTTAGCATCTTGAAGGCTTTATGAGTTTAGGTAGATTTTAAACTTTAAGCATATTTTTAAAATCTCCACATGTTAGATTGTTAGTGCATCTAGCCAAAATGATTGGATTTTTACAAAAAGATCCCCATAGTATGGACCATAATGATCATATGTTGGATGTTGATCCGTAAGTGTGATCTTGGCTAGGTTTTATTGCTTTACTTGGTTAGCTTCTTGAAGGCTTTAGGTTAATATTAAACACTATGAATATTAATGAGCTGTATGATGTGATTATGTGAATATTTTTGACCTGTATGTGAATGCAGAGACGATGAGTTTGATCTTGATCCGGAAAACATAATGCTCATGGAAGCCATCTGGTTGTCTTTTCAGGTAATTTGAGTACGTACAAGCTCCTTGTTGTCTCCTGCCACATAAAATTTTGATTCTTAAATTTCTGATATGTAACTAGAGGTTAAAACAGGTAATTCTTGGTACGGGTCAAAACGAGTCAGGATGGGTTTGAAACATTCCTTTTCAAAAGTTTAAAATATTTTAAACAAATAGTTAATCTGCTAGATATGATTATATATAAGTTTTTTTTTTTGGATAAAATGGTTTATGAGATATTAAGCAATAGGTATTTAAGTTAGTAGAATGCGATTTTTGACCCTTTTGACCTGTTTGACATTTTCACTTTCAACTTTCAACTTTCAACTATTTCCTTTTTTCCTTATTAGATATGAAACGTAACCTAAAACGACCTATTAGTCATTTTAAGATCTTTGTAGTGGTTATTAACTGTTTATAGTTTTTGGTGCTTATGTAGGAGGATAACAAGCACAGACGTGATAATCCTAACTATGGTGATGCCACCCAATTAGCAAAATACGCCACAGAAGTTCGCCTGTTAGCATCCATGGCCCCACAAGCAGGGTATTCACCTTCCTCCTCATCACCTTCTGGCGGACTTGCCTGCGCCATAGCCGCCCTTGCTGAACGCCAGCAAACAGGAGGTGAATCGTCATCTAACTACAACAATTATAGCGGGAATCTATCAACATACAACGTGCATCCCAACCATAGCCAAACAGGGTTATTATCACTCGATAACCATCTGCAAATCGATCGGGATAATTCAGAAGCATTTGGTGAGTCTACATTCCGGTATGATGGCAATTTGAGTACAACAGACAATAATGATGATGTAAGCAGAGGGCAGTATAGTCAACATGATGAGGTGGAAAACGATGGTTATGGTGGTGGCGGGAACATAGTTCCCGAGAGCTTTGAAGAGCAGATGATGCTAGCCATGGCGGTTTCATTGGCAGAGGCTCGGGCTAGGAGTAGTAGTGCACCGGAGGTTGCGTGGATTTAGTGTGTGTTTTACGGTGTATTTGTGTGTTGGTATACAGTAATGTAAAACAGAAGAAGGTGAAGTGTAGATTTGTGGATGAATGCATACATACATTTAATCCCTCTTGAGATTTTAAAGTGTTGCAAGATTGTTGTTTGTGAGGGAACTCAGATTTGTTGTTTGAAAAGTGATGTTGATCATCATCTTTGGCTATAAAAGTATATGCTTTTGGTCATCAAATTTGACAGTTATTAACTTCTGGTTGCAGTTTGTTTTTGGTTGTTTTAGGCCATGTTAGAGCCCATATGTTGTGTATATGTCCAACCATTTTATCGAAAAGCCCGAAACAGGCTTTAACCGATGCAAAAATCATTGACACACATATTTGTTGGTGATCAATGACGGGTCACTGGTGGAAATAAGAACCAGAAAATGAAATAATAAATTTGAAGTTCGTTGGTGATTACCAACATACACAGATCACCGAGAAAATGAAAAAAAAAAAAAAAACTGGATTTTTCCGTGAAAATTAACCAAGTTAATTCAAAAATAAATAATTAAAGTGAAAATAACTATTAACTTCTATGAAAACAAGAAATACTTGAAACGAGTTACAAAAATTACCAATAACATAGTGCTTAAACATAACATAGTGAATACATCCGAACCAATATCCATGAATACATGTTCTACATAATATTACAGGCAGCATGAGTGTTCTCATCGCTGAAGGCAGCACCCGTCTGGTGCCCGATCAAGCCCGAGGACTGGACCGGGTTATAAACATACTGGTCATCATAACCGTGTTTGTAGTAGTTATATGATGATGCAGAAGACGGTTGTCGAGTGTAGAATGTCGCAGTGGGGCCTGGGCCCGAACCACCATTTTGTTGTTGCTGTAGTTGCTGTTGTTGAGCATATTGATTAACATTGTAGTTATGGGTACGGATATCGGGGTTGTAGGGTATGTTCCATATCTCGGCTCGCCGGCCAGTTTTTCTCACCGTCTTCAACACCTTCTTCTCGTCGGCGATTCCAGTGACTGTCACCTTTTGTAACCCCATGTCTATGTCTACGTTCTCCACTCCTGCATATATGTAATCAAAATAAAACTAAATCGTATTTTGTCTCAGATTCCTATTTATATGTAATATGCACGAGTTTGTTAGAAAAAAGATGTAAATTTATTCCTCCTTTTGTAACTATACATTTATACCATACTTTCAGCTTTTATTATTATGCACATTTAAACTTGTATAACAAGTAAAAGTGTGATGCGATGCACCGTCACAAAAACTGATGTCATCTAATATTTAACAGCTACGACTAGTTTTTATGTGATAAAATCATAACATACTAAATTAACATGATTAGAACCCAAAACCTTATAATTAGAAAGTAAACTACTTACCACCAGAATCTCTATCTAACTAAAAATATATGTCATCTAATATTTCTTTTAACAACCACCTAAATTTTTAAGAATAAAATCATAACATATTATATTTACACGACTAGAACCCATAACCACCACTTATAATTACCATGATCCCACCCACGTTTATCACCATTTATTAGTGGTTCATGTAATTTATTTTGTTTAATTATATAGAAGTAGTGGATGCAATAGTTTTATTTCAGTAACTTGCTTTACGTTTATATGATTTGTATAGCTATATAATAGCCACAATACTTTCATTAGTTATACATGATTTGAATTTAAATAAAATTTCTCATCTACTTTCTAAATGATTCTTCTTAATTCTTTAGTCATTCTGAATCGATCAAGATCCACATCAACTTACCATCAGAATATCTATTTAATTTAAAAAGTTATGTCATTGTACATAAGTTTGCAAAACAGTCAAAGATGTGATTAGAACTCAAAAAAGGGTGTAATCGTGTAAGCAAGTCGAGCTTAGCTTATAGTGGGCTCATTTAATAAACAAGCTAGTTTCACATTTTGAGCTTGACAAGCAAGTCTATATTATTAATACAAATTTATTAAATATATAAATTTTCATAATAGTCATTATAAATAAATTATTATAAAAATAACTAAATAATATATTATGTGTATAAAACATATTAATAAACATATAAAAATATTTTAAACATATACATAACAAAAAAAATAAAAAATTAATAAGCGAGTCAAAACTCAAGCTTTATAGAATTTGCTCTACACAAACCAAGCTCGAGCTCGAGCTCGATTAAGTTAAATGAGTCGAGCTCAAGCTTAGACGAGCAACGGCTCAGCTTGGTTCGTTTACCGCTACTGTCTAATATAAATATACCTTTGAGTCTTTGAAGAGCTTTTCGGATCTTGTTCTCGCATCCAGGGCAATCTACATGCACTCTCATTTCTATAATATTCTACACATGCATGAAACCAACAATTCTTATAACTATAAAGCCCATACAAAATTAAGTTTATGAAGGCAGAAAAGAAAGCATACATACCGCCATCGTATATATATGGATTATGTTACGCTTGATCGAGTATATATTCGATTAATGGTTTATCTTGTGAGCAGATTTGATCAGAGACTTTGAGCTTAAATTGATCTTGTAGGTGTATATATGCTTACATGCTTGATGCATGTGTAATTATATACAAATATATGTGCATGTGTATGGCCCTTGATGTGTGGTACACCGACCTGTTGCTTGTCTTTCGTTTGCAGAAACCCTAATAATACTTAAAGCGTAGACTGAAACTTGATTTGCAAGGAATCTTCATCATGGTTGTGTGTAACCCAAGCAAGAAACATGTTCCATGAGCATCCTGCTACCAATGAAATATGATACAACCTTTGTTAATTTTTGTGGTGATTAAAATAATATGATAGAAGAGGGGGTTTGATTGATAATTACGACCAACAATAGGGTAAGTTGGGTGTCGTATTCACATGTTGATAGTAAAGAGGTAAAACTAGTTGTTTGAGAAACCTAGCTGCATAAATTAAAGCTAGTCCGTTTGGTTTCGGGAAAATTACCAAAATAAACATTTGATCGAAACAAAAGCCAAATTGAACATTTGATTTTTAGCACTCTTTTATCCGGTTTCAACCACTAGAGAACTGTCAAATACCCCACTTCCAGCTAGCCTAGCTGCTCTCTAACCGACCTAATCATTGGCATATGACATAGAATTGAGAGCTGACACATGTCCCGACTGAACCAGAGCCGGTCCCTCACAACCCGGCTCTGGTAAAACCTAATACACATGTATGCTCCTCATTTACTCTAAGATGGAACCAAGCCAATGATTGTGCAAGTATGGTAAAAAAAAAAAAAAAAAAAAAAAAAAAAAAAAAAAAAAAAAAAAAGAAAATACATAGAGACAACCCACATTCTAATTTTCCTATACTCCTGAACTTTTCTATCTTGATATGGACCTATCACCTATGAGTGGTCCAGCACAAATCAAGAAGCCCAAATGGCCCAGTGGCCCACCAGAGAGTAACCTTTTACACCTGCTGTTGCGAGAGCAGGCCCATTCCAGGCAGCTGTAGAATTGTAGGGTGTTATGGTAGCCCACCCTGTCTTAGACTAGCCCATGTTGTGAGTCTCTGTTAGCCCACGATTAAGGGTATCATTTGATTCTCCTTTTTGGGCCGTCAGGGTAGGATTTTGTCTTTTGGCAAACACTTTGGATCATGGGCCTATTTTGTCTCCTTCAATCTTACAGAGTTACAGGTTTCTACGTTAGTTAAACGTTTATTTTGTTACTTTTTTCCTTTGGTTTGTGAAACTCAGTTTGTACCAGCAGTGAACTTTTAGTTATCATAACTCCATAATAATATATTAAGCAAGTTCTATGCTAAACTACACCAATCTTCATTTTCCTTGAGTGCATTAACTAACTGTTGAATTGGAACAACCATAATTTAAACCAGAATTAAGCATATAAGAATACTTTCACTATATGCACACGCCAATGGCTAAAGCCATTCAAATGCCACAAAGTTTTAACAAACAAGAGTTACCACAACTCATGAAACCAAACACTACACCCAATTATACGTAATGTCGAGATGTTATTTTGTTCGGTGGTGTGATCTTCCTTCAAGCATTGCTGATGTTGATAACCGATATTTGCCTAGAAATCTTTTAGGCTCTTTCAATACGGAAGTCTTACTTTATAACCGATTTTCTTGTGAACCAATCAAATTTTTGTGTGCAGCGATATTGCTGTAGAAAATGTTAATTTGTGTTGCCCTTTTATATTCTTCAAGGTGATTGTAGTTATTCTTTTTGATTCCTTCTTCACATAGCAAAACGTATAGGTTTTGATTTCTGACGTCCCAGAGGTACTTCAAACTTTTTTCAAATTAAATGATCTATTAAAGATCCCATGATTTACACGCATAGATAAATTTACTTATCATATTTATAGTATAGCGAAGACAAAAGGAAAACTAAAAATAAAGATAAAGGAATTGTTAAAAACTACAAATGCTTAAAAACTTAACTATCAGATAAAGAAAACTATCAACTAAGCATATGATCCTTTTCTAACTGAACATTTAAGCTATGACTTTCCTTAAATGACTAGCTCATATATACTAAGGCAAACTTAAGGCTTGTAGGCCCAATGCTCAACCACCTTAATTCGATTACTATAAAGTACCGACTTGTGAATAAAGTGTTAGAACGAATTATCCCCTCTCGGGTAGACTAATCCTTAATCAAAAGATCGAAAGAATATGTTACAAACATACATAAACAACATAGGACTGTTAAGCAAAGATTATTTAACAGTTGACTTAGAACTGCCTAAAGATGTTTAGAAAACTACACATCACTCGTGTAGTCTACAGTCAACTACAAAACCTAAGGAATGATTCTAAAGAAAATTTAAATTCTTAATTTTATTAAAATACATTTAAGTGGCTAACATATTATCTATTCAACCATTTATGCATTTGACTTATCTCCCACCCAACAGGTCAAAATTGCTAATATCATTATATCAACAACCCAAAATAAATTAGATTTGACAACATTTTAGAGTTCAGAAGAAAACAAAAAAGAATGATCAAATTTGACTACAAATTTTCAATCACCATGAACAAGTCCTCAATATTAGCTTCATTATCTTCAAAATAAGCCTTCAAGACATGAAAAAATGACTTTTATACTAAAAATCACAAATTGGATTCGACCTCCTTAAGTTGGGGCGCCAAATACAACCTGTATCGAACTACACAGCCCCTATCAGGATAAATAACGCGGTTGTTGACTTTTCAGAATCTTTATTACGTCCCCAGGATTCAACCCGTATTCTCAATAAGATCGTATTCTTCTTTTGCTTCAAATTATACGAAGTTTCACTTTCTTTAATTTTACCTCTAACTTCAATCAGATATACCATCTTCCTTCTTTTTCATCTTTAATACCTGAAAATGATATAAGAACGAAAAATACATCTACCTTTTTCATACTTATATCTTGATGTGTCTTTTCTGTTATATATTCTAGTTAACAAAGCTTAAATTGTTACATAATTAACAATTCTAGGTTGCTGTTTTTCTTAATGAGATGAATAAGAACTTTACAAAGTTAGTTTTAAAATTGCTTGTGTATGGTGTGTCTTAATTCTAGATATCCATTTCCAAATTTTAACCATGAAAGGTTATTATGGCTTGACAAATTAAGCTACATTAAAAAGAATTATTGGGCATGGTACCAATGCATTTCAAATATGGAAAATAATTTTTTTTGGTATTCATGATACAAGAGAAATTGCAAATATAATGCTAAATGAAATATCACATTAACATATGTATTGGTCTAGTCACCTACTTATGTTAGTGTTAGTCTTGCCTGTTGTAAGAATTGTTAAAAAGTTGTTTTTACATAACAATTTATCATTAATGATTTATGCAACAAGATAAATGGTATTTTTCTAATAGAAAATACTTGAATGTTACATTCACGACTCATACATTAATTGGTAAAAAAAATCATACATTATATTAACGATTGTGAAACAATTCTACTACAAATTTACATCTTAACTAACAAGGCAAAAATCCAAGAAAATGAACATTTACCTGACATCTTGCTATCTTGCTAGTTTATCTTGACCTACTTGACCGTGCTCATGAATTCTGAGAAGTTTGATGTGTTTGTGAACGACGAAGACGATGGGCCATGCTAACTAGTAAAATAAGGCTCGCACTTCCCTACGGATTAAAGAGTGTAAAGAGAATCAATGGCGGAGATTGAACCACGGTTTAGGGGGCGGGGGCGAAAGTAAACTATTTTAGGGGGGGCGAACACTAAATTTATTAAAAGTTTTCCGCTACCGGACCAAAAATTTACACTGCCGAGCCAAAAATTAACACTACTAGGTTAGTATCCCGTGTATTACACGAATTAAATGAATAATATATTGAACAGTTAGGAATGAAAATTTATGAATTATAAAATAATATTTTGAGATAAACCATGATTAAAATTCCTTATGATTAAAATTTCAAGTAATAAAACGATGATATATTTTTTAAACTTTTGTTTTTAATTTTTATTTGTTTTTTTTCTAAAAATTAATTATTTTTAAAACATTTTGTGTTAAAACAATTTAACAAAATATCATCTTTAAAATTTTCCTAATTATAAAATTGAAATTTAATTACTTTAGTTTTATAAAAAAAAATAATTTTGTAAAAACATATGTCTTAAATTTATTCGTATTTAAAAAAGTTTGATGTTTCAAAAGAATATCTTATTTTATAAAAAATAAATATTAGAAATTGCATTTATATAAAGATCTCTTTCTTAATTTATTAAAAAATAATAATTTAAAAAAACTACATAATCTTATTAGTAATTAAGTTAGTTATTTAACAGGCAGAGAAACGGGAAAGTAAGATTTAAAATGTATATAATTGTGTCATGTGTCACACAAAAACCTTTTTTTATTAATATCTATAGATTTATAGATTATAGATTATAGATATAGATTTTCAAAATATATCTAACATACAAAACAATTATCAATCTTTTCATCGTGATCGATTGCCAGATTTTTCTTTGTATTCTTATTTCTAAAAAAAACGTGTTTGCGAGTTTTTGAAAATAGTAAATGTAGTGCATTCATGTTAAAATGAATAAATATAAATTAAACTCTTGCATTATTTGAGTGGAAAATGTGACTTAATTTGAAATAATGGTCAAAAACTTACCATAATATAATTGAGATGATGCTATGATAGCTAGACGGAGGCCATCATCTTCGTCGTTCAACAAACACCTCAAACTTGATTTCTTTCTTCCGGTGGTCACTTATGAAAGGAAGATGAAGATGAAGATGAATATGAATGGAAGACTAAAAGACAAGAATCTCCTTATATGTTGGATGTACTTGATGTTGTGTACTTTGTACTACATATGTACTCCAATCTCGATGATACTAGTGTGTGTCAATACACACACATGGGAATGTTAAAATAAAATTTTTTGTTTTGTTTAAAAAACCTAAAAAGTTGGTTCAAACGAACTTCGATTAAATTATTTTAACGGCGTTGGAATCAATTTGTCGACCTGCAACCCTAAACCTGCAGCTAAATTCTAAACCCTAAACATTAAAGCTAAACTCTAAATATAAATCATAAGCCATAAAGTCAATTCCTAAATAAGCTAATGGTTAAACCTTAAAGCTACACTTTAAATGCTAAAGCTAAACACTAAAAGCTAATTCTAAATCATAAAAGTTAAACTCTAAACTATAAAAGCTAAACTCTAATTGTAGACACTCAAAGCTAATTTCAATCCTTAATAGTTAAACCCTAGACGTTAAGATGGTAAAGTTCAACGAGGTTGTTAAAAGGGCGCGATAAGAAGTCCAAATCGGAATTCTTAGAGTTGCCACGTGCCATTATTCTAATATCTATAATTATCACAAAATTTATAAACAATTAATATGTTTAATTGTCTAAAGAGTAAAGTTCATTTTAAAACACTAAGTTATTGTAAGAATTGCGAGAACAAACCATAATTGTTTAATTTTTTTTTAATGTTTCATTTCTTTTATAGTGTTTTAGTTTTAATACAAATATGCATAATATATTTACATAGAAAACTACTAAAATATTTGAATATGTTTTGTTTACTTTTAAACTTATCTACACATGTGTAATAATATAACATATATATGGATTGCACATGTGTAAGTTCAATAAATAAGTAAAATAGTTTCTTCTTTTCTTCTTGACTTTCTAATTAATGAATAGATAATAAACTTAAATCAATTTTTCTAATATTTACATAAAGTTTTAGATTAAAAATAGGAAATATTTAATTATTTCTCGTTGTTGTCACAAAAAAAAAAAAAAAAAAAAAAAAAAAAAAAAAAAAAAAAAAAAACTATGTTCTGCATAAACCCTTCCTATGTATGTAAGAGTTATCCTAAAAGGACTTTGTGTCCAATAAGTATGAGAAGCAAGTATCATGCTTGTAACAGAGGGTGAGAACAATTACGTTTGATATAAATTTTTGACATTGATTACACATGCAAAAACACACCATTGATTCTGGGTGCATCATAATAAAAGACTAGACACACTGTTACGAGGTTGGAACCATCGATTTTGGATGCAGGTTAAAAACACATCGTTACTTCTAAGCGCATTGTTAAAGAATTGAAAACACACAATTATACAATGTTGAAAACCCATTATCATTCGCACACCAAGTTCATAATGTCCAACTTTTTTTAAATAATTGTAATAATATCATACTCAAATTAAAAATTAAAAATACTTGATTTTATGGTGTGTGTATGTGTATATATATATATATATTTTAAATTATTTCATATAAAAAGTTATTTAAAATTTAGAAAGACGACGATACTTTTTAAAAGTCAACTAGGTAGTATCTACCCGCGCTTCGCGGCGGAGTTTTGTAACGATATATTTCCAAATTAGAAGACTCAAAAACGGAGTCGTCGTGGCTGAAAACACTCGTATACCCCGTTAGTGGTTGTAGATAGTCGTTTGCCACGCCGTTAAACACGCCATCTTTATTCATCGTCATTGCATTTCGATGGTTGATGCTAACTATTACTACTAACACAACTTGCATAACCAAAAGGGGACCTCCTACTTCTGGCGGAACCCACATAAACCCCGTCTCTCCTAAGACTTCTTCCTTATAAACCTGAGTAAGGGTAAAAACATGAAGTACAAAAGCTTTGTGTCCAAAATAAAAACATGGCAAACCCACTATTCATTATTATCGTATTAAATAAAATTTAATCTATTTATAAAATATTAACAAATTTGTAAAGTTTGACTTAATTGATTTTTCATTTGAATTTTTAAAAATAATAATTAAAAATTAAGATTAAGTTTGAAAATTTTACATAATTGATTTTTAATTAAAATAATAAGTTTGTGATGTAAACAAACCCTAGATAGACACCTTATAAAAAACCATAAAACCCCGTCTCTCCTAAGACTCTTTACTTGTAAACCTGTGTAAGAGTAAAAACAAAAATACAAAAACTTTGTGACCAAATAAAATCATGACAAACTCACTATTCATTCGGTTGTAAAATTAATATTATGTAATAATAATGATGGCTTTTCAATCTAACCCCTCCAGCTCTTTTAATCGTTAAATTTGGCTAGCGTGCCATCTCCAATCTTCTCGTCTATAGATTTTTCTAGATCAATGACTCATAAACTCCATGTAAACCACTTATCTATCTACTCTAATAAGGCTGTAAACGAGCCGAGCGAGCTCGAAGCTTATCGAGCCGGCTCGGCTCGGCTCGAAAATTTTAACGAGCTGAAAACACCGGCTTGAGTCGGCTCGTGAAAGCTCGAACCGGCTCGATTTAAAAAAAATCTTTATTTTTTCACATTAATTTATATGAAAACACAAAAAATATATATTAGGGCTTTTATCTTTTGTTGGGTACTCCGTATTTAGGGGAATAAAGATCATTATTTTGAATATAAACAATTTACTATCAAGTTATATATTTTGTAAACAAAATACTTAATGTTTCTAAAAAGAATCCATTTTTATTTTAAGAAAACCTTTTTAAAATCCTAATATAAAAATAATAATCATAATAATAGTAGTAGTAATTATTATTATTATTATTATTATTATTATTATTATTATTATTATTATTATTATTATTATACTATATAAATATAAATATAAATATAAATATATATATATATATATATAATATGCACCGAGTCACGAGCCGAGCTCGAACCGAGCTAACCCTGGCTCGAGTTCGGCTTGTTTAGAATTCAAGCCGAGCCGAGCCGGCTCGCTTAGATACGAGCTTTTTTTGAGCGAACTTCGAGCCGCGAACTTTTTGTACAACCCTATACTCTAATAAAATAAAATAACTCTCAGTCACATTACTATTTTTTAATATGTTCACGTAATCTCTACCTAGGCTCTACCTTTTATATAGGTAAAAATCTTGATTTCAAAAAAGGTTCCTTTATAACTCTTATTTAATACTATAATAATCAACATAATTTTTTCTAGAAATAAATTAAGTTTTATTCAAAATGTTTTAATAAAACTTAGTTTTATTAAAATATAATTTAATTTGCAGTTAATCACTGTTAAAACTAAAATATTCTAAAAAGATATATATAAAAAGTTTATGTATATTGATAAAAATAAAATCTTTTTTCATACTATTGTTTATACCATAAATATGTTTGTTATATATTATAATTTTATTGATATGTTATTTATAACATATATTAAATTATACATATATATAATCTATTATATAATTCTTTATTTTAACCCGCATAACGCACGTGTATCTAACGTAGTACATATTAATAAAAGACTAACTTGGGTGTCACATGATCTCTCCCTTTGATGTCCACCTACGATTTTTTCACGTATATAACCACAATAAACTTATTATTTTAAACAAAAATCAATCGTGTAAAACTTTTCAAACTTAATCTCAAATTTTAATTTCCATTTTAAAGAATATAAATGAAATTTAATTTTTTTTTTAATAATTACAACCCAATTTTTAAAGTTTACATATCATATGATATATAGATATCACTATTATTAAATATAGTTACATTATATTATAAACATTTTATTTTTGCCTTAACATTGTATATTTTATTCAATCCGTTAATTTGATCACATTATCAACATCTTCTTTTTTATTTTAACACTTTATCTTTTATTCAACAAGCGTAATACCCAACATGGGCGAAGGATAGTGGAGACCGGGGGGGTGGGGGCCCTCTTTTTTTGGCGGTAGTGTTAAATTTTAGTCCGGTAATTAAACTTTTGGTCCGGTAGTGTAAATTTTTATATAAATATCGAGTTCGCCCTCTCTAAAAAAAATTAATTTCGCCCCCGCTACGGGAATATTCAAGCTCCGCCACTGATACCCAAGTCACGAATCTATTTCGGTATAAAATATTGTTAGCTTTTTAGAAACTTGTGGTTAAAAATGTTTGAGAGGTAAATTAGAAAAATTACACTATTTCTCTCTCTTCTAACCTATATTTGTTTCCGTCCGAATATGCCAATGTAATTATAGAAATACTATATTTTTTTATTTTTGTCTTTTACCATTGTATCCTAAAACAACCGTTATAAATACAAAATTATAAACATCTATAAAAATTTGTTAAATTTTTGGTTCGGTAGTGTAAATTTTTATATAAATATCGAGTTCGCCCCCTCTAAAAAATTTAATTTCGCCCCCGCTACGGGAATATTCAAGCTCCGCCACTGATACCCAAGTCACGAATCTATTTCAGTATAAAATATTGTTAGCTTTTTAGAAACTTGTGGTTAAAAATGTTTGAGAGGTAAATTAGAAAAATTACACTATTTCTCTCTTCTAACCTATATTTGTTTCCGTCCGAATATGCCAATGTAATTATAGAAATACTATTTTTTTATTTTTGTCTTTTACCATTGTATCCTAAAACAACCGTTATAAATACAAAATTATAAACATCTATAAAAATTGATGATGCAGAGATGTGAAATTTAATTTGTTAAATGTCATGCTTAGAAAGATATTATCTTTTTACTCTAATAAAAGAGTAATTAGAAGAGACACGTGACCGAATGTGGTAACTAGAAAGGACACGTGACAGCACTACATTCCTCATCACCAAATTTTTTTTGCTTCTCTCTCCTATTAAATAATGGCATTAATTGTTAATAATATTATTTAAATCTTTTTTAGATTAAAATACTTTTTAAATAAATTACAAAAAAAATTCTTTTTATTAATGTTATTTCTAAAGATAATTAATTATAAGGTAAGATTTTTTCTATATCAAACTTTTATAAAAATATAAAATATTTTAAAATTAGTGCTTTTAAAAAATAAATTTTTTATAAACAAAAAAAATAAAATCGTGAATTATGATAAGAAAGTTTTCAAAAAATGATATTTATTTTAATCGTTTGTTTTGAAACAAATTTTCATGCTGATTATAATAAGGAAGATTTCAATCAAATATTATCTTAAAATATCGTTATATAATTAATAAAATTTTATTATATTTAATATTTTATTTATTAAACCCTTATAATACACGGGTTTACTAAAGGTAGTATTAAAATAAAAAGAAAACATACTTGGAAGATCCCATAGATCATATTTATAGATGTCAATCTATTTGATGAGGGCGATACGAAGTTGTTTCTTGTCCACCTTGCGACAAAGCTAAAACCCAAGTGGTGTATCTTCTTCTTCATCAACTCGTCTTCTACTTATCTCCTACATCTTCTTAAGATCCATAACGATGGTTTCTAGATAGTAATTAAAGGGCCAATATTTAATGATGCGACTGTGAGGATCAGCCCAAAGAATATTTGCATATATATTCTTTAAAACACAACGATACATCTAATTATCAAGCTAGAATAATGTCGATTCATTATTTGCAATATTACTTTTCGTCAGTCATTAATTTCTATATTGTAATTAAGCAAATCAACTTCATTCATAATAATATTTTTCTAGACAGAGCACAATGAATTTTTTTAACAGGTAAGAGTCGAGACATGTTATAGACCCACCCAAGATAGTCAGTTTTTTAATAATAGGACCCTTAGACCGGACGTAGTGGTTTTCTTAGGGGGCGTCAAATTCGTTGATTTGGACACAAATGGGGCGCTAAAGCCACTACATACTAGTTAAAGAGGCTTCAAACTCGTGTTAATTTAACCAAGCTTTTAACGGGCGTTAAAAGGAAGAGTGAATCAAATTTTCCCACTTTTGAATATCTTTAACTAAAAATAATTTTAAAACCACTACACTTACTTTAAAGGAGGTTTAATAAATTTATATTTGTCTAGGTGATATTTTAACTAAATAAATCACTATACAAAATCTTAGAGCGGGTTAGACTTTAAACTAGACGTGTACCAAAAAACTGGTTCGAAAAAAAAAAAGGTCAAAAAAACCTAACCAGTTTGAAAAAAAAAAACGGTTTGTCTCAAATCGGTTCCCAACCCGATCCGAACCGCCGGTTTGTATATCGGTTTCGTAGCCCTACACTCAAAACCGGTTTAAAAAAATAAAAACTGGTTTATTTAAAAACACCGGTTTCAAACTGGTCCAAATCGGTTGACAAGTTAGAGTATTCAGTGAGCCAAACCGATTTGTAACCCAAACCGGTTTGAACAAAAAAACCATTTTAACCCCGTGACAAAAAAAACCGGTTCGGTTTTAAACCCAAACCGTTCGAGAAAAAAAAACCGGTTTTTAAACCTCTATTTCAAACACAACAAATAAACAAGAACAAGAGAACTTTGCTTTAATATTTCTGCTTAGCTTTATTAACAACTCAAATTAAACGCGCTTAAAAGGATTCAAACCAACAACCATATACTATAGAAGCACTAACCAGAACATGAGAAATAATGTTACCCACTCATATTGACAAACTACTGCAAAAATAGATGAAAGAAACATAATAGATAAATAAAGATGGAAATTAAGTCAAAGACAATAAAGATTGAGATGCATGAATGTGTCATGACCACCTGTTGCATGAGACTTGTAGCAGAGTACGTATCAATTAAAACACCTTTTGCCCAAGTGAATGGAATTTATGATTATAAGGGTTCTTTCCATTAGTAGCTAAAACAACGTTTCATACATTTTAAGATATATCTTTATTTAGTTAAAGATAAATTGTGACAAGAAAAAAATTGACAACCATTTTTACAAATAGTCATGCCTTAATGTTCTCTTATTTATTTAAACGTCACGTCACACTTATGCAAGAATGACCAGGCTCCCCTCTGCCATTCCTTTGCCGATTACAAATTGAGGGTGGAGCGGTGTTCAATTCCCCCTCTGCCGCTCGTGAGCCTCCGTCACTACCCTCTCCCATGACAAAACCAAGGGGTATGTAAGTGTTAGATTTAACTGGTATGCATGCTTTCTGAATTGAGAAGCCTCTTTTTTTTTCTTTTTTCTTTTTTTTTTTAAGTAGCATTTGACATTTTAAAACGCAAAAATATTTGTTGTTGGATGTTGGTGCTTATTGCAAAATGTATGAGGGTTGGATTGAATCTTTAGAAGAGTATGTATACCAGTTAAATCTATTATTTGCTTTCATTTTCTCACAAAAGGTTCTCTTAACCCACAAGTGTTTCTTTAAAAAAATAGTTATGTTAGAGTGTAGTCTTCGTATTCTTGGTTGTATTCTTTGTTTGAATCGATTGAGTAAATAAAGTCTTGATATTTTGACATTAAAATCACATATAGCTTTTGGGTTGTAGTAGTCCAAACTCCAACACGCCAGCCAACTTTGAAAATCAATAATATATAAAGCTTAATATCAATTAAGTTATGAGTGCACATTTTCTAGTATTAGTTAATATGACCAATTTGAGAAGTTCATTCATGATAGAATCTTAATCATGGTGCTAATAAGCATTAAGATGTTAATTTTTTTAACTGAACTGTAAATATAATCATCCAGCCTGAAAAGAAATTTGTTTAGAATATTAACAATACAGAACAAATGAGCATCAATGATCGTTAAAATCATTGACATAGGTAAATTAGGAATACGACGATGGCTAATCTCTTTTAAGATAGTAGTCCGCCAGTAACTGTCAATGTGGCATAGTCATGGATTCGGTGGTAACCAATCGAAAATTAGCTACGAAACATCAAAGAATTTGTTTTATTTAATGATTTTTAGGTCTTTTTCGGTGTCTGTTAGAACAATGTTGGTAATTGAAAGGGCTGGCTTCTGTCAATGACAATTCTTTGTTTAGTAGTGAAATACATAAAATAAAATTTATGATGATTTTAGAGAACTTATGAGTAAAACAAACCGATATCATTTTCAAAAGAAATATAATAAATTGTTTTTATAGATCATATTTTAGAGTTCTTAACACATGGTGAATTACACTTCAAAAACATGACTTGACTAAGGACCTACAACGCCGACATGGTTGACACAGGATTCAACTTGAGAAGTGAATTACCATTTGTATTTACGTGTACAAATATCATGTTATGGCTATGTATTAGAGCATTAATAATTCATTTCTTATTTTCAGTCCTACAATTTAACTAAATATCTTATTTATTCCAAAATTTCTTAATTTCTTTTAGAAACTCTCTTCATCTCACTCTCTATACATCTCTATTTAATTAAATATTATTTATTTATTTATTTATTTTTCTCCGCTTATAACCATTTCCAATAATAAAAAAATTGATTTAGAGAATAATAGTGAATTCTAAATACAGTGAATGAGAACAAATTCATAAACTATCTCTTTGTTAGGAAATGGGTGGAGTAATAAATCGATTGATTTCTCTAAATTCTTTACTAAATTATAGAGTGGTTGGGAATACTTTAAGAATGGATATGTCAAATATTTGGTACTTACGAAAAATGAAATTACACTTCTATATGGATCAATGACATCCTGAAAATCGCTATATTGATTGGTAGCCTCTTTTTCCTTCTTTTAGCTAATTTTATATTTCCACTATAAATAAGATTTTTTTTCTTTCTTCTTAGAAAGATACCAAATTATTTTCATTAAATAATACTTTATATAATAATAAAGTTAAAAGCTAAAACCCCATACGGCCATACCTTTTGCTCTTGCTTATAAGTTTTAACAAATATTTAGAACACTGATTTTGGTTTCTTGTCAAGGTTTTAAAGTACCTTAAGAAAACCCTTTAAATCCACTATAGATTTAAATCATGCTTTCACGTAAGATGTGATTTACCTGATATCATTGTTAGCAAGGAATTAACACGTATAATGAGTTTACTGGTAACCCATTTTAGTAAGGGAAAAAAAGTTGGTTTTGAGATATTTAAAAGATGTTTTAAGAAGAAAAATACTTCACTAGATGGTTTATTAATTAGGCCAATTTCATTGATTACAAATCTTATTGAAGCCATGAAACTCAACACAATGCAGCCTCTAAGGCTAACAACCGCACACACCAAACCAACCAAATGCTATTACAACACCCATTTCAGCTTACTAACGAGCCAAACAAACCAAACGCGTGACAATTTAAGTTCGACGAATAGGAACCAACTCGATCTTGATGCGGCCGATGGTTAGATCTTCACACCCGGTCCGTGGCACCAGTGTCACCGTCGCATACTCTTCACCCTCGGTATTTGTGTCCTCCAACAACTCATTGAGCCCGAACCTCGCGGCACTCGACATAAACATGCTCTTCATATCACTATGCGGGATCTGCGCGAACCCACCCGCGTACTCGGGATCACATGGTGTAGTGATTTCACCCTCTTTGAGCTTGTCATTCACAAACACATCAAACTTCACAAACTTGCCACTATCATACCTTATTCCCTTAATCAACAACACCTCATTGGCTTTCTCCTTGTCTTCTTTGCTTCGGTTCACCGCGGGCCGCTTCACACGAACCTTCAGGATCTTGTTCAAACGCACCGGGAACTTGATTTGGTCCACGGTTTTCACGTCTTCGGTCGATTCAACCTGCGAGTTCTTGTTACGTCTCCCGGGCCGACTCTTGCGCCACGGGAACACTTCCCGAGAGTTCTCGATGTAGTTATACTTAAGCTTCCTTAAGTCGACGCAATCTTTGTTATACACGCGTACAAGGTCCTCGTTCTCGTCATAGAACACATACGAGGCGTTTAACCAATCAGAGTCCGTGGGCTCCACGTGTCCCGGGAGGCGTAAATCCTTCCATAACTTCCACATCCTGTCCACATTGGAGTGGTGGATGTAGAAAGCGGGGTCATACCCCGCTGAGTAAAAGTTACCCATGTCCTCATTGTTGGGCTGGTTGGGGTCACCGACCCATCGGTGGACCGCGGTGTGAGAACCAGCTTCCACCGACCCCACCGATGGGTCACTGTTCCCCACAGGCGAATCGCCAGCAACGTATTCGCCACCAAAGAAGCTTATCGTGTCCGCACCGTTACGGACCAAATCACGGTACACAGTGCTAAGATTGCATTCTATCTGTTGTTGGTCTGGAATATCCTTATCTTTGCCATCATAATCAAGATCTACTATTCTTTCTTTGATGTGATTTGCATCTCTATAAACATCATATAGAGGATTCTTCTTCCCGTTGATATACTCCGGTACGAACATCTCGGGTATCGGCATTCCCGCGGGTTCGTCCCATTTCCAGAACGGTAACGCGAAAGTTGGATCGTTGATCAACTTCCCGAGTATTCTCTCGTAGAAGTAGAGGTACCATCTATGGAAGGGGAAGAAGAGCCACGAGTTGTGAATCTGAATATCGATATCGGGGAACCCGCTATCGACTTGAGTGTAGCCACCGTTGCAGTACGCGCAGTGAATCTTCGCTTGGCTCGCGAAGCTATGCGGGTGATCGTCGGGAAGATCTCTCATCGCCTGAATGGCGGCTCTATACTTCTCAACTTGTTCTTGTGTCCCGTTATGTGCGGGCCACCTCATTCTGACCGTGTTTTCAGTTGGAAAGACGAATGGTTTTATCGTCTTTCCAAGGCTAGGAGGACAGCATTTGAGTGTCCTCTTAGCCTTTTCCGGGTCCGTGATGCCGGCACTCGCGTCCTTGCAAATGGACGTGATGTCCGGAGCAGTGATCGGAGCAGCAACAGCTGCTGGCAGGTTGGCGGCCGTGTACAGGCCGCCAAGCCCCACCAGCAGGTTCCTCCTGTCCACATTGGGGAGTATTAACTTTTGGGATTGGGGGAGAATGAGCTTTTTGTCATTGTGTCATCTGGTGAAGTGTTGCATGAGACTCTGAACCCTTGGGTTTGGTTGGTTCGAGTCTTGAAGGCTCGTTGGCTAGTGAATGTGGAGGTGAGTGGGAGTAGTGAAGACATGATTAACAAGTGTTGTGATTTGGAAAAGTGAAGTTTAGCTCCTATTTATGAAGGATTCATGTGTGAGAGATTGTTTAAAAAAATATTTGTGAAGATGACAAGTAGTAGGTGCCAATTGTCCACTATCTTTCTCCCATACATTAATTATCGTTTGCCAATTTTATAAGAGCACGTTAGTTTTAGGGGTTAAAATAATATTCCTATTATTAAAAAAAGGTGTTAGTTAGAGTTTGATGTTGCTTTTTTTAAAATATGTCATTTGATTTTATTCTCAAAAAGTTGTGACCATATCCAAGATTATAAGGGTTTTTTTTATAGGATTGTAAACAATGTTTTTTTAATGGTTACGGTTCACTTAACTATTACTAAATATCTAAATATTGATTTAGAATGGGATTACGACATATCATGGGTAAACAACTAAACATGATAACATACATAGTACTAGGAAGGGATTATTATTGACGGATCACCGGCGGAAACCACAAAACTTTATGTTGCAATTAGCTTGTTGCTATTTGAAAATATTTTCCACTTAAATTTTGGAAAGATTTTGTGATGGAAAATTGACAATACTAGCTTCTAATAAGATTTCTACCATGCTTTCCGGTTGCTTGTCAGCTAAAACTAATTGGTAATATGTAAAACTGATTATAAATAGCCAAGATTGTAACGTTAATCTCTCAAGCTAAAACATGACAATCTCTCTATATGTTGAATGCGATAGATCGTTGTTCGAAATTAACATGTGAGAAAAGTTAATATTGCACATTCTTATCAGTGCGTTTGTTGGAATCGATGGTCTAAATACTTCCTCGTGGGACGAATTTTGTCATAGGTTAGAATTGGTGATCTTAGAATGTTGAGGCAGATCCCATGTATGCACTATGTGTTATGTGCAAACATGTAAACATATTTTTATAGATTCTCATCGCTAACCGCTTTCACCAACGGAATCATATGTTGGTGATCTTCATTTGTTTTAGTATTTAGGTGATTACGTTATTAATTTTGTTTTTGTTTTCTTTTTCGTGAGAACTCAATACAATTAAACTCACAGTCCAATACATTTCAAAACTCTATTAACAATAATAAATCATAGTCTTCGCTAGACAGCCCTTCATGAAATTATAAAAGTAACCAGTGAAACAAAATTCAACCACATGTTATGTCATTCAAGATGATCACCAAAATAAAACGTTGAAAAGATGCACCCCAATTAAAATCATACCATACGTTGATATTTATTACCCTACCATAAATAATTATTTATTCTCACCATTGTATGGCTTTATGCCATACCCATATAACCTGTATATGACATGTTAAAGACGGATCAATGGGGATGCTTCCTCTCACCCATGATTTTAAAGAAGATAGCAGCAATAATTAATTTCTTTATAAGTGATTTACATTAATAATTCACAATATCTTTGCATAGAAAAGTCAACATCTCGATCTGATCATGAACGATCAAATATCATATTACAATCACTATAAAATACTTTTATATAAGGAAAACTGATTTGTGCATCTCATCATATCTTCTTTTAAATATAAATTGCAATGAGACTCAAGGTTTTTTGTCATTAAATAAGTTAGTTGTTTTAATTGAACCTGCAAATAACATCTTCACTAGCTATGCATGAAGCCTCTTTCAAGCTTTTATTTTTATTTCAATTAGGTAATGCTGGCAATGTCTAATTTGTTTATGACACGATTAAACCTGTTAAATAAAAAATTTATTTTGTAATTTTTTACATTTTTTAAAATTACTTGAAATTAGAAGGTTAAACTTCATTATTTCTCATTCTTAGTGCGTAAAAACATTTTAAAAAAATCAAAGGCATAAAAAATATGTAGTGAAACAAGTCATTTTCATGTTTGATACTTTGTATTACTCGTATCATCTTTAAATTGTTAAACAAGATAACGTCTATTTTGTCAGCCCTACAATTAAGTCATGGAGTATATCTAGTAATTAAATAAGTTAGTTGTTATAGTTGAACCTGCAAAAATTAATATGGACTGCGCCAAAATCTTATTTTTGTACTAGTGGGTGTGAGTTTTACACTTTTACCATGTGGGCATCACATAAACGCTATCATTCACTCACACACCAAGACGAGTCGTAAGTTAAATTTAATAATAAAAAATAAATTAATTGTCGTCTAATTTTGATAGGATGGAAATTAACTGATTGTTGCCTATCTTGAGCTCATGACTACGAGTCCACTCACTCACGACTCTCACGGTCACTATTCACGCATG
The DNA here is from genome assembly GCA_025506505.1 of Flaveria sonorensis. NCBI lineage: Eukaryota > Viridiplantae > Streptophyta > Magnoliopsida > Asterales > Asteraceae > Flaveria > Flaveria sonorensis. Next base: position 3,345,062 of record CM046424.1, read on the forward strand.
AGTTGACACTCATGCTACTCACACTCACAGTGTGTATACCGGGTGTGACCTTAGAGTTGTATTCATTTTTTGAGCAAGTTGAGTTGCAACCAAAACTTTATCGAGCGTATATGCCAATTATTACATTATGTCATAATAATCAGTAATTAAACTCTTTTTAGTATTCACTTTTATTTTTTATTACTTTTGGCCAACTTTCTAGCGTTTTGAACATAGTATAATAGTATTGAAGTTAGATTCATACTTTTTATAGAAAAAAAACACACATTCCTTCCTTAAGGAAACGTCAATAGAGGTTACATAATGTATAAATCCGTATTAATGAACCTTACTTAGGGCCAAAGATATCAGTATAAACAAACTCCAATCTACATGCTTTAGGTGGCACTCCACTATTCTAGAAAATAAATTTATTGCAATCGCCAATAACACATTGATAACATTACCCTAATGTCACATTTGACATTCTTGCATTATGAAATTCTACCTTATGAAATCAACTTATTCATACCCTTTACACTTTTGTCCCCTACTCTTCCTTTTATCAACTCCTAAGGGGCGATTCAAGTTTTGTATTTCATTTATATGGTAGTAATAATAAACCAAAAAGTTAATAATCGAAAGTTTGAGTTCTTTTTTAAATTTCATTAATACGTTGGCAATAATCAACTAAAGAGCTGAGTTTAAAGTTGATATTTATGGTTTAAAGTTTGGACACCTGAATTCATTATTTAATACTGTTTACATGGTTGCAAAATATTACCCACATACCTCCAATATAACAAGACTAGAGCAACCCATCTCCATCTTATTAAGTTTTTATGCACAAATTCATATATCATATTGAATTTCCGCTTGTGTCTAATGAGATCTCCTGATGAAGTAATTAATATAATACTAATTACTAATTTAATTGGTGCGTTGTGATTGAATCATATGCTTTAAAAGTTGTACCCTAAGTTGTCTTTTAGTCAAGTAACTTTTAAGTGTTGAGTGAACGAGTGGTATGCATTAATTGTTGTACAATGTGCACAAAAGTTGTACATTTTTTTTTCCTTTTAACCTTTTGATTTAAATTCAATAATTTTATATATTTTATAATTTAATCCCTATAATTTTTTACTTTCAACTTTAATCCCCAATACTTTCATATTTACAAATTTTTCGATTTACGGTCTAGATTTTAAAAGTTAACACGTCGTAACATGCACGTATGGCTCAACATTGTTATGCTTATTTTTTCCCATTTAACACACCCGTTGTAACGTGCGGGTCCTAGATCGATTTATTTATTGTTTTTAACGTTTTACATGTCACGTGCGTGGTTTAACGTTTTTACGTCTACTTTCTATTTAGTTTAATTTTTTTCGTTTTTATTTCTTTTTAATACAAGCTTTTCCTGCGTTAATGGTCGCTGGCAGTGTGTGACATTCGTGCTATTTGATTTGGTTTTATGTCCCCCACCGCAACGCAAGGGGCTTAATACTAGTTATCTTAAATAATTAGATAAATGGAATAAAACTACTTATTGAAATCTAAGTTATAGTAGAAATTAAAATGAAAGCTTTCAAGCTTTGCTGAAAGACGAAAACAACACATCTCAATTTCACCGCAATTAACAAGATCAAAAATTAGATTGGCTTAAAGAACCTAAGGGAGGAGGTACGGGGAGGCAACATGACACTACACATTTGATACGATCTTGTGGTACCATGATGAATATGTAAGAGCATTTACATCTTATTTTTTATTTTCATATTTATAGTTACACTAAAAATTACTAGTATTTCTCTCTCATTTCAATTAAATAATATATTTTTATACATTTTTCATTGTCTTTTCTCTCTCTTTTATTCACAACCACTTTTAAAAATATTAAAAATTTATAAGGGCTGAACAGTAAATCTTTAAATTTACAGATGAATAATAATATTTTCTATCACATCCACTCACAACATTCAAAACCATTTCATATAATATAAGGACTCTCATTCACATATTTTTAAAAAATATGTTGTGAATGCTCTAACACCTTATGTTTCTCATGTTTTTATAGAAAAAGATACGCAATAAAAAATGTGGATATTTTTGTGAAAATAAAAGTTTAAAGAACCTAGGCTAAATGAAAAGTTAAAGACCGGAATGCAAACAATACGGAAGCAGCCCCCGCTTTCATTATCCCATTTCCAATATTATATCTATATTGTGTTTTATAATTTGTGTGGAAAGTATGTTATTATTTTAACTTGATAACGTTGGACGATTATGATTGAAAAATTTTACTATTAATGCCTTTCTCTTTTAAATAGTTGTATAATATAATATTAATGTCTTATAAATATATAATCATGTAAAACAAAATGTAAACAATAACGTGGATATAGTTTAGTGGTAATGTGTCAAATCATGTAAACGGCCTGTGTGGTATTAAGTCACAGGCTCACAATCAGCTTCTAATGTATAGTTATTTTGTTTTTTTTTTTGGGAAAACATTTTTTTATATTTTTTATAAATTATATTTAATAATTTAAAAAAACATTTTTTCCTCTTATAACTTATAAATATAAAGGTTTATAACTAAATTTTAAAAATATCATCATGATGTGTTTATTTTTAGTTGCATTCTGTTATATATTTCATTCAAAACCAAATATGATCAAATATAATAAGGTTTTAATGTTTATTCGAACTTCGTTTTTTTATATTTTTTATAAATTATATTTAATAAAATCCAGAATATACATTACAATGTGCTTGATTTTTTTACGTTAGTTGTGTACACAACAACTTTTTACTAACAACATATATTACAATTATCCAGATTACAGAATTTCCAATGCATCACACGTGCTTACTATTTTTACTTAATTCATATTTTAATCTACATTATGATATAAATTTATCTAAAACTGAGCCACTTCAACATACAAACATAACCATTGACATACATATATAGAAGTGAATAAAAATATATCTATATATAATACTAAAAGGGTAACTTAGGGGGACATTTAATATATTTTTAGGCCCTCTAAGTTTATTTTTCTTGCTTATCTCTCCTCTTAAATAACTACCTAAATTAAGAAATATTAAATAATTTTAATTCGTATGTAGATTAATTTTTTTTTAAATTAATAAAGATGTCTTTTTATTAGTGTTATTTCTAGAAAATAATTTTTCATAAAATAAGATTTTTTTTTCTAAAACATCTAACTTTTTTTAAAATATTAAATATTTTAAAATTGGTATTTTTAAAAAGTAAATTTTTTTATAAACTAAAAATAATTAAAATTAGGAGTTATAATAAAAAAATTCAAAATGATATTTTAATACGGTTTGTTTTAAAAAAAATGTTTAACTTTCTTTGGATAAAAAGTTTAAAAATAAAGTTTAAAAATTGATATCATTATTTTATTAATTATAGTTATTAATTATACGTAATTTTAATCATATTTTATTTTAGAATATCATTTTATACTTCATAAAATTTTATTATATTTAATATTTTATTTTTTCAACTTGTATAACACACGGGTTACTAAAGTTAGTATTAAATAAATAATAATCAACAACTAATCAAAGATATCATGAACATTCATAGCCCGATCCAACCCGATTCAATACTATATCCCTATCTCTAATTACATGGTCAAAATAATTCAAAATTGATCTAATTATTACACATAACTTTTCAGTATATATTATTCAAATCTTATTTCTTTATACTAATATTCTTACACCCACTTAATATTTAGCTTACGATTTGATTTGTCCAAAGGATTCCAAGTATAAAAGAAGACAGTTTTATTTGACTGTATATTCCGGTATGACAATAAACAAAAATTAAAGTCAATCTCTGTCAAGAGTCGGTTTGTACTTAAAAGAGTATTTGTACGCATGGTTAACTTTATTTCGTTTTGTCACAAGTTAAGAGTAAAAATGGATTGAAACTCTTAGCTTTAAATAATGAGAGCAAACCTACTAATGTTACTACAAATGTAGTTTACAAGAATGTTTTTGTTTATTTGTGACCTTATAATCGAAAGTTGTTATTTCTTATTTAATATATAAAATGTTTGGTTTTATTTATGTTTTTATGTTATTTAATAAATAACTCCCCAACTTCCGTGTAATACACGGGTAACTAAAGCTAATATTATATATAATGATTATATACATAAAATTAAATAACTGTATAATTAATAAAATAATACACTGATTCAAACTTCTAAATTAAATCTTAGTCAAGATTATATATTGGTTCTACTAGTTGACATCCGTATTCTCACCGTAGACTATGAGATGCTGTTTATCAGGAATTCATATGTGAAAAATCGTTTAAAAAAACAACTAGTAGACAAGTGTAGCAGGTACCACTTGTCCAATTTTATTTGTCCCATGCTCAAATTTATTACCTCATGACTTTGTGTTATCTTTTAATAAAACGTTATTTTAAATTTAATGCTACCAATCTTATAAGGTAGCAAATTATTTTAAATTATATAGTTTTGAAGTCTTAGCTACGTGGATTTTTTATTTTGTGTGGTTAATCACAGAAGTTTTGTGGTTTTTATATTTGGCTTTTTTTAATTTGCCAACTTATTTTAGTAATTAAAAATTATTCTAATTATCTATTTATTTAAATTACATCATATATTATGTGAAAACTTATGTTAGTTCGACACGTTTGTTAAGTTTATTATGTTATGTTATGTTAACGTTATTTCTTTTTTTTCTGTTTGCTTGGTGTCTTCAAGTTTGGAGTCGGAGTAATAGCAATTACTATATTTTTTGTGTTTTGGTTTTTATATTTAAGTTCGTGATGCAATTACACATGCAACACAAACGGAAGCATTTTTAGTTATAACAAAGAGTAAAAGAACAACATATCTTATTTTAAGTCATATTAAGCTTTTATATTATTAGTTTTTTAATTGGCTGGCTTGTCATGTCCATTATGATCCTATTGATTATGAGATTTTTTTTTATTAAATTTATATCCCTCAGTGTATGGGGTGCAACGCCCACATTTTCAAAGATGATAGCATCAATATTTTTATAGAATATTGAAATGTTATATTTTACGTTAAAACGTGAACAACGCAACTAAGCATAATATTTTTATATTATTTTAAATGTTACCAACGTTATAATATTAAATTTTATGTAACATTTATTTCTTAAATTCTAAGTGTAGAAACGTTTTCTTATTGAAATCTTTCTAATCTTTTAAAGAAGTCGTTAGAGTCCAGTAACAAGTAATTAAAAATGAGAAATTCTGTTATACAAAATAAAAAAGAACAATGATCAGTGTATTTTTTAGTATATTGAAATCTTCATCCTTTCTTGGCTAACTACTACAGACTTGATTTTCTAACGTGAAAAGATACAAAATATAACTTTTAAAGCAAATAGATTACAAGTGATAAGTCTTAGAATATATATTATCTCGAAACACATGTTTTCTGGTGAACAAGGGATAACATTTTGTTCTTATTCGTTTATGATATTACTTGACTGAACCTATTACGGAAACTTAATAAAATGAGATTAAAGTTTTTTTTAAACGTTAACTCACACATTTATCCTATTCTTAAATCTACACTTTTTGTCCACCATTACATTTATGTTTTGTGTTTGTGAATTTGTAAGGAGTTGGATACTTTTGAATCAATAGGACAGAAAGAAATTTTCAAACAACAAGTGTGTTCTTTCTTGTGAAAGTTCGTGTTAATAGTAGTATCCGAAATATTACAACGAACCGTTACAACCTTCCATGAAAAGCCGTGATAGTGAACGGAAATCGTTCAAAACCACTACGGTTACATCAGTAGGAACTTTATCAAATCAAATCATACTTATTACTAACCATTCATAGTTATAGTCAGTACCAATAATAAAATTACTACCAACCATAGTTTCTGAAATGACATTTAATGAAACTCAAACTACAAGCATTTTAAACCCTCAATCTTATAGTTATAGACACATTTCCAACACATGTTATAGCTAGACCACACGCCCTTTCATCTATAACTAATCATTCGCCCCGGCAAAAAGTTAAATTAAAGCTAATTAGCAGCAGATGAGAAACATAATAATAGTTTTCCGATTTGGTTACATAATTATTAGAAAATAGGTTCAATTTGAAACATAATTACACGACTAGTTCTTATTATTGTTTATGAGCTAAGTTTGAAAAGTATTGTTAGACGTGGAACATCCTTACTTTAAGCTTATTATTATTATGATTGTTTAATATCCCTTAAATTTCGGTAAAAGATTAAAGAAACATGTATGACTACATCAACTCTCTTTTAAACAATTTTGGAAAGAGATGATTCAAACACCCATGTGGAAATAGTTAGAGAATTATCGATGGTCGATGAGCGGTCAATGGATCATCATTCATCTATTTGTTTTCTCTTTCAAATCGTTTAAGTATTTCTATAGTCCAAATTAAAGTAATTCAATTCATTTCTTTTTTGCATAATAAGTAATTAGAGGGGAGGGGCCACTCACACCGTGAGGCACGGAGGGCCTCGGCGTGCCACCCAGCACCGCCGCCGGTCACCATTTCACGCTTTGAGGCGTTGATTCCCGGCCTATTCTCGTTGTGGTTTGGCTTCCAAAATGACCCTTGAACGGCTAATTTTGGTGTGGTAACACCGTCCCTTCCAAATGTATGTGATTTAGTTGGACATAATGAGTTAATTTGATTAGTGTGTGTGGCGTATGTGTCTTCTCCACCCTATAATAGGATTAATTTTACTAGAACTGAGAGCATTCACACTAACTTTTTCATCCTTAGCCTCATATTTACATTAAAAACACTATTTTTTTACTTTTTTTTAATTAAATAATATTTTTTTATATCTTTATCATTACATTTTTTCTCTCCCCTCCCCTTACAACAACTTTTAAAAATATTAAAAAATTTATTAGGGTTGTATCGTGATTCACCATACAACCGTGTTTTTACAAATATAAAAAATCACGGTACAATCCTGATAATTTTTTTTCTCATTTACTCATAATCACTTAAAATTATTTTTTATAATATAATAAACGCACTGAAATAAAAAATAGATAACCAAATGTGAATGATTGAGAGTGACAAAATTATTAAAGCATCTTTACTCGCACATACGGATTTGACTAGACTTGGGCATAAAAACCGGGTTCGGACCCGACCCGGTGGACCCGACCCGGAACCGGGTACGGGTACGACCCGGTTTATGCATACCCGGGTTGGACCCGAAAAAAACCCGTAGGGTTGGAACCGGGTATGATTTTCTAGAATTTCTTAGAACCCGACCCGACCCGGAACCGGTTGAACCCGGGTTGGACCCGGTTTCGACCGTTTTTTTTTTTTTTTTAAAAAAAGTGGCCGTTTTTTAACGGCTATATAGCCGTTACCTTCGATTTGTGACCGTTTTTTTGGTCACTTTTGCCCTATAAGTTAGTATAAATAGGTGTGGGTTGATATGGTTTAGTACCCAAGTCTCAAACGCAAAAATATACGCAAAAAACCGCAAAAAATACTCTCGTTTACTCTCGTTTTACACGTTCACTCTCTCGTTTTACACTTTCACTCTCTTCAATCTTGATATGGCTCACTCACAATCTTCCGTTGGTCAAGGTTCGTCCAACGCTCCAACCGTCGTTCGTGTTCTTGCACACAATCGTAACATGGATGTTTGGTGCAATTGGGATATGGTTGAGTTGAGTGACGGGTCTGTAAAGGCTCGTTGCAAGTTTTGTGGAGCTTTGCTTGCTAAAGATTCTAACACGACTTTAAACAAACACATTAGCAAGAAGTTTTGTAAGTCGTTGAAAAGTAATCCGGATTCGCAACAAACACAATTGGGTGGAGACGGTGGAATCTTTAATTACGATGTTAATACGGTTCGAGATCGAATGGCGAAGTTCGTGATTCAAGAAGCTTTGCCTTTTAGTCACTTCGACAATCCTCGGTTGACCAACTTAATTCGAGAGACGCTTCAACCTCGTTACACTCACGTAAGTCGTACTACACTTAGACGTTATTGTTTAAAATTATGGAAACAAGCAAAAAATGATTTAATTGTATTATTTGAAAATTTAAATACCGGTGTAAACTTAACTAGTGACGTTTGGTCGGCTCCACACGGTTTACCCGAATCGTACCTTTGCGTCACCGCTCATTGGGTGGATCCCAATTCATGGCAATTGATGAAACGTACGATTGCATTTGATCTTTTTCACATCCACACACCGGAGAATTTTTGTTTTACTTTTTAGATAATGTAATAAGTACTTTTAAATTAGAAAATAAACTTTTTTCAATTGCATTTGATAACGCCTCTAACAACACAACCGCGGTTGAAAAATTAAAATTAAAATATCTTCCGATTGCAAACGGTGATTTTTTCCATACTCGTTGTGTTGCACATATTATTAATTTAGTAGTGCAAGACGGACTATCCGGGCAATATGTTAATAACTTTATTACATCTTTTCGATTTATGTTACATGACGTTTTTAAAAAAAGTAGAAGAAGATATCAAGATTATAAACAACTTTGTAAGGATACGCACTCTAGATTTTTAGGTCCTAATTGGGATGTACCTACTCGGTGGAATTCGACTTGTCACATGTTTGAATGTGCTTTAAAACAAAAGGGCACTTTGAAAGCTTTTCATAATAGTCTTTCGGATAATGGTGAAGCCGACCCATTTCCGGATGCGGGTTGGGAGAATCTTCAACGTCTATCCGAGTTTCTTGAGGTTTTTAAAAACTCAACAACAAAATTATCAGGAGTTTATTATTCCACTAGTTATTCGGTGCTTCAAGAACTATATTTTATGTCTTTGAATTTTAAAAATTTTCAAAATAAAAATAATATGTTTAATCAAATGATAGAACCAATGAAAGAAAAGTTTAAAAAATATTTGAAGGACTTACCACCCGTTTTTACGTGTACCGCCGCTTTAAATCCGTTTCTAAATGTTGCGGGGGTTGAATGTTTGATAGATGAGATAAATGACAATTTGGATATGCATGACGAAAACCCTGATTTTTCAAACGAGGCAAAAGAAAATTTTAATCATAGTTTGAAAACAATTTATAATTTTTATTTAAATAGATATAGGCCTAACGTAAACATAACCATGCCAAGCGGATCAACCTCAAGTGCTAGTACCTCGTTTAAAGACCCTGTTTTGACTATGTTGAATGTTGTTCGGGATGTGACGGCTAAACGTCAAAGAGGTAACACCCCAACAAGTGAGCTCGGTAGATATAGTGGAACGGATTTTATTTCCACTATGACTACCGAAGATTATCGTGCATTCGATATTTTGGCTTGGTGGAAAGGAAAAGAATCTCAATTTCCGATTCTTTCTGCTATGGCCCGTGATTTACTAAGCGTCCAAGCTTCTACGGTAGCTTCGGAATCTGCTTTTTCTCTTAGTGGCAGGGTAATATCATTACGAAGAACAAGACTAACTCCGGAAGCAGTGGAGATGTGCATTTGTTTAAAGGATCACTTAGACGCAACGGATCGTATACAAGACCAAACAAGCCTCGAAGACGAGATTACACTCGAAGCTAAAGTACATGATGAAGAGGTAGAAGACGGAGTATCTTCTGGCATATCCGATGAAGAATTAGCATTTGATCAAGCATCTCGTAGTAGATAAAATTAGACGATATTGTTATTTTTAAGTTGTTTTAATATTATATGTCTTTCATGTTCTTTTTAAATTTCTTTGTCATTCAAATGTTTTATATAAAAAGTATTTAATATTTGTATATTATAAGTGTAACATTTTCTGCTTAAGATTTGTATATATTTATATATTAAGTTGTTTAAATTTTTGTCATTCAAGTGAACCCGGTTAGGAAAAGAAAAATAAAAAGAAAAAAAATGAAAGAAAATATAAGAAAAAAAAAACATACGACCCGGTGTTCGACACACACACAAGAAAAGAAAAAAAGAAAAAAAAAAAAAAAAAAAAAAGGCAAAAACCCGGTTGAACCCGGGTTTCATACCCGAACCAACCCCGACCCTACCCGGGTATACCGGGTAGGGTTTGTATCTCGCTGAACCCGACCCGGGTTCGTACCCGGGTTCACCAATACCCGGGTACAAAAAACCCGGTTGGGCCCAAACCCGGTTTTGTACCCGGGCCCGGGTCCGGCCCAAACCCGTTTTGTGCAACTCTAGATTTGACTTTTTATTCTCCTTTCCTCTTTAAGTGATAGTACCATCTTCATGTAATTCAATTTTGTTTGACTAGATTGATTTTAAAGATATTTCTTTTCAGGAATATTTCATCCAATATTTGTAATTTTATTTCATATAATCTTATATGTTTTATAAAATACGTTCATGAATAGATATATTTTATACCATGTTCGTGTCGTCTTGAAATTCGTCGAGACATTTCACAGCTGTTCCATCATGAGGTTTCTATTCTTTTTAACATCGTGTGCCCTGCCTAGGCATGAGTCTTCCATTTGTTGCATTGAGAATTGGTTTTATTAACACACACAAACATACATACATATATACACATACGTATGTATAAAACACAGGGGAATAATGAAATGAGAATTCTTAATTTTGAAAAGGTAACACCTCACGCATGAAAAATTGAGGGTGTTACATAACACTCATTTAACACTCACTTAACAGAAAACGTTAACACTGTTAGTCAAAGGGATGAAAACAGAAACGATTTGTAAAACTCAGGCCAATAATAGAGACAAATTAAAGATCGGTACTCAAATTGAGACAATTTGTAAAACTCAGGGACGTAAACCGAGATTAACTCTTAATTTTTATAACCACTTTAGATATTATAATAGACTTTCGTTGTAATATTTTTTAAATATATGATAAATTACCTTTAAATAGACATAAAAGTAAAATATATTTTAAATGTAATAACGTAATAAGTATTTAAAATAAATAAACTAATTATATAAAAACTTAAAAACTAATATAATAAAAAAGGACAAAAACTGAAAGAAAGATGTTCAAATACAAAATGTATTTTTGCTATAAAGTGTGAGAAGACACAATGAGTCAAAAAAAGTCAAAAAAAAATTATATCTCACAATGTAAATCGAATTTCAAAAAAGTAATTCTGATTTTTTGTTCCCCTAGCCGTCCTCACTAAGAAAAAAATAAACGAAAAATAAAAAAATAAAAAAATTAACATTTTTTTATTGTGTCATTAATGAAATACACAATGACGTCATTGTGTTATTGTGAAAGACACAATGAAAGACACAATGACGTCATTGTATCATTATGAAAGACACAATGACGTCATTGTGTCATAAAAGACACAATAAATTTTTTATTTATTTTTTTTTATTTTTTTCTGAAAGAGGACGACGAGAGGAATAGAGACTCCGAAATACTTTTTTGAAATTCGATTTAGATTGTGAGATATAATTTTTTTGTGACTTTTTTAACCTCATTTTATCTTCTCACACTTTGTAGCAAAAATACACTTTATAGAATAACCTCACCCAAACTGAAAAAACCGCCCTAGTCCACCCCACCCAATTAGTGAATGGTGAGAACATTTGTTTCTAACGACAAATGTACGACCCTGCTTCGGAGAATATGTGTTATTTTAATCGGGTCCACCTATCCGTTTTTCAGCCTGGACCGCACCCCAACCCCCTTAGGAGAAAACTCATTGCTGAGAAAACCATCTAGCTCAACTCTAAGTATTTTTTGTTCCGAGTGAGACTTGAACTCATAACATTTTCTTTATTTACATATCATAAGGATATCACCTTAACTAGTTGGGATAAAAATCCCTTGCGAATGATGAGAACATAATCAACAATATTCAACATATGTGTCTGTCAAAAGAACCCACACACGTGGTCACACCAATTTGTAGGTGTTTAATCATATAGTTTCTTATTATTTTAAATTATTTTGATAAACAAATGGTATTAGTCCGATCAATGTGTTTGAGGATCGCGATTCACCCTGCATCATCACGTGGAAAGATCGATGATATCTTTTTTATTATATTTATTACATTATTATATCACGTTTTGCTCAGCCTACCTAACCACTAAATGATTATTATACTCTAATTTATATCACTTGTTCTTTGAGAGACGAATTTTTTTACTTTTTATGAAAGTGAACACGGTAACTTTAAATTTGCTTTTGTTACTAGGTCACCAACCTCCTAATATATCACAATGTTTAATATTAATTTATTCTCCTCGGTGGTGAATTTTCAAAACAATGAAATTGGCAAAAAAAAAAAAAAAAAAAAAAAAAAAAAAAAAAAAACAAAAGCTCTATTACCCTCATTGGCTTAAACATCAAAGTAGTTTTCAAAATCCTTGTTAACCATTTAAAGAAAGTGGTGAGCTCGGTCATTTTGGACACTCAATCGGCTTTCCTTACGTATAGAAACAGTTTGGATGGACCGTTAATCATGAATGAAACAATCTTTTGGGTTAAGAAAAGAAAATTAAAGGCCTTGATCCTAAAGATTGATTTTAAAAGGTCTTTGATAAGGTCATTTGAGAATTTCTAGACTCATTCGTGACTCAAATGGGATAAAAGGAATCTTATCATCTCAAATTTGGTAAATGGATCATTAAGTTAAGAATTATTGGTAAATAAATCATTAAGTTAAGAATTCGAATTATTGGTAAATAAATCATCAAGTTAAGAATTCCAATATCAGTGTGATCAGACTAAGTCAGAAGAAACAAGTACTGGGTAATGCTTAATGTGTGTGTGTGTGTGGTAGTGTAATTAGCCAATTTAATCATAAGGTTTAACAAAAGATAAGAGAAATAGTTAATCTATAGAAATTCATAACTTTTACTAGGCAAATATTCGGTATCATGACTAATATAAATTGAGCATTTTCATCCTATTTTTTAAACATTATATTTTTATATATACAATGTTAGGTTTCAATGTCAACCAGTATATCTAATTATTCTAACTTATACACAATAGCGAATCTTAATCCACATTAACATTATAATTAATTTATTTATTTCAATAAGACATACATAAATAAGTAAACCTTTTTCTTACAATTAACAATATATAGACCTGCAAACTTTAATTTGAAAACATATCATTTTACCACTAGTATGTCTTCATAAAAAAGCTAACATTATTTTTTTTAACGACAAATGTACGACGCTACTTCAAAAGATAAATGTTATATTAATTAGGCTTATCTATCAATGTTTCAGCCTGGACCGCACCTCAATCCTTACTAGAGGAAACTTATAACTGGAAAAACTTACTGGCTCAATCATGAGTATTTTGTTTAAAATAATATTTGAATCAATAAACTTTTTATATTTATATATTGTAGGTTTTAAAGTATCTTATCTTAATCGGTTGGACCTGAAACATTGGTAGCTAACATTTTCTTACCACTAATTCATTAATTATCACTGTCATCATTGTAATACACTCAGTCAAAATCAAACAAGCCATCGGTTCAGAAGATGCCTTAATTTTAAATTCTTTTTTTTTTTTTTTCATTTTAGCCTCTTCAAAAAGGTTAAATAACCCTTAAGTATCAGATATATTTACATGTCGTTAAAAGGACATCCTAATAATAATATTTCTTCCTTCTATTCAACAGACTTATTATTCAAATCCCAAAATAGATTATGAGTTGTTTATAAATTCAGATGCAATTATGTTCGTATTTATGTGAAATAAATATATGAAATGTAAACAAAACAATAAACGTTTAGTGTTCAAAATTTTCACGAATATTAAAATGCGAAGGGGCCATGTGTAATGGAAGGTTAAGCAGTGAGAAATGGAGGAAAATAATGCCAGTTGTCGATAATTTATCCTCGGCTCTAGATGTGACTTGAGAGACGTTTTAAGCACCTAATTTCAAATGAAAAAATGTCTCTCTTTTCCTCATGTTTCATGCATTTATTATTTTTAATATGTTGAATTATTATTTTTGTTAATCCAATATTTTATTTATATTAACAATTCAATTTTTAATATGTTTTTAATATTCAGTGGCGTAGCTTGACGTAGTATGTAGGGGAGGGCCGAAAGTTACGGGATCCTAAAAAATTTTTTTTCTATCATTATTTTAGGAGGCTGGACTCAATACGTATAAAATTTTCGGACAAAATACATTAAGGTGTTGTTTGTTTTTTCTGCAGAAAATGTCTGCAGTCTGCGGACCACATCTGCAGATATCTGCAGGAGAATTGATGGACCAAACGTCTGCAATCTACAAGAAGAAGACTGTTTGTTTTTAACATCTGCAGATTTGGGATCAAACAAAAACTTAAACCAAATCACAAACCTTAGACTCAAGATTTGGGATTTTGGAGGCTTTAGTGGGCGGCGGCCGTGAAGGTGGAAGCGGCGACGGGCTGAGCGGGACGGCGACTGGCTTCTAGGGCGACGGGAGGGGAGGCCTGCTAGGGCGACGGGAGGGGAGGCCTGCTAGGCGACGGCTGCGCGGCGACGGGAGGGCTGTTAGGGCAGCGGTGGCCGGCGGTGGCTGCGGGGTCAGCGGTGGCCGACGGAGAAATCTGCGAAGATGAGGGGGAAGGAGGAGGGTAAAGAGGGTAGAAGTGAATGAGAAGAGGGTAGAAGTGAATGGGTTATATATTCTTCACGCAGACCTCAGGAAAACCTTTTTTAATGAAAAGTTTTCCAAAAAACAAACAGTCTGCAGACCTCAACGTCTGCGCGTGGTCAGCGCGGCGCAGATAAAAGAGGTTAGGAAGTGCTTCTCAGAAAAAAACAAACAAACCCTAAGTTTTCACTTCTGAGGAAAAAACAGAGGACGGCCCTGTCCCACTTAAAAGCTCCACCCATGGAGGTGTTGTAGTTTTCATATTATTTCATTCAATTAAAAGCAAGTATATTCGAGTAAAATTAAGAAGGAGCTCAAGTTTCTTAGTTATCTTTTATCTTTAGAAGAAAAGTAAAGGAAATCTTCATTGGTGAGAACAGTTGTGTAATTTTTATTTTGTAAGCAATTATTAACTTGCACTCTGGTTTCTAGCATTTTGTTAGGGTTAGCGTGCTTTTCTGATAAATAAATGTTTTTCATTGTTGTTCTGAAAATTAAACGTAGAAGAAATAGTACGTTGAGAAATAAAAAAATAACAAGTAAATCGTATACATATAGTTTTGAGAAAATTGCATAAATGGTCCCTATTATTTGACCAGATTGCACGTTTGGACCCGAGCTTTTGAAAATTACAAAGTTAGTCCAAACTTTTGTGTGGTTATTGCAAGTTTGGTCCCTTCATTTGGCGATCTTAGGGCTTTTAAAGCAATTGAATGGTGGTCGGCTGTTCAGATGATGGTAATGGTGGTGATGATTCAGATGATGGTGACGATAGGCTTTTAACGGTGGCTAGCAGTGGTGGAATGTGTTGATGGTGGTGGTGAAAGGGGTTTTTGTGCTGGTGGAGGTGATGTGGCTGAGGGTGTGGAGATGATGATAATGAATTCAGGTTAGTGGGATGATGATGAAGAGTGTAAAGTTTATATAATGATGATGATTTTATGAAGTTCATTATGATGAATTTGTTATTATATATTTAACTAACTAGGTTAGTCCCGTGTATTACACGGATTGAATAAATAAAATATTAAATAATTAGTACTTAAAAATTATGCATTATAAGATCATGATTGAAGATAAAATATGTTTTAAAATTACCTGTTTATAACTTTTTTTAAAAACAAAATGATTTAAAATATTTTGTTTAAAAAAGGTTTAGTGTGTTAGAAATTTCATATTATATAAAATTTTAGTTTTTTATTATTTAGATTTTAATAAAATATGTGATTTCCTATTTTCTTAATAAAATCTATTTTTATAAAAGATAGTTTGATTTTAATAAGAGAGAGAAATATAACAATTAATATAATTCATTTTTAATAAGAGAGAGAAATTTATTTGATATTTAAATTACTATAATACCCATTTGAAGGGAAAATTGATATGTGCATGTCTAGAAGAATGACAAGTGACAAAAAAAACCTTGCTTTATTAGAGGTTATAGATTTCAGATTTAATTTATATTTTTATATTAAGGGCAACATGATCATTGTATATTAATTTAATCGGATACACTAACGGTTAATTTAACATACTTAGTGAGCTAACTTGTGATAAATGATACTTAGAGCATTCACAGTAGGTTTTCTATATTTTTACGAGTGTGTTCCTTATATTTTAAGAAAAAGGTTGTATATGGTTGTGAGCTGATGATAAAGAAAAGTTACTGTTCATCTGTATATTTGAAAAATTACTGTTACAATGGAGAAAGAAAAAAGATAATAATCAAAGTATTAAAAAACATTATTTAGTTTAAAAAAAAAAGAAAAAATAATTATTTTTAGTGTAATTATAAGGATAAAATAAAGAATCAAACATGAACACTTTTAGAGACTAAACTTGAAAAACTACTTTAGCACTAACACTATTTGTTTAATCAACTCTTTAAAAAAGTTTACATGGTGTGTTACCCCACTATCACGCGAACAACTTTGTAGTAAGTAAATAAGATTTATTGCATAGGACTGAAAGCTAACTATCTTCGATGGATTAACTAATGGATATTAGTAACGTGAGTAGCGTGCAAAATAATTTTTACCGTTAAAATTGAAACAAAAAGTAAAAGGAAAATTGATTTATATAATATCAATCTTCGTAGGTACAATTTTATATTGACAACATGTCATGTTTTCTACTATTAGAAGTTGTTAATAATTTTATTGCTAGTTAATGAAAGGAAAAGAAAATGGTGACACCTCACGGAGAAATTATACATAAGTATACTTTAATGTGATACTCAAGTGAAGATATGGACTATATAGATACCAAACAATATGAAATAGCATGTGGGCTATGTGTCCCAAGGGTGTAGAAAAGATGCTTATTCATAGATGATTGATCCAGTTCTCACGTTGGACATGATGCGTAAATTTAAGAGTAAGATTAGAATACGTGTGAGATAACCATTTTAAATGATGATACAAAGAGTTGTTACTTTAAAACATACTAAAAGTGCTTGTTTCATTTATAATCAATAGTGATATATCCTTACACGAACCGAACACAAGATAATTAGGTTTTTGGTTGAATCCAAATGGAATGACTCGTCTAACTTGTTTAATAAACAATGAGTGTTCAGGTTGGATTGTAAACAAACATGTTAACCCGTCAACCTGTTTAAATTTAAAGCCAATAATATATAAACTAATATAATATAATATAATAAATTAGCCACATATAACTTATTTTTAACTATTTAAATGTTTAACTAATCTAGACAAACAAGTTACCCGAGTTATATATGATTATACGTATTAAATTGTCGGTGTTAAAATTATATTTAATTAGAAAATAACTAAAACGATGGGCGTTTTGGGGTTAGGTAGTACAACCCCTAGTCCAACTTAACATGATTTGATACCTTCCTTGTATTAATAAAACATGCGTATCACTGACTATGGAATAAAGAAAAAAAAGTTTCTAGAATGAAACACTGACTATGAAAGTGGGGTTTCTTTAAAGGGGTTTTTTCTTGTTAAATTTAACAAAAGAATAATTTAAATATGTTCTCCCACAATACATCCTTCTAGTGAAAAGATAATAATATTCATTTCTCTCGTATCCTCTCTCCATGACTTTACCAAGTGTAACAATAGAATAATAATTAGACAGAATGATAGAGGTTTTTGTATTTTCATTTAGCATAGATGAAAGAAACGATGGACATGAAATGCATTTTGCATTTAAAATAAAGGTCCACCCATGGATGTATAATTCTTTTCCACCTGGATTTGAATTTGATACTAGACTTTAAATCGAATCGGATCTTGAACCTTGATTCGAATCAACTTTTCAGCCAAATTCAAACACGCTTAATGTTGACGATAGGTGTGACATAAATAGAGAAATAGGGAATTAGGGATCTAGGGTTTGTCTATAAGTTGATTTTTCGATTTTAAGAAAACAAGAAAAGAAATGATATATTTTTTAATAAATTGAAAAGTGGACGTGAATTTAGCAATAAATTGATCCGTGAACTTAAACTCGAGTACTAATTTATTGATTACAATTCCAAAAAATATATAAAAATAAACTATATAACGAATAGTGTGTAATTATATGTATACTAGTTTTAGTAAATCCGTGTATTACACGTGTTAAATTAAAAAATATTAAATAGAATGGAAATTTATTAGTTATAATATGCTATTTAAGATGATATATGATTGTAATCTTCCATATAATAATAGTAAATTACAAGGATCGTCCCTGAGATTTGCTACAATTTCATATTTCGTCCATGTGATTGAAAAATTACAGATTTAGTCCTAAAGTTTGAAAAAATATAACACGTTTCGTCCCTGAGTCAAACAGCTGTTAGTTTTTTACGTTAAATAAGTGTAAATTAACCATTTTACCATTCTTCTTCCCCAACCACCACCCCACATTTCTTCTTCTTTTTACTCATTTTCTTTTCAAACCACCACACAATTACCAGCAATCCTCCACCACCCTTATCTACACCACCACCACCACTCCTCGCCGCCACCACCACACACCCTCGTCTCGACCATCACCACCACTAATCCATCATCACTCATCGCCACTACCACCACACGCCCATCTTCAACCACCACCAAACCATAAATCCACCACCATTCATCACCGATACCACCACCACACCACACATCCTCATCTCCACCATTGCTTAACCACACCACTACCACCCTCGCGTTTGCTCGTTTTTTCCTCCGACGTCAGGGATAATGTTTTTTAGTGACAAGAGACAAAAGGTGAAGTGAGTGTTGGGGTATTTTAGCAATGTGAAGGTGGGTATTTTGGCTTTGCAAGGTGGTGTTGTTACAGGTTCGCTGGAAAATACCAAGGTGGGGTTGTGGTGGTGGCAAGGGGTAAAATCATCATTTCTTAAATTTTAACGTCAAAAACTAACGGTCATTTGACATAGGGACGAAACTTGTTACATTTTTTCAAACCTTAGGACTAAACCTGTAATTTTCAATCACATGGACGAAATATGAAATTGTAGCAAATCTCAGGGACGATCCTTGTAATTTACTCTTATTATAAATATAATGGAAATTATGTTTTAAAACAAACGTTTTAAAAAAATGTCATTTTAAAAACCTTCTTATTATAACTAATAACTTTAATTACTTCTGTTTATAGAAATTTAACTTTTTAAATCCACCAATTTTAAAATATTTTATATTTTTGAGAAAATTTGATGTTTTTAAATTTTGATTTTATAAAAATATATTTATTTAGAAATAACATTAATAAAAAGATCTCTTTCTTAATTTATTAAATAATTATTTTAATTAAAAAAGTTAAATAATATCGTTAGTAATTAATATAATTATTTAATAGGATAGAAAAGCGTGAAAAATTTGATAAGAATAAATATAATGGTAACATGTGTCCCTCCAAACTACTCATTCATTAAAGTAGAAAGATATTTAGTTCAAATTCAATATTAGACTTCACATTGTAATTTGAATTTGAAAATTCAATTCAAATTCTAAAATGGTAATTTCTGACTAGCATCAAATAATTTTCGACTAAAAAAAATTAATTTCGTTCTCACCCTCTACGGGGATGTTCAAACTTCGTCACTGCCTTTAAATATCCGATAACAACAAGAAGGGTAGGCAGAGGTTAAATGATCCTCGCCTATAAATGTTTACAAACTTCGTCACCGAGTTATACCATCTCTTTACAATTTGAACTCCATACTTTTATCCTAACTCACATCTTTTAGGCCCATATCACTTATCACCCAAATGACTTAACATACTTACCACATTTATTACTCATAATCTAATTTTTTTGAACGACAAATGTACGACCATGCTTCGGATAATATGTGTTATATTAATCGGACCCACCTATTCGTTTTCAACCGGGACCACATCCTTAACTCCCTCAGAAAGAAACTTATTGCTGAAAAAATCCACTTGCTCAACTCATAACCTAATTAATTGAAATCACGTATCACATCTTTGTCACAACCAGTGGAGTGATGAACCATATTTTTCTCATTGTCGTCCATTTGAGTGAACGGCTATTACTACTTCTTACACTAAATAAAAAAAATAAAAAAAGATAAAAAAAAAAAAAAAACGTTCTGTCTCTTATGTGGGAAAAAAGCCTAATCGTGTATATATATTTTTTCAACTGTAAATGTATCATACGCTTTTTTTTTTTAAACTGCTTTAAACATTTTTTTTCCTGTGTAACTGTGTTTGTATTTAAACTCGTGATCTTTCATTTAAAAGGCAAGAGAAAAGTCTTTACAAAAGGGAATCTTTAATATACATTATAAAACGTAAAATAATCGGCATATTGAAAAACGCACCACCATTGTTGACGCAAATCTCAAATCTTATCCGTTCTCTCTTTTGGGTTGTAAATGAAAAAATGTTATATTTTGTTATGTTTAATGTTTAATTAAAAATTAATATAAAACTAGAAAAAGACATTAGTGGTGAGAATATTAGTGTTGAGCTTTTGATCGTAATAACGAAATCGAACTTGAAAATAAAAGTACAAACCTTTTATATTTGATTCCGGTAGGTTTTGAATAAATTTGTATTATAACATAGATAAAACTAAGCACTTTATCACGACATATTTGAAATTTTATAAGAGAAAAATAAAATATATATTAGACGCAGCTCAGCTATAAATAAGAATTATATCGAGACATATATAAAAATATAATTCGAGCCAACTCGAGAAATCCGACCTAAAAACCAAAGAGCTGACTGACCCGACCCATTGTACATACACGTGGCTGCTCCTCGGTCCTAATTTCAAATCTATATCGGTCCTTGGTCCACCCCAGTTCGGGGGTCTAGTTGGGTATAGCCCACTGCACCCCCTACTATATACAGATATTTATAAAACATGTTATTATTATTATATATAAAAACACAACATCGAATTTTAGTTTTCAGTACATTATTGAGAGTGAAAAGCAATAAGAAGGGCTTGTCAAAAAGCATTTTTAACTAATCTTGTTAGGTGATTTTGGTTTATTATTAGGCATCTGAAGAGACCTTATCAGTATCGGTATAAAAAATCTTTTTTTTTAGTTTTCGGCTATAGCAAAAGCCCCTGAATCAAGATTATTTGGTTTGTGTTCTTGTTTCCAACCAATAAACCCAAGTTCAATACCCTGGTCCCCTTTTATTTTTGGTTTGTTTCAGCAGTAAACAAATCTCTTAACAAGTTTGACTTTTGTTTTCTTGCCCATCTTTCCACAATTCCACCCACCTAATCAGCAACCTCTTCTTTGTATATGCAATCTTTTTTCTCACACATATAGTAGAGTCAAAATAGGAAAAAAAAATGCTATTTTATTATTACTTTACTTTCTTTGTGCTTTTTCTTCAATTATTAGATTTTGTTAGGTATTAATTATTCTTTCATTTTAGTCGAACGTAATATTTTTGTTAATTGTGAATATATGTTTTGATATCATTATTTTTATCTACGATTTGCTATAGATTTTATTGGAAACCGATCCGTAACATTGTTTGTGATTTTTTAGTTAAATACAAATGATTACTAAATCAAAGCTTTTTCCTTTTGAATTTTTTTTATTTAAGTACAAAAATATCACAACGTCACCATGCTAAGCTTGAAATGGATGACAAACGGTAAAAGATATTAAAATTTATTCACATTCACAACAGCCTTTCAACAACTGTAAAAATGTGCCAACGAGACCAACATTTTAAGGTTAGCTACCACCCAATCCATGTAAAAGTGGCATAACATTTATTCTTTTGCCGGTTTGGGAAGTGTAGTGGTTTCTTCATGATGGTGTACTTAAAGGTACGGGGCAATCATTAAAAAAGACAAAACCATCTAGTTTAGATGCTTGTTGTCATTGGGTTAATCTTCGAGGAAGCGCCGGAAGAACAACAATGCCCGCCCAGGAAGAGCGAATGGAAAATACCAACGTCAAGTGTATTCAACATGAATGAACCATGAAAAACTTAATGGGTAAGTTAACAGAATCTAACGATCTTCAGAAAACGGCTAAAGTTGAACAAATATACAGAAAAGATGGATCATTTTATAATACTCACAGCCAACGTCTATCTGTTTACATAACCAAAATGTTATTTGAATGAAATGATGAAAAATTGTATTAGGAAACATATGAACTTTACTAATAACTTTTTTTATCTTTTAAGTGATTTTATTATTTTTGTATTTAATATTTTGAATAATATTATTCAAATAAATTAATCTCACTCACCACCCACTGCTCAATAGGTGTAAGTATGTAACACCCTTGACTCCTTGAGTGAGTGAGTCTTCACTCTTCATACATAGCATTGCTCACTCCTTACAATTCACTGGGTATAACACACAAATAGTCTTCAAATAAAGGATGTGAACTACTTGACATGACATTAAAGTAAAGTACAAACTCAACAAGAAATTCATCACTTTGAGTTAGGCTAAATGAATTTGGGTTAGGCTAAATGGTTTGTGCTAGTTTTGGTTAAACCTGTAAATATATTTAACTAAACGAATTGTTTTTGGTCAGCCAGATAGCTTTGTGCGTTGACCTGTCAAAAATTTTTATTTCTATAAATTTAAAAATATGTTTAGGTTGTAATCTTAGTTGATTGGATATATTATGACAAATGAAATTAGAGACAAATAATCAATAAACGGATTCGAACATGACTTAAACGGGTTTTCCCACATTGATTTGTTTCCTCATTGATGATTTTGGCTGATTCTAAGTCTATAACATCGAAATCAATAATAGTTGCAATTATTTCTAAGACTAACTTGGGTATTGAATACAATGTTCTATAATCTAAATATGATTACTATGCATGTGTTTATCTTTTTATATTGTAAATTTGTAATGACAGAGTATTAATAAGCAAAATATAAAATCAAATAAAACTTCTGTTCAAACCTCAAACTAGTCTAATTTGTGTTAATCTCTGAAAACTCTTTACCATTTTCGGGTTCGTGTTAAATTTTTGCCTTCGCATAGACCTTATGCTAAAGTTTTAACCTTAAGATGAAAAGCTAATTTACAAAAAAAAAAAAACAAAACCCTTGCGCTTTCATTTCATCTCTATCTTTGTCACCATTTTCCAGTTTTTACTCCTGTAAGCTCCTGTTTGACACAGAAGCAACAGAGTCGCGCCCTTTGCGCCTCTGATCGAAGCATAAGCAGCCGACTCCTGTACTCACCACTACAGTCAGAAGAAGCACAGCAGCTGTCGTATTACAATACAGCTATGGTAGCAGCTGTCACTTTACAACAAAGCATATGATACACTTCTCCTGATTTCACCTTCTTTAACTATATAATAATAAATGGATCTCTCAAATAATGTAACAAACCTGATGATTACAACAAGCATCTAAATCAATACATTAACCAAATAAAAACCATGTTCGAACAGTTGCTTACAGTGTATAAAGCATGATCATTTAGTCTTCATCACTGCTGTCATATTGTTGACATAATGATTCTAGTCCATTGCTTTTACTCTTTTCTTCTTCGCTTTTATCTTGTGTTTTAGGCTCTGATGATCTCTTTACAACACTAAACTTCACGGTTGAAGACTTAAGAATGATTCGTCCACTTGATGAGCCACTCGGCTCTTCTGCAGTAATAATAATAATAACAATTCACGCAGTTAGACACAAAACCATTGAAAAACCATTTGTACACACACATAAAAAAGCTACAGAATGCTACTTACCTTTTTTATTCGATTTGTCAACAGTGTTAGTTTTAGTTAAGTAATCTGTTGGCTTATCAGAAACTTCTTGCACAACCTTCCTCTTCTGCATTACAAATAATTAAAAAATAAATTGTTAGTAAAAAAACCTTGAACAGACACCAGGTACTTGGGAGTTGGGACCTTATCAATATACCTTAGTTATATTATCATCATCGTCATCAAGCTCGTCATCATCAATTCTGTGCACAATCTCTCTTGATCCCTGAATGAAATTCAATAAAACATTCCTTTTAGTCATCTTAACAAACAGGTCATAGAAACATAGCATGATTATAAAACTTAAAAGTCATACTAACTTGGAAAATGGATTTTATCAGGGCTTCATCTTCTTCTTCAAGCTTATCCTCCTGCTGCTCAAGATCAAGAAACAATATTAACATAAAATTTGTGGTATTACTTTAGAATTATATGCCCGTAATTATAGAATTTTAATGTTTACATCTAAATTCGAACCAAATACCATACCTGTACTGGAGCTGATCGCTGCAAGGCTTCAAGCATTGAATCAACACTTACATGTGCATGCCTTGACTGCAAAACAGTTTAAACAGATACAAATTTTGCAATTTCAGATCCATATACGCATGTATAAATAAATAAATATTTATATTAATGTGCATAACTAAAAGAAATTAACCTTCATGGACTTCATTTCATCGAGTGCAGAGAGGATATCCATTTCTCTTTTTGAATCAAGTGTTCGATTCTCCAAAGATTTCATTGCATCTCCCATTTCTTCAGCATCTCTTTTCCTTTTCTCCTCTTCACCCACCTGTACATATTAGAAACTTAACTTGAGTCAGAAACCACATGCTCTTGGGCAGTGTAGGTAGACATACGACCACTTTTTTGTCTATTGTTTGTAGATGATTAATGCGTTTATTATGATTACAAAAACAATAATTTTCTAAACATTAAATGAATTTAAGATGTTCTAACTTCTATACATCGAAATGAATTTCAGACAGCTTTCAACCTATTTACCTCGTTTCTTTTAAGTAATGATGTTTTCTTTGACACGTTTGAAAAAAAAACAACCCGAATCAACCCTTTCATAAGTAAACAAGTCAAAATTGACACATCTAAATTACACACTGTCAACAACAATAAATGAATAGTTCCATTAGTACTTTGTATGAACTTTTACCTCATCTTCGGCTCTCCAAGGTTCAAAATTTCTTGCAGCACCAGACTCAACAACATAATCAGAGTTTTGAGGGTCTGTCTTCATAGTAATCTCCGCTGAGCACTTGGTGCATTTAAAATAAAACCTAAATATTTGAATCCCAAGATACGTCTGCACATGCAATAAATAAATGTCAGTTTTAAGTATATGTTATTGGCCAAAATTTCATGGTACGATCTGACTAAAGTTGAGTCTTAGACAAACAAAATCTTAGAAAAAGTTTCAGTAGAACATTAATTCAAGAACTTTCCAATAAATCAACATATTTCTACACAAATATGTCATATGTGAATGCATATGTATGCAGATGACAGTTTATTAATAACATACCTCACCAATAACGTCTTCTTTTCTTGAATTAAACTTAGTACCCTTGTAGATATAGTTGCCGCATGTGCTGCATCGAATGCTCATCGGAAGCATCATTCGAACTTTAATTTGCTGATTCTTTGGCATGCGCCTTCTTGGAATTTTAGCCGGATCGAAATCCGGTGGATAGTACTTATTTAGAACTTTTCTCTCTGCCATCCTTCCTTTCTTACTTACTGATTAAGGTGCTGAAAATAGGCTTATTCTCTGATATATTCTGTTTGAATAGACCAAAAAGAAATTAGAAATGAAACTGAGAAAAACTGAAAACATTTACAAGAAAAACAGACAACATGATATCAACAATCCAATAACTAAACTTTGAAAAAGAACAAAGTATCGATAATCAAACCCGTGATTTTAACATCAACGGGAAAAACAGAAACTAGGGTCAAGCAATGATGCTGGTGCTATCAAACAACTACACAAATGCATCAAAGAAGAAACAAACTAAACACTCAACTCTTAACAAAAGCCAAGTGTAGGGCTTCAAATAGAAGCCTCCAAGATTTCATATTACAATTACAACCAACTCTAACAAGTTAAACATGATAACAATCCCTGTTGTCAATAGCGGCTATAGCGACCGCTATAGCGCGCTACGTGGCGTATAGACAAGGTGTCGCTATTTGTGAATAGCGACCAAATAGCGACCGGTAGCGATTTTTTTTTCTTTTTTTTAATATTTTTTTAATTTTTTTATAACTATAAAATGACCCAAATTGAGTATTTTAACTATTTTGATGGTGTTTGCTTAAATTTTCTACTACTTCATAGCTAAACATGTTATTTATTGAATGTAAACATTTCTTAAAGTTTGTACTACCTTATCGCTAAAGACGAAATAGCGGACGCTATTTACCGCTATTCGCTACGTAGCGTATAGGTAGCTTGTCGCTATTTACCGCTATTCGCTATTGACAACTATGATAACAATATCAAGAGCCATCACCAGATCCACAGATCAACTCGCAGAAGAAAATCAATCAATACCTCTTTTCAAACAGTTTTCGAAAATCAAAGCAAATCGAAACACAGCATACAAGCATTAACAAACCAAAAACCCAATTGGCGTTGAAACCCTAATTTACTAACATAGCTACACATATCAATCCTGAAAACATGAAACAGCAATTAGACACTGATAAAACAGAAACGCAAAACAAACAAACAATCGATCAATCAGTCAGCACTCAGTTTACCTAAACTAAACAATCGCACAACGAATCCAGAAACAAAATCGCAAAAACCCTAACGAGAACCATAATCAATCGAAATTGAACAACTAGCCTATATATACGCAAAATAAGAAATTGACGTATGAATCGCAAAAGAAGCTTACTGATATCGCTTAATAACCGTCGTTCGAAAGTGGAATCGCCGGTGCCGGAGTGATCGGAGCACGTTTTCGGAAGTCGATGTGACGATTTATGAGAGATGATATCAGTTTTCGTTTGTACATATGGCCCAATTTCATCTCTGCTTTTTGTTTGTTGGGCTCAGTAGGCCCAACAAAAACAAATTATTGCTTTTAATTTTGTTGGGCTCATCAAACACAAACTTCCTTACATGATCCATGTTAAGTTTATGAACATTGTAGATAGAGGTGGGCATTGTACCCGGTGTACCAGACCCGGACCCGGGTACGGGTAGGACCCGATAGGGGGTGTACCCGATTCGGACCCGAAAAAACCCCTAGGATAGGAACCGGTTATACGTTTAGGAAAATTTTCCGTACCCGACCCGATTGTACCCGGGTACTACCCGGTTATAGCCGTTTTTATGACTTTTTTAAAAAACTAGTTGTTTTTAACGGCTATATAGTTGTTGCCTTTGTTTTTTGACATTTTTTTGGTCATTTTTGCTTTATAGGTTAGTATAACTAGGTGTTGGTTGATATGGTTGAGTATCCAAGTCCCAAACGCAAAAACATACGCAAAAAAGGCAAAAAAAATACTCTTTTTTACTCTCATTTTACACTTTCACTCTCTTCAATCTTGATATGGCTCACTCACAATCTTCCGTTGGTCAAGGTTCGTCCAACGCTCCAACCGTCGTTCGTATTATTGCACACAATTGTAACACGGATGTTTAGTGCAATTGTATATGATTGAGTTGAGTGACGGGTCTATAAAGGCTCGTTGCAAGTTTTGCGAAACTTTACTTACTAAATATTCAAACACGACTTTAAGCAAACACATTAACAAGAAGTTTTGCAAGTCGTTGAAAAGTAATCCGGATTCACAACCAACGCAATTGGGTGGAGACGGTGGAATCTTTAATTACGATGTTAATTCGGTTCGAGTTCGAATGGCGAAGTTCGTGATTCAAGAAGTTTTGCCTTTTAGTCACTTCGACAATCCTCGGTTGACCAACTTGATTCGAGAGACGCTTCAACCTCGTTACAGCCACGTAAGTCGTACTACACTTAGACGTTATTGTTTAAAATTATGAAAACAAGCAAAAATGATTTAAATGTATTTTTTGAAAATTTATATACGGTGTAAACTTAACTAGTGACGTTCGGTCGGCTCCACACGGTTTACCCGAATTGTACCTTTGCGTCACCGCTCATTAGGTAGATCCCAAATCATGCCAAATGATGAAACGTACAATTGCATTTGAACTATTTCCGTATCCACACACCGGAGAATTGTTATTTTATTTTTTGGATAATGTAATAACTACTTTTAATTTACAAAATAAATTTTTTTTAATTGTATTTGATAACGCCTCCAACAACACAACAGCAGTTGAAAAATTAAAATAAAAATATCTTCCGATTGCCAACGGCGATTTTTTTCATACTCGTTGTGTTGCACATATTATAAATTTAGAAGTGCAAGACGGGCTATCTGTGCAATTTGTTGATAACTTTATAAAAACTTTTCGATTTATGTTACATGACGTTTTTTAAAAAAAATAAAAAAAGATATCAAGATTATAAACAACTTTGTAAGGATACGGAATCTATATTTTTAGGGCCTAATTGGGATGTACCTAATAGGTGAAATTCGACTTGTCGCATGTTTGATTGTGTTTTAAAACAAAAAGACACTTTAAAAGCTTTTCATGGTAGTCTTTTGGATAATGGCGAAGCCGACCCATTTCCGGATGCGGGTTGGAAAAATATTCAACGTCTATCCGAATTTCTTGACGTGTTTAAAAACTCAACTACAAAATTATCAGGAGTTTATTTTCCCACTAGTTATTCGGCGCTTCATGAATTATATATTATGGCTTTGAATTTTAAAAATTTTCAAAATAAAAATAATATGTTTAGAGAAATGATAGAACCAATGAAAGACCAGTTTAAAAAATATTTTGTTGAGTTACCACTCGTTTTTACTTATGTCGCCGCATTAAATCCGGTTTTAAATATTGCGAGGGTTGAATGTTTGATAGGCGAGATAAATGACAATTTGGATATATATGACGAAAACCCCAATTTTTCAACCACGGCAAAAGAAAATTCGAATAAAAGTTGGAAAATAATTTATAATTTTTATTTAAATAGATATGGGCCTAACGTAAACATAATCACGCCAAGAGAATCAACCTCAAGTGCTAGTACCTCGGTTAAATAGCCAGGTTTGACTATGTTGAATGTTGTTCGGGATGTGAAGGCTAAACGACAAAGGGGTAACACCCCAACAATCGAACACGGTAGATATAGTGGAACAGATTTTATTTCCACAGTGGCTACCGAAGATTATCGTACATTCAATATTTTGGCTTGGTGGAAAGAAAAAGAATACCGATTTTCGATTCTTTCCGCTATGGCCCGTGATTTACTAAGCGTCCAAGCTTCTACGGTAGCTTCGGAATCAGTATTTTCTCTTAGGGGCAGGGTAATATCATTACGGAGAACAAGACTAACTCCGAAAGCGGTGGAGATGTGCATTTGTTTAAAGGATCACGTAGACGCGATGGATCGTACAAGAGAAAACAAACCTTGAAGACGAAATTGCACTCGAAGCTAAAGTACACAATGAAGAGGTAGAAGAAGGGTATCTTCCAGTATATACGACGAAGAATTAGCATTTGTTAAGTCTCTCGAAGAAAATAAATATTAGACGATAAGTTAAATAAAAGTTTTATGTTAATTTTCATTGATTCATTAATGTATTTTTAAGTTTTTTTGATAAATAAATGATGAATTTGATGTTCATTTAATATTGTTATAGAAATACATGACGATTAATCCGACGCTTATTAAAAATTAATAAAAGGTGAATAATAATAATAATAAATAATATTTAGGGTTTTCATTATGGTGTACTCGACCCGTACCCGTACCCGGTTTCACTTGTACCCGGATATAAAAAACCCCGATTGGGCCATACCCGCTTTGTATCCGGGCCCGGGTACGGCCTAAAACCCGATTCGTGCACCTCTAATTGTAGATATGTAAGAAAACATGATTTACTTAATTTGACTTAGAACATCTGTGTTTACAAAATAATGTTCATTTATCCACCCCGAGACAAGATCTTGATCAACCATCCGTTTTTGAAGCCTTCGCTGAAAGTATATGTTAAAAATGTCATTAGCAAATATAAGATGGCTTAGAAGCATTAAACTAAAGTAATAACCACAACACCCACACAAATCAATAGAATATTTCACCTCGATATACCGTATGTCACCCTTCTTTGAAATGACATCAGCCTCTTTTGGGCGTAAGATTTTTCAGTCCGTTGTATTGTACACTGGTGGAGGTGTACTGTAGGCGCCTATCTATAGCAACCATTTACTATGCAAGTTTTATGGTATTAACCTTGTTTAAGCATAAAATCATTAACAAGAACTTCAATCTCCTTGTTAGGTCTTTATTAAAATATTCAATATGGGTCATGTAACCACTTTACGACTCCATATGATCATCCATCACTAAGGATCCTACTAATCCATATGGTCACATAACTAACATTGTGATTCATACTTATCTTTGCTATCATATACAGAATTATAATGTACATTCCACTTTTTTATCACATATAAATTTACTGTGATCCTTTAGTCTCAATTGAGGCTTTAACGCAATGTTCAAATATGATATATGAACAGTTTACACTTAAATATTTATATGATCATAAGTGATCCGTATTCCACTACTTTATCATATACGGCATCATGCTTTGTATTCCATATGTTGATCATTGATCAATATGTCATTGTGATTCTTTAGTCTCAAGTGAGACTTTAACACCATGTTCAATATGAACAATCACAGATTTACACTAAATCCTTATTTGACGCGATTCACCATAGTGACCGGCATGTTCACACACTCGTATCTGAACCAAAGATTTTTTTTATTATTCTCATACCCACATATTTGTTCTACGTATTTTGGGTTTTAGGCATCCTGATTGGGTTCCATTTTTTTTAACATCCCTACGACAAACAAATAATTAAACATATCATTATAGAAACTTATGAATCATCGTATACATATTATTTAATCATGATAGCCAGGTGAGACCACACCAAAACTATCTTTTATGAATTTCCAAAACAATATTAATTTAATTGGTATATTGTTGCAATTGTTTATACCAAAAGAACACAAGAGGCCCCCCAAAAGGTAAATCCCTAAGTATCCAATTCATGTGACAAGTAACAAACTAGGGTGGAAAATGAACCAAAATATCAACCACTCATTAAACTACAAACAAACAGAAAATTGTACCTCTGGATCTTGACACAACAACCTCAATAATTTACATATCTATACATAAAAGGTTAAAATAATTTACATTTCTTTCCATTTTACTAAATGCTTTATTTTTCTAACTTGGCATATACAAACCCTATCAATACATACAATGGTACATGCATACCCTATCAAACACATGTACATGTTATTTACACATTATGAAACCCCCCATAATCAATACAAAGTGGTGCCATCAAGCCTTTATGTAAGATCATGGACCATTTGGTTCATGGTCCATGGATGAATCAAACTAGGTGGATCTACATCAAGGCATGACAACCCATAACCTAGTTAAGAAATGTGGGGAGATAGACAATGAAAGGGTGTGGTTTTGAGTGGTGTTGACATCATATGGTACCACACGGAATTGTACCATTTGTTGTATGATGATTTCGACAAAGGCTAACCCCATATGGTAACGAATGTCACTTCAAACTAAAAAGATAAAGAAAATAAACAAGATCCTCATTTCACTCCTTTAGCAAAGAAAAAGTCACTACATGAGGTAATCTAGAAACACGACTTGAAGTTTACATTAAAAAAACATAGTATGAATCTAAAACCATAAAAGGATATACAATCATTACCTAAAGTCCTAACATGACTACTACTACTACTATACCATGTTTCTCAAACAAATCCATAAAAAGAACAAAGAACAAAGAACACAAGACTAAATCTTACCCTAAGATGCGATGATTTTTTCAAATAACCCGAGCCTATTGTCAGATAATCTTGTATTAAATGCGGATTTCTTATACTCAAACCAAGTGAACTCCTTGTACAAACTATCCTCCTCTCCTTGCATAAGTGATGGCAATGGTGCTATCTTCTCACTCAATGGTGGTCCACCAAAATATATCATTGACAACCTACTCTTTGTACCGTTTGCCACCACCCTATGCTTCACACTCTTGAATCTTCCATTGGTCATTACCTACATATCCAAAGCAACCATTTTTACAAATCAATCTAACAAAAAATAACCACATCCAAAGAAGCAACTTCTAAAATCTTTTTGTTAAAAAGAATAATTTCTATAGGATAAAGAAAACATCTAAATTTCAAAGCTTCATTAAAGAAACACAAAGGATGAGGGTAAAACTGTAAAATTTCAGGTAAAGAATATAAATATTTTGACTTTGATTTTTGCAAACCCATCTTGATAAACTCAAGATTATTTTATTATTTTCTTAAAAAAAAATGACTAAGACCCTCCCATTAAGAAAGTGACTTGTTAGACTTGAGATAAAGACCGATTTTGACCAAGGTTGAGAATCTACACAGATAAATTGACATTTTGACTTCTTTTAATTCTTAAAGTTTAAAAATCAAGACCAATGTCTGTCCACAAAACTTGCACATCATGCGATAAAACTTGTACATTTTCTACAATTCAAACAAGTATATAACAATTTCAGTACATAAGAGGTACGTTTAGCGACTCCAGTACACGATACCTGTAAAGAATCACCAACATTGATGAAGAAAGATTCAGAATCCGGTGGAACAGACATCCAACTACCATCTCTCAACGAGATTTCAAGCCCAGAAGTGTTGTTCGATCGCAAAACAGAGATGATTTGTGGGTCAGTGTGTTCTCCGAATCCGACCAATTTCCGACCATTTGGGTCGTTTTCTTGAATCTCAGGGCACGGTGGGTAGTGATTCACCCGAAAAACAGAGTCACTCTGTTCATCCTTCAACAGCTTGCTGAACACATTTCTCGGTTGCAGTTTCAGTTCATCAGCCAATAGTTCAAGAATCTCACACGCCATTGTCTTCACTGATGTCACGTAATCGTTCACTACACCCCTGATGAACAATGGAGAAAAACAGAGTAAGCCATTGAAGGAGATGATCAATCGAATTCAAGAAAATGCAATGAGTCAGATGACTGTAATTTAACTTCTAATTGCTCATTTCAACATCAAATGGTTCGAATTAATATGTAAATCTGATTAATTTGTGGTAAACAGAGTGAGATATAGTAATAGGGAAAAACAGAGTAAGCTGTTGAAGAAGATAATCAATCAAATTAACCAAAATGCAACGATGAAGATGAGTGTATTTTAGCTTCTAACTACTCATTTCACCATCAATTGTAATGAATTAGCGTTGATTAGAGTTCTTACTGGAAGTTTTCGGGGTAATCGGATTCGGGTTTCGCGTTGAGAAGAAGGTATTCGACCCACCCGACATCCCCATTTCTACCAATGCTTTTGTTCCCGTAACCAAACGGGTCGGGTGGTCCGAATGGCTCTTTGACAGCAAGAGGTGAAGAGAAGAACTTAACAGCTTCTGCTTCAAGTTTGTTGATGAAATCCAATGGAACTCCATGGTTAACGACCTTAAAGAACCCGAAATCTTGACATGCTTTAACAAGATGGTGTTTTGATTCGGGTTTCGAGAGATCAATGAGTGGGATATCGGGTATGATTAATGGGTTTGTGTTGGGTTTAGATGTTTTCACGAAGAACTGTTCGATTAGAGGTTTTGATAGAGCAACCATGGTTGAATCTTGTTAAAGATTGAAGCTTTTAAAGAAAGATGATTTGGGTGTTTTTTGAATTGATGAATGGTGGAAGAAGATGATGAAAGAGTGAAGATTGAAGGGTTTATAAAGGAATTTGAAGTGTTGTGTTAACACACACAAGGCTATGGGCTATGGCTATTGCTTGGGTGTTTCTAGGAGAGAGAAAGATGGTCAAATATCAAGTTTGACTTTTAGATTTATGACACAAATAATTGAAGAATTTATATGATAAAATAATAATATTGAGGATGGTCAAAATCTATGTGTTTGCCAAACCACCATGAAAAGGTGTTAACCTGTTGGGATATTATTTGAATATTCAATTTGGTTTTCATTTTCAAACTTATGCTTTCAAGTTTCTACAAGGTGATGAAGGTTGGCATATTATGTCCATATTCTAGAAGGAATGTCACATATGAGAATTTTGATTTGTCTATTGCATTCCCACATGAGGTTTGGAAAATCTTTGAAAAAGATCATGAAACATGCTCAAATATCTTTCTTTTATGTAAACTTACAAGTTTGTAATTACCACAAAATAAAATCCAAAAACTCATAGTCCAATCAATGAGATTTATTGGAAGATATGATTCCATCGTTAACAGATAAACCAATTATATCATAAGAGACATGTAGAAAGTTTGTTATAAGTATGATGTAAGAAAATCCTATTATAGAAAAAGAAACGTCATCAAGACCCTCTTATCCATAAACTGATTTTTATAGTATAAGCGACACATTGATAATCCTATTGATTTAAGTGCAAAAGATTTGATATTGTAAATCATCGCACATGACAATTAGCAATAAATCTTCGGTT
Source organism: Flaveria sonorensis (assembly GCA_025506505.1). NCBI lineage: Eukaryota > Viridiplantae > Streptophyta > Magnoliopsida > Asterales > Asteraceae > Flaveria > Flaveria sonorensis. Next base: position 3,379,564 of record CM046424.1, read on the forward strand.
GTTGGATTTATCTCAAATTAGTGTGTTACTGGTTATTTGTTCATAGTATCACAAATTAGGGACAATCTTATCCGAAATAAAGGTGATTTTAATATAAAAAATCTAGTTACCACACGGAATGCTCTTTATATGTAAAATTATTATACGTAATGTTTTAATACAAAACTAGATTTCTAAGTATATAACTTCATAACGTTAAAAACTTCCAAAACCACATAAATCCTTTTACAATTACCTTACCTTAAATAAAAACGTAAACGCTTACATAACCGTTTATCCCACTCTCTTTCTACCTTTAGTATTTTAATAACACTACATACAACTATCTTATGGTTGTTTTGATAAATAGAGTATGCAAAAAAGAAAAAAAAATGTTTCCATTTTGTTATATAAAAATCAAATATAGGCATTGGTAGGTACCGAAAGTCCGAAACTCGAAAACTTTACCCCTCATGGAGCCCATAAAACAAAAGCCTTTAAGCATTGGATAAGGTTAAATATGTCATTTACGATAAGGATGACCTCCAATCCATCTTTTCAACCATCAAAAACAATTAACTTTCACCCACCGTACACCCCATGAAATTACCACTCTACCCTTTTCCTCTTTTTCATATCTTTAAGAAGAGGTTTTGTTGTAGAGGGAGGCCAAGCTGGCAAGGGTGAGTCATAAATGCGACAAGTGGCAGGTGGAATAGGGGGTTTACCGACGTCGTGAGGGGCGAATGGGAGGGTGCCACGTGGATATTATTGAGAGAGAGAATGACAACGTTGTCCCTGGTGGTAACACGCGTCAATTGGGATGTTATTTGCGTGTAATGCGGGGTGGACGGTGTGACAAACACGTGATGAGTGTGGTGGTGAAAGTGGAGTCGTACGTTCTCTTATTGTTTGAAGTTTGAAGTTTGAAGTTTGAAATCGAAATAAAAGCTGCAGTGACGGTAGTTGCTTTGCTATGGTGTATATCCTATTATTAATTGATATTCAATGCCCCAGTAATTTTGGATATTGACTATATATTATTATTCTACCTTCGTTCATCCTTATCTAATCGGGCCACTTTTGGTCAGGGTCGTTTCGTACATTGTAGTCTTCGGAGCGTAAGAATGATGGTTTGAACTTGTTATTTTTAGTATTTCGGGTTTAAATATAAGTTGGATGATGGTGTTGTTTACTGTGATATGGTGAGTCAAGTTTAGAACATTAAAATCAGTATAAACAGTTGACATCTCGTCTCAAGAAATCTTGCTGTTGAGGGCAGCTGCAAACGCCGTTCAAAAGAAAATCTAACTAGCCACCTTTTGCTAAATAGGGAAATAATATTCAAGCATTAAAAATAATTATAGATAGACATACTACACATAAATGAGGTTTGGTTTAATACTAAGTCGTTTTTAGTTAAAACGGTGAAGCTTCTCATTCACCATTCTTATATTTTATTGAAATCAATAAAATACTCATTCCATTCTATTATCCATTGTTATACTCCATTCCTATAATTTTAGAGAAAAACAAACTTATTCCTTAAATATATAAGTTTACTATTTATCCCTCGTATCTTCATTAACATATATAATTAAATAATTAATAGATGTGCGTAGAAAAAATAAATAATATTAAAGAATAACAAATAAGTATAATTTAATTAAGATGGTGAATAAGATGTAAGAGGTTTTAGAAAAAAAATAAGTAAGTTTAAAGAAATGATGAATTTTGTTGGTAAATTATAGGGATAAGGATGGTGAATGAGATATGAATGCTTTAAGATCAATGATTAGAGTTCCGTCTATGACGGGTTGCGTAAACTCGTGTAGATTAGGTGGAGTAAAACAAGTCGAGTGATAATAGCCGTCCAAAAAATAAAAACAAATTACAAGTCTTACGAAGAGTAACTTTGCCAAATTGATATAAGAGTGTTCACATCTCGTTTCCCATATTATTATTAATGTATTCTTTGTATTATAAATAATGATTGTGAGTGGTTATAGGTAAAGGAAAGAGAAATTTTATTAGTAAAACTTTGTTTATTTTATAATTTTTTTAATATTTACTTAAAAATAGTTGTGAGTTAATGATAGATAAAATGTAATAATCTATACTATATAACAGAAAAAGGGTTTTATTGACACATATCAAATTCTAGTAAAGTCTAAATTTTTGTTTCCTCTCACTTATTTAGATAAAATTATTACAAGTAAAGTAAATGATTAAATATTCAAAATATAAATCTTCATTCTAATAAATTATCAAAACATATTAAATTTTTATTATATCTTATCTTAACATATACTTTTATAATTATTGATTTTCTTTTTTGTTATTTATAATTTCTTGGATTTTCATTCTTTGTTATTTCATTAATGGACAATAACATATAGCATACAAAGATATATAAAAAAATAATATTTTTTAATGTAATTACAAGGTGGGGATGATGAATGAAATATGAATGCTATAAGCTTTTAAATCAAAAAGTATAAAACTCTTAATTCTACTAGGCTTTTAATACTACTAGTGGATTAGGCTCGCGCTTTACCGCGGTTCGATTCTGAATGTATACAATAACGTCATAATTATAGTTTGACAAAAATACAAAAATGGTCCATGTGGTTTGATCATATTTCACATTTCGTCCCCAGACTTTGAAAATTACAAAGTTAGTATTTTAATACCATAAGGACCATCTATGCAATTTTCTCTTATAGTAATTTGGGATATTTTGGTTGTGGTGATTTTAATAACATAGACACATCACAATAATAGTTGATATCTACATATGTTTTGACGATTTGTTATTATATCGTTATGATACTATTACTGAATATATGTATTTGACAGCATCAATTAAAACAAATATGTTTAAAGTAAAACTCTTATCAATTAAAACATATATGTTAAAAATAAAAAACTTTTATTAAATAATAGGTAAATATGAAAGAAATCTAGAGAGATAAACAAGAATACATTATGATTTTCATATGATATCTTAAAATAAAGAGAAAAGTACTAATTTATCTCAATGTTTTCTTATATAATAGTAAAGATATTTAGGTTTTAACACGCAACAATTTTTTATTGTAATTAACTTTAAATATATACTTTTTATAAAATTTCAGGTATCTTATTATAATGTATTTATTCTTATGTAAGTTTTAATATGAATTCTTATTATTTAGAAGAGATTGTGACTAGACATGGTTGTGGGTGTAGAAGGTGGTAGCGATATTGTTTAGCCAAACCAAATCTCACAATAACCTTGATAACATAATGAAGCCTTCTTATACATATTTTAAACACTAGGTTAGCATCCCCGGGTTGATTAAATGTAAAGCTATACTTTTAGTAATAAAGATTATAATATTGCATATTTGTGAAATATTATATAGTTTCTAATATAGTTTATATATATATAGTTTCTAATACATATTTTATAAGAATTATATAGTTATTTTTAGAATTATTTTATAAAAGGAATAAAAGAGATGTTTAATGTATAAAAGTATATTATAAACAAACCTGTCCTTGTTTAAAATATAAACACTTCAAAATAATAATTATAAAAATCATTTAATAGGAGAAAGACATAAAACAAAAATTATAAAAACTATTAAAAAAATTGTATAATTAATAAGAAGAGAGTCAAGAAAAAAAAATTAAAGAGACGCAAAAATGATGTATGACACTAAATATTTTTATTTATTAAAATAGAGATACAACGTTGTATTTGACGCCCTTATAGATGAAACTATCACAACTAGACTATAATGATTAAATTTATCATATATTTTGATATTCATACTTAATTAAACTAATGATTGTCTTAAATAAAAGGGTCATATACATGAGAATATTGTAAAATGATAACTATGATAAAAACAATGTTTTCGAATCGGATCGGACGGTGAACCGGTTATCTTACTGGTCGAATCGGTCGCACCGGATTTAACAACTGGATGATATCGTAATTATATATATGTATATTAGATATATAGTTATATATATAATTTAATATAAATATTTTATATGTGTAGTTTATAGTTATATACAAAAACTCAACAATAATGTTATGTCCAACACTTTAATTCATAATTTGAACCATCCGTTAAACTCATTAAAATCCAAAAAACTAAAAAAAAATTAAAATTTTGAAAAATCCGGTCCGACCTGGCTTTCGGTTTCCGGTCCGACCACCGAACCGATTAGAACCGCCTAGTTCCTTAAAAACAAAACGCTCTAGGGTGGATCAGACGCGTCAAACCTTCAAATCCCGGTCCGACAGATTCGACCGCCCAGTCCGATCCGAGTTTAAAACAGTGAATAAAAACAGGTGTATATGAAAGTCAATAAAAAAGTTTAGACCATCTGTTTTGTGACCAACTTGGCTTCCATGTGGCAAAAAAGGCTTGGACGACACAAGTTACCGAGGAATATGTTTTCTACTACGGACGAAGAAAGTGAGAGGTTGAGAGACGGATGTGAGGGAAAGGCGGAAGACCGTCTGTAGCGCTACGAATATTCTTATGTAGTTGGTACGAATATCTAAGGTAGAGAGTGACATGTACGTATGAGTCATTGGGTGTGCAATATTGATCTTAGAAGCATACTATTGATTTTGGGGTATCATTGTCTTTTGACTATAACTAGAATTAAGCACTCCGCGTTGCGGGGGACTTAAAACCATACAAAATAACACCAATGTCACACCATCATTAATGATCATCAACACTGAAATTGTTGTGTGTTAATACAAAAAACTAAGACCAAGGTGTAAAACATATAAAATATAACTAAGTCGATTTAAGACACACGCGTTGCAACGAATCTGTTAAAGGGAGAAAATAGATGTAAAAACGATAAACCACGCACGCACGTTGTACTGTGTTAACTCACATAATTTAGAACGAAACGTAAAACGAAACATAAATTTGGTGAATTGTACATGCATGTTTGTGTCATGTTAACTTGCAAAACTTAGAACGAACGTAAGACGAAAATTTAAAAAATATAAAAAGTATAAGGGAACAAAGGTGAAAGTATAAAATATTGTGAGATTAAATTGCAAAAAAAGAAGAGTTTTGGGTTTAAAGTAAAAATAATCAAATTTTAGAAAGTAACTTTGTAAAATATGAAAACTTTTGGATTAAAAGTAAAAAATCAATTTTTTTTAAAAAAATTCCCTATGCATAATTTACAAAACCATTATGTATAGAAATGTTGAGAATTAATATAATATAAATCACTAGCTTTAGTTACCCGTGTATTACACGGAAGTGTGAAAAGTTAATTATTAAATAACATAAAAATAAAAATAAAATCAAGTGTATTATATATTAAATAAGACATAACAACTTTTGAATATAAGGTTACAAGTGAGCAAAAAATTCTTTGTAAACTATATTTGTAGTAATATTATTATCTAAAGCTAAAAGCTTCAATCCATATTTACTCTTAACTTGTGACAAGATGCCATAAAGCTGATCATGCGTAAAAATAGGCTCTTTCAAGTATAAACCGACACTTGATAGAGATTGACCTTAACTTTTGTTTATTGTTATAGCGAAATATATCGTCAAAGAAAACTGTGTTTTTTTAGACTTAAAAGGAATATTTTTGATGGATCAAATCATAAGCTAGATATTGAGTGGGTGTGAGGATATTAGTATGAAGAAATTAAGATTTAAATAATATATACACTGAACAGTTATATGCAATAATTAGATCAATTTTGAATTATTTTGACTTTGTGATCAAATATAGAGATATAGTATTGAATCGGGTTAGATTGGGCTATAAATGTTCATAATATCTCTGATTAGTTGTTGATTATTATTTATTTAATACTAACTTGAGTAAACCCGTGTATTATACGGGTTGAAAAAATAAAATAATAAATATAATAAAATTTTGTAAAGTATAAAATGATAATCTAAAATAAGATATGATTAAAATTACATATAAATAATAACTATAAGTAATAAAATAGCGATACCAATTTTTAAACTTTATTTTTAAACTTTCTTTTTAAAAAAAGTTAAATATCTTTTTCAAAACAAACCGTATTATAAATGTTATTTTATAAAATTTTTTATTATAACTCTGAATTTTAATTTTTTTTAGTTTATAAAAAATTTACTTTTTAAAATTACCAATTTTAAAATATTTTGTATTTTAATAAAAGTTAGATTTTTAAAAAAAATTTAATTGTATAAAAATTGTTTTCTAAAAATAACATTAATAAAAAGACATATTTCTTAATTTATTAAAACATTTAATATAAAAAACAATTAAAATTATTTAATATTTTATAATTTAGGTAATTATTTAAAAGGAGAGAGAAATAAAAAAATAAATTTAAAGGGTTTAAAAATATACCAAGTATCCCCTTAAGTTACTCTTTTAGTATTATATATAGATATGTGCTCTCCTTCTACATTGTAATAATTGTTTGGTCCATGTTTAGTAGCGACTGGTGCCACAAATCAAAATTGAAATGCACCTCTTTCATATAATTAATGCTTTCAACATACTAATGATACTTTGGTCCATGTTTAATTGTAACCAGTGCCACAAATTAGAAAATAATTATGGTCAAAATAGTTGGTGGGATGTTGTGTCATTTCATGTGAAAACCTTAACCAGTCTACTAATTAGAGCATTAGCCTGAAACTTAATTCTCAAAATTTATATTTGTTGAAAAGGTATGTTAATTTATAAAAAGTGTTTTGTCCGTATATTTCTTTTTTTTAATGAATGAAATTTAAAAGTGAGGTGAAAATGTTACATAAATTTTGTGTTTTCCTATCATTCCTTTTCAAAAATATAATTTTTGTTTCTCTTAATAATTTACATCTTTTTCCTGTCAATTCATGATCATAATAATCATAATAATACTTCACTAGAGCATCAACAATGAAAGGGCTTACGGACCCCCTGTCCCTCACCTCTCCACCTCATAGTCCTCCCATCGATCCTTTCACAAACCATTCCATGTAGATGATATTTTTCTCGGCAACCATCGAAGTATGTCACTCTCCTATTCTACCACGCCAAATGACCCCACGGACGTACGTAAGGCTCCCATCGACAACACTCTTAGTCTTGTTTATCTTTACTTTTTCTTCTATTTTTCTAATGTCATACATCTCTAAAACAACTTTTTCAAAAACTAATCATGTTATTAATTTTAGGTTTAGATAAGTTTTTATTATTAGGGGGAATTGCATATATTTTTGCTAAACTTATAAAGTTATGTGTTTTTTTTTTTTGAAAAAGCCGGTATTCGATACATAAGATACAATATTATTCAAACATGATTTGAGAAAACAATAAGTAATTTTATAAGTTCAGGAATAGATATATAGATTGCCTTATGACTTTAGGTTGTTGATTGATTATATTTATATTTTGGGTAGCTACGTTAGATTAAAAAAATGGAAATGGAGCTAACAAAATAGGGTTGCCATTAATATTTCAACCCATAAATCTTTGAAGTGTTTAGAACCGTGACGTATGTGTCATTTGCAATCCACACACTTGCACGATTTTTTGGAATATTACTTTCAATCCTTTTATGAAGGTTTACATATGGGCCCCTAATGAACCAACGACATCATTCTAGCGGCGCAAAGGGTCTTAAAAAAAGTCATCAAACGTCACTAAAGTCATTAAAAGCCACCAAGCTACATTTCCACAACTTTTAGCTACTCTTCGCGTAACGTCGTGATACTGTTGTTTCACTTTTTCTTGATGCGTGTTGGTTTCATCGTTAGACTTTTCACAACCTAATATTAATTTGAGTAAAATATACGGATGATCCTTGTGGTTTAACCAAATTATGAATTTCATCTTTAAAATTAAAAATTATAGATACAGTCTTTTGACCAAATAGTTTGCTTTCAAAGTCACCTATTAAGTAAATAACGAAAAAAACAAAGTAATGTGTAACTTTGTTTAAGGTCATCTTTTTTTTCTTTTTTAGAAAAGACAGAATACGAAAGAAAAGAAAGAAAAAAAAATTGAAAGAGTAAATCCTAGGATGCGAATAATGATTCAATTGATGATGATATAAAAGAGAATTCTTAATTCAGTTCTTCACCTTAATGACTGAAAACAGATTGATCATATTTTATTGAGTCTGAGTGTCTAACTTAGAGTGATCATTTATAAAAGAAATGATCCCCAAATCACTTAAAAATTACAGTTTAATTCACGCTTATAACAACAATTGCAAAAACAAAACCAGCTGTTATTCTTGTTGTTGTTGCTGGGTTTAATCCCTGTAGCCAATCATTTAAACACATGTTAATTTTCAAAAAAACAAAAAGAAAATATGAAAAGGTTTTTGATTGAATAATTACTCTTCATTATTTAATCTTTTTAGAGTGCTTAATTTGTAAGCTCCTAATGATACATAGTGGCGCAAAGTTTTTCAGAAACTTGTCATAAAACATCACTAGAAATCATTAAAAGTCGCCAAACTACATTTCCACAACTCTTAGTAGCTCTTATATATCGTAATAATTGTGACACATTTCACTCTAATCTTGATATGTGCAGGTTTCGTCGTTAAATCGTTTCACAACCTGGTATCATTTTTTTATTATCAATTTTTTTAATTATAAACTTTCACAACCCGATATCATTTTGTTTATATTGCATGTTTTTCTTATGTTTTTAAGCATAACTTCAAATACATCATCCATGGGATCATAAAGTAAACCGCTTTCACTTTATCAATTTTACTAGTCTCACGAGTTTAAACTAGCTTAAAGAGCCTAATATCTCTATAAATTTTATAAACATGTTAGTTTAATCTATGCTATATAAATTATAAAGGTTTAGAATAAGTGTCAATTTTAGGGTGTTAAAATAATCATCACATATGTGACGCAATGCATGACCTCAAAATATAGTAGATTTCATTTGTTATTTAACTTTAAATTGTGATATGATTTGTGATAATTACAAATCATATATGAGAATCTCCGATAAATCTTCACTCAAATTGGGCAAACATAAAGAAATGTTATTAGCTTGATGTAACATAATTAAACAAAATTTGATATGAATATTCCATTCGCAAATGATTATAAAATAATGATTAGAAAATTACGACAGTAGCATTTTTAAATTATGTTCACATAGCGCCGTTAACGTTAGATAAAATCTATTCATATGCCGTAAACTATACGAACAAATGTTTTTTTTGCCATTTTATGCTCATGAGAGGTGAACACATGTGTAACATGTAAGAAGATGGTGAAGGTAATAGCATTTTTTAAATTTTTGGCATTTACTATACATGTAAAAATCACAATGGTTCTAGACGCAAAAACGCATAATTATATTAATTTGCACACACGAAAACACACAGTAGATTCTGGAAGCACACTAGAAATGCACAAGTAATTATGGAAGCACAGTTAAGAAGATGTAGACGCACATGCGTACGATATAAAAGCGCATAATTATACAAGGGGAAAACACACATGTATAGGAGATGAAAGGGTACACTTATACTCGAAAACACAGTTAGTTATAGAAGGTGAAAACGTACAATTATATGACCAGTAGCGGAACATAAACAAATATATAAGGGAGACTGAAAGTCACAGGACCTATATTTTCTTTTCTTATCGCAGACTCAATACATATTAAAATTTTCGGATGAAATACGCATAAAATTCCACTTCTGAGCGAAAAAACGAGAGGGGGGGGGGGTTGTCTAGGCCCCCATAAAAGCTCTGCCCATGGTTATATCCACACATAGTTCATCACCTTTTTAAAAGAAACTAAAAAAATACCAATACAAATATCAGCTAAAAATTGCTTGTATAACTTGTTTAAAAAAGTACTACATGAAAAAGTTATTTACGTCTATTATCAAACAGAATTTAAACATAAACCCAAACTAAGACCAACAATGAGATTATCAAATCAAAACAAAGACGAACTTCTATGATATAAAATAGAGGAATCAAACGGTTGTATGAAGAAGGTGCAATGTCGCCTAGTTCTGAAAAGCCCACAAAAAAGTCAAAGAAGTCTTCTTCAATCTTCAGTAGTGTAGTAGCCCATTCATTTGGTTACCAGCCCAACATGCAACATAAACATAAAAAAAACCCAACATTAATAAAATACATAAAAATGTTAAGATATTAAATTGAAATATAGTATGTATTTTTAACAACGTTAGATCCACATATTCGTGATTTCTCATGTTTTCTTAATAATAGTAACACCATAAAATATATATATTTTGCACTAATCAATAACCATAAAAGCATACAAAAATATATATTAACAATGCGATCATCCACATTTCGGCGATATTGCAAGGCTTGAGCTCGTTATCCCTCTTCATTGCCGTATTAACGATTTTAGAGGCCCTGAGCGAACTAAAAAACAGGGTTCTTTCTGAAGTAAACATTAAATCCTCCTTCTTTATCCGTGTTGGGACCAAATTCATTAAACTAAAATGTTTATAGTTGGCGGATTAATTTTTTTTTTCCTTTTATATTGTAATTGAGCAAAGACCCTTTTCGTAATTCAATATCGGTTTATTGTTTTTGCTTCTTATGCCTTTTCATATGATGCTTTCATGCTTACTAGTCAACATTACACTTATACATGATAGCTTTGAATGCAAACTTTTACTAAACAAACAATATTATAATATATACACTATATAAATGAGTGCCAACTAATTCATTAGATTCGAATCTAATTCACTAAACAATAAAGATTAAAGCTAAAAAATTCAAAATCTAGAACTGGAAAAAAAGTGACATTGAGAACTAGATTCTGAGAACACTCACAAATCTATGTTCGAAATATTCACTTGATAGAACAAATCACAGTAGTGTGTTTTTTTAATTAATTTATAATATTTTGATGGGACAAAGAGTAAATATCATTGGATTAAAGGTTCAACTAAATTAATAAAATTCTTAGCCTAATCAAATTTCTTACACATATAAACATAATATATAAAATTTAAAGTCCCTCTAAAATACCTCATTTGTATAATTGTACTCTTTTTAATGGTTAGAGAGAGATAGCTGAGGGAGAAGTTGTAGAAACACTAGATGAAGGGAGAAGATGGTGAATTCTTGGATGAAGGTTGCATTTACCAGATTTTATTAATTAGCAGGGTATTTAAAAAAATAAAAAGTTTAAGTTGGCGGGTTCACGAGGAATTATAGTGATAGCAAAGCATTCAAAAGATCCGTAAAAAAAGTTCGTTTAAGATAGTTAAATTCCTGAATTTGAAAGCATTTATGCATGTGACAAAGTAAAATGAAGAGTTTGTTCATGTCATTGTCAGGTGTTGGTCTTGACCTTTGCGCTTATTGGCAGTTGGAGTAGCGGTTGACGATTGTTGTAGGTCTGATGCTGGTGCATACTGCATAGGCGCCACTTGTGTCAGGTTGGTGCTTGAAGGATTTCGGGTTGGCGGGAAGAACATGTGAACATAATATGTCCAATATATTTATTCGCGTCAAAGATATAAATGACTAAGTCGTATGTTTCTTTCTCCTTTACATGTTTTTATACTTTAAGTGCATGTTGCACCCTTAATCATCCAGTTTCTTATGCTTATTGCAATAACACAAGTTTTCCCACATAAAAGTTGCGGGCTTTTCTCAAGAATAGATCTTGACTTTTCAAGTTCAAAAGAATGATTGTGGACATTACAACTAATAATCATTGACCTTAAAAGTCAACTGTTTAGCTAAGTTTTCCATAGTTATATGTATTCATAAGAGGAGCTCTAGTTTTGAGGTCAAAAGAAACGAAATTGGAACTTCATAAATAAATATTACAACTCACAAGATCTTTGACCATTAAAGTCAAATGGTTCTCAAGACTATCATTTAACGGCTAGATGCTACTGAAGCCAAACAGATTAATTAAAGTACACAACATTTACAACAAAACAATCCATCAGAAATCATCTGTGAAAGCTTCCCTCACATGTATTACATCTGTAACGCGTTTTCTGATGATTTACAGACAAATGCCCAGGGATCACTGGTAGGATGTATCACAGACAACTATGTCCGCATTACACTCCAGCATCAATGAGACATAAACTGTAACATAAAAGTTCTATATCTACTTTTTTCCGAATAGATTAGTTCGTCGCTGATCACTCTATCTAAAATATCTTCATCACTGATCAATAGAACACTCTAATGACAAAATGTTGATACCCAATATTTTCTAATAGTGTATGCATATTAATGTATGTTTGACCGTCTAATGTACATTTAATATGATACTCATACCTGTACACGACACATGTGTTGAGTTGATTGACAACAAATACCATGCCATTATAAACTAACTTGTTTAATTAATATTAATAATAATAATAAGAACAAGTCAACCACGCAACCAGCCCACCACAGGCCTTAAGGTTGATTAATTCATAGTTCCAAAAGTGTTCAATAGTCTTCATAACTCAACAACAAGAATGAAAGTGATCGCTATCACGATCATAACCTTCATATTCGTCGTTTTAGCGCTTACGGTTCTCGTCACCCTTTGTTATAAAGGCGATGGTAGCGGCGGTGGTGGTGATGGGAGGCAGAAGAGCTACAAAAGGTCAACCACAGGTGGACGAACGGATCATTATGCGGACAACGGGGTGGCTGCAGAGGATAATGGCATGTCCAACGCGACTACGGTGGCGGTTTTCAGTGTCGCGAACGGTGGTGGTGGTGGTGGTGGAGGAGGGGTGTAGGAGAGGCTGATATTGAAGTCAAAGTAAAAGGTAGCTTGTATTGTATGTTACTTTCTAGTTGTATGATTCAAAGTTACAGTTGTAAGTAAAGTGCATCAGCTATATTAATTTGTGCACATAGATTATTTCATTCAGAAATTTCTTTAAAAACTTTTCGTGCATTACAAAAGACAAGGTGTTTTCACGACGTACAGATCCGTCAGAAGTTTATATTGGGTTACATTTATGCATACACCATCACCTTATTGGCAGTTTAAGTAGTTACTGTTATCTTATTGTTAGTTAGTTAGTTAAATAATCGTAAAAAACCCAAGGGTATAAAACCCTATGTATCCTAACATTTGTATGCAAGCATTAGATCTGAAGCAAGTGCCCAATAGCCTATTGGTGTAAGTGTTAACCAACGTTAAAGCTTGGTGAGGAAAAGAGGCGTCAACAAAGGATTTAACGACATATCACATGTGGATTGTATTGTTGTTCACAGGGCTGATATTACCGATAGATTAATGATACATACTATAAAACTCATCTTTATTATTATCTTATTAAATTTGTATGGTTTAGACTATCTAAAAGTAATTAGCTAAGATTTTTAATGGATATTTTTAGATTTTGCTTTTATATATTTTTATCGGGATCCATGGCTGATTTGTTTGTAAACTGTCAACAATGTTATGTAGATAATAATCAATTTTCTAGTAGTGATGTATTAGAATATTTTCTTCATCATCAAAAATATAAGGTTTTTATCAACTAACAATTTTGACAACTTTTTATCAGTCATGCTCATTTGTCTTGTTTCGTTTCGAGTTAATACTCATATTGTATTTTATTTGTTGGATTTAGTTGTTTTAAGAGTATATTGGTGATCAAATGATATGTGCCTATATTAAAAAGTCATATATATTAAACCTTTGATCGGTGGTTACAATAGCCACTCATCATTGGGTCACGTGTCAGTTCGTTATTGGTCCACGTTCTTTTCTTTACTTTTTTTTTGTCATTTCTGTCTCATATCACCGGCTCTGGCGACACCATTGACGAGGCATTTGGAGTCTAACCACGTTTTTTTTTTTTGTCATTTGAGGGTGAGTTTATAAGCGAAATAGGTTGTAAATAAGGGTTAAAATACTAACCACCTTCATGAACTTTTATCTACCATTAAAAAAGCAGGTAACCGGGGGAATCTGGAAAGACGAAAGAGAACTTTTATTGGAAAAAAAACCTGGAAAGATGGAAAAGAAGAGGTTGAGGATGATAATAGTGGGATGTAATTATGACTACTTTGAATTTGAATAAGCATAAATGTAATTATGTATTTGTCATCAAATTTAATATTTAAAATATAAATTAAAAACAATATAAAAATCAAGTAAAATATATTTTGCATTTCCTTTGAGGGCTCTTTGTTAATTTTTTTATTATTATTATTACTGAGAAGGCTCTGTGGACATTATTTTTTTTAACCTTGTAAGCTTGATAATTTCCTTTGAGGGCTCTTTGTTAATTTTATTATATTATTATTGAGAAGGCTCTGTGGACATATTTTTTTTAACCTTGTATAGCTTGATTAATAGATATGAGTAGCCATTCTTAGTTTCTTTAATGATTTCTTTTACGTTGGTTTGTGTTTATATTTGTTAATTTTTAAATATTTTTTATATGTTTTTGTTTGAGACGTTGAATCTTTCGTTATTTAATAATCTTTTTATCCATTGTAACGCATAGATCACAATTTTATAAAAAATCAAACCAAATGAGAACCGCGGCAACACGCGGTCTCAAATCTAGTTTATGTTAAAAATCTAGAAAATTTTTGTTAAAATGAATTTTATGATATAGTAAAGGTAAAAATAATAGAATCCGCATAGTCTTAATAAATGGGCCGTAATGGGCTTATTCTTAGTAATTGGGCAAAGATCTATACTCTTAGAGTCTTAGAGAGTGAGAGGGCAACATCATCTAAATGAAATCTCACTTTTTCAAAACTTAAAGGATTATAATTCATATTCATAGCAACTTTTTTTAACACGTTCAACATATTTCATAGGCAGACTACAATGAGTTATATGATTGACTATTCATTTTATAAGGAAAAATAATGATATATCCTTCTACGTCATCCTAACCGAAGCACTTGTTATATTTAGAAAATATTGAAAACTTTATGAACGGAAAAGGACAACTAAGCAAACAGTATTCACACTAGGTCTATGTAGACAGTAAACGATACCTCAAACGTGTTGCCTTTTTTTATGCCGGATCGTTGTGGATAGAAGTAACAACACGAGAATAAAGCGCAACATTGATAAACGATACCTCAAACGTGTTGCCTTTTTTTATGCCGGAGATAGAAGTGTCGCATTGAAACCCTAAAGGTGGCTTATTTTTCACTTGCTTTCACTTTCAATAATTCTATCACGTATAACAATAGAAGATGTAGATATATCAAATATCTACAAGCCATTATCTATTTATTTGATATTATAACTAGATTTACCTACTCTTTTAAAGTCGTTAAAGCACACAATGATGGTTATGATGATTATTCTCTTTCAATCACAAAAATGAGAGTTTCCACATATCATCCATCTTGTACTTTTTCACATAACACCAAATAGTGGTTTACCGTTGTCAGTGGTTGGTTGGTAATTATCATCTTATGAAGGTCTCGGAATCCATTGGTTAACAAAATTTACATAATCTTTTAAAGTCGTTAAAGCACACAATGAAGGTTATAGTGACCATTCTCTTTCACTCACATAAAATGAGAATTTCCGCATATCATCCATCTTGTAATTTTCCACACAACACGACCAAATAGTGGTTTACCATTATAAGTGTTTGGTTGGTAATTATCATCTTATGAAGGTCTCGAAATCCATTGGTTAACTAAATTTACTTACTCTTTTAAAGTCGTTAAAACACAATGATGGTTATAGTGACCATCCTCTCTCAATCACAAAAATGAGAATTTTTGCATATCATCCACCTTGTACTTTTGCACACAACACGACCAAATTTACCATTGGTAATTATCATCCTATGAAGGTCTCGGAATCCATTGGTAATTAATCTTCCATTTTCAAACTATTTTTCAAATGTTCTGGTAGGTTCTGTCACCGATGAACAGTGTCTTTGAGTAATACTCAATATTCTAATAGTTGCTCAAGTTCTTCTTAATGATGGCTTCATAACCATCAATTATTTGCTAACAAGCATTAGATATGATATCAAACCTATCATCAACGATCATTCTATCGCGAACATAAGATCATATCATTACCAAACTGATCTTGAAATCGAAATAGACAACATAATATGTTGATCAATAACTAGGGATTTAGGAATATGATTAATTTTTACATGACAATTGCTTCTTTTAATCTTCATCTTCATCTTCATTTTCATCTTCATCTTCATATTCTAATATAAGAGTAATTGATATGACACGTGACAGCACCACAATCATCCTCACTAAAATTTTTTCGCCTCTCTCTCATATTAAATAATTACCTTAATTATTAATAATATTATTTAATACCTTTTTAGATTTAATAAATTAAGAAAGAAATCTATTCATTAATGTTATTTCTAAATGAATAAATTTTTTATAAAATAATAATTTTTTCTAAAGCATAAAACTTTTTTAAAAAGACGGAATATTTAAAATTGGTATTTTTAAAAGGTCAATTTTTTAAAAACCAAAAATAATCTAATTTGAGAGTTATAATAAGAAATTTTTAAAAATGACATTTTATACGATTTGTTTTAGAACAAAATGTTATTTTTTGGGAAAAAATTTAAAAACAAAATTTTAAAAAGTTGATATCACTGTTTTATTATTTATAATCATTTCTTATATGTAATTTCAGTCATATCATATCTTAGAATATCATTTTATAATTATTAATTTTTATTATATTAATATTTTATTTATTTAACACGTGTAATACACGGTTTTAATAAAGCTAGTATCAAATATGCTTCAAATGATCAGATTCCATTAATGTACAGTTAAAAACAATAAAGTTTTATGCAACATCAATGGTTGAGGACTCGAATTCCTACTGATTTGAGGCCAAAAGAGAAAAGAATTGTCAACCCACGATGCTTTGTTCTTGTTGGTAAAATGAGAATATATCACCACCTTTTAGAAACAATTATTTCTTATAACTTTATTCTAGGGTGTACTTAAAAGAATAAAGCTGTTCGTAAGCTACGTAAAATTATTTTACTAAAAGCTCGAATTGAACCGAATTTAAACGAGCTTCAGTCTATGTGAGAGCTAAATTAATAATCAAGCTCAAGTCCAAGGTCAACTTTTGAGCTCAGCTAAGCTCGCGGGTCTAAACGAGTCGCTATTTATATACTTTTTATTTAATATATTAAATATATATATTTTACATTATTATTTTTATAATTATATATGAAATTATTATATTATGTTAAATAATCTTTATCTTATAATATATTGAAAATAACTATAAATGTATATAAATAAATAATTAAATAATTAATAATTAATAAATAAGTTGAGCACAAGAATAAATCGAGATTCAAAAGCAGTTACAAGTCTAGCTTTAACTTAGAAATAACTTCAAACTAGCCGAGCTCGAGATTCAAAGACTAGTAATAAGTCAAACTCGAGCTTAAGAAATAGAGGTTTAAACAAGTTGAGCTCGAACTCTCGTAAGTTTTATGATCTGAGCTTTTGCCTAGATGATCTCATGCTTGACTCGACTTATTTACATCTGTATAACTTTTGCGATATGCGAATTTAGGGTTTTGAGAAGGATAAAGCAAAAGATGCAAAGCATCTCAAGAATGGATAAATGCTAATTTGTCTTGTATCTTATTTGCCATTGATGATTCCATCACATACACTAAGAACATATCCCAAGCATATAAACCCTAGCTTTTTCTGAAGAACAAGTGCTAAAGTGAGCTCTTTTGGTAAATCTTGAACAAATTAAAGAGTTCAAACACGAAACAAATCTTTAACGGTTGCCAAATTCAATTTGAATCAAGCAATTTAAGCTTATTCTTTGTGATTAAACATCTGGAGTTAATTTAAGAGTTTACAGATTTGTATTTGAATCAATTCGATATAAACAAGTTGGCTACGAAAACATCGAACTTAAACACGCTCTAATCTTTTATTGGAAATCGTCGTAAAAGATTGAAACATTGTGACTAATAGTCGTAGGAGGTTGACTCGGATCACATATAGTATTGTTTTTAAAAAAATTTCGCAACAATGTAATGTTAAGTTATAAAATTTTGAATATACGTGACGTGCTAATCTATACCTATAGATTTTATTCAAAACAAGCCATTAGAAAGCTCAACAAAAACCAATAGTTTAGAATAAAAAGATGGTATTATTCGAGGAACAAAATGGGAATGTAGCTCATGTGTAGTCTTATGCTTTAAATGGTTACCTTAATGACCACGTCAAATAAAACATGTTTGTGGTTCTAAAACGTTAACACTCCAAGATATAGTGGATTCTAAATTGAGATAAAATCAAAAGACATCTATGACCATGATAATTCGTATATATGCGCACACACACGAAAACCTTTTATATGCTTTATTTTCTTACACGTACGTATATGAATGAGTACTTGAATACACATTGCTAATACACGTATTGACGTACATGCATAAACATATTAGAAATTCACAACCGAAGGCAAAGTAAAACACAAACAAATTTATGTCATGGTTACGTGACTTTATGTAAGGAGGACGTTTGAACGACGGTTTTATTATTTAAAACAAGGTGTTTGTGTGTGTGTTAAAAAGAAAGTGATAGTTATATAACAGTATTATGTAAAGTGGTTTAAAGAAACAAAAATAAAAAAATACACTATATGTTGTTATAATTATATACTTCAAATCTATTATGTATTATATATTATAAATGTTGTTAAATATAAGGTTTAATTATCATAATTTAAAGTTAATCAATTTATGGTGGTATTGGTGCGGGGTCAGATGGGTTGTATGCGGTTCCTTTGGGTTGCTAATTATGTAAAAGATGAACAAACGGATGCCACCCAACATGTGTTATTTTTGTACCTAAGTTTGGTAAAGCCCCACCCACGCCATGTGCACTTAATTCGCAATTTGTCATAGTCTTTTATGTCTAAGATATTGCTAATGGTCATCTTTTACTTTTCAGGATCTTTCTTTATTTCAGTATCATTGTCGTATCATCGTTTTTTACGTTCCTTTAACAATAAAATCTACTTCTAATGTTATATCATTATCCACAACGAGACTAAAACTCTCGACTTCATTAAGAGGGACGACATTTTAAACACTATGTGTTATGGACCCTTTTCACCCTCCTTCATCTTTCACTTTTTTTAAAAAAAAATTTCTCTTTGTTTTTATAATAATTCACTTAACATATAACTTGAATTTTTTTAATAAGTCTAACAAAAAGATGCATATACATGTTTTTAAAATATAAATATTACAGGTTATTAGGAAAAAAGTATACATTAAGAAAATGGTCACTCTGGATTTGTCTAAATTGTAAGAGGCGTTGCCTAATTGAGAAAATACAAGGTTTGATTTTCATGAGTGCTGAAATCTAGGTGTGGGGTAGCTTAGCAGTAGTTTAACGTTGATCTGATCGTCAAGACTCGATAAAAAGCAAGTTATTATATCGTTCTTGGCTACTTTTATTGCGTAAGGGTAAGTAAGGTCGTCTCCACAGGGAATATGTGAAAAGTGTTTAACAAATACGACTCGATTAACTTAAAGACATAAACTTTTAATTAAAAATTAAAAGTTTGAATGAATTAATGAGCACACGCGCATAAAGCAAGAAACTTTAAAACAAATTTACTTAAATAATTAAAAACAACCACTTTCGGGTTTGCAATTCTGCCAGATCAACAATTGGTACTTTTGAATTAGGGTTTGTAAGAACGTGATTTCATAATTTCAGCTTTTGATTAATGTGACAACAAAGGAACAAGCTTTTAAGATTTGTTCGTTCACAATGTTACGAATTTACCTATATCACATTGTCAACTTTTCTTAATGAGCTCACGGTGCAAGGAAATCGAAAACTGATCATCAAGCACACAACTTTAAACCTTTTAAGTTAATCAAAACATAAAACTTAATTCAATAGTTCATTGTTCAATACAAAAATCTAATCAAAGCATACCAATTGTCTCACTTGACAAGAATTGTACTCCCAAAAGCAATCACGAAAGAACTAGCCGCTCATAGTCTTCATTAAATCTTCAATCTTTCTTCCAATGATGATATGGAGGATGTTAGGAAGCTTGAAAGCCTCCAAAATCACCTTGAATTTTCTAGATTTCGGCTAGGAAAAGTTGTTCTTCGTATTGGGATTGGATGTGTTTAAATAAACTTGAAGATCCATAAAATCCAGCAAGTTGTTGGTGACCGGCGTATGATACGCCGACCCTGGGCATATCATATGCCCCCTTCAGTATTCCTACGCCCAACTTTCTGTATCTTTTTCCAAATACGCCCACTGATACGCCCAAACCCGGCGTATCATACGCTGGTGCACCTAAATTTGTGTCTTTTTTATAACTTTTGATATTTACCACTTCAGTCCTTGCAGTTGCGTGTTTTGCTTCTTTTACTTTCAATTAAGTTTGTTTAGACTTCGAATACCTATAAACAAAACACAACCAAAGTAATCTCATTCCATAATAACAACGATGTAAATTCGCATAATTAGATCAATTAAACATTGAATTATTATCACTCGATCAAACGTTCTGCGGCGAGGAAAGATGTGTGCATGGGATTTTCGCGATGCTTTCTAATTTCTACGGGGTCACTAGGAGGGAGGCGGTGTTCCCACACTTCCCGATGGTCACATGAATAGCTAATTGCGGGGGTACCATTCACCCGGTCTAAAACTAAAACTAATATTAAAAATTATATTTTTATTTAATGAATGTCTTGAAACATTTAGTATATTTTACCGTAAAATTTGCTCATCCTTACATACAACTATATTAGGTTATCTAAACTTTGGATTTTAAAATGATAAACTATTTCAAGTCAAATTCAACTATTTATAAAATTAATATACTTATAGTTATATACACCCTTTTACATCAAAGAGACTCGAAATAAGCTCGTCATCTTAAACCATCTCCAATGTCACATCTCTCGAATGAACCATCTCTCTTCTATCTTGTCATCTCTTTCCATTCTCCTTCTCTTTCATTCTTTCATCACTTTTCATTCATTCACATTTTATATTTTTACACACACGTGATATAAGATTTTTTTTTTCTTTCCCTTTCATCTTTACCTCACCCATATTTTTTTAAAGATAACGTCAATAGAGATGGTCTTGTAATCACATAATTAAAATACATATATTTAAAAACTAAATTGTTTAAAAGAGTGTATTCTTTTTGTTATTGGACAGTTTATAATGTAAAAAAGCATCCACCCAATAGGAGCCACCTCGTGTACGAGACGGTACCATGTGTGACGCTTGGAACATTGCTTTCCGAGATGCTTCGAGTTCGTTTTGCAATTGCATAGTATAATATAATAAATCTAATAATTCAAACTATCATATATTAAAAAATAATTCATACTAGCAATTTAAAACCAATAAAATTCTTAATTATTATATATTCAAACTCGATTTTCATCTATGTTTCCATAAATGTCACTTGTAAGTTGTTACATTCGTTTATACTCATCATTGCGAGCGAAATCGAGTGAAAATTCAAATGTAAACATTTGATAATTATCTACTTGTATTGTTATTATGACAAAATAAAAATTGACAATGTCATTTGTTAAATTATTAATATAGATTATTTATAAGTCAACAGATAACAATTTGGATTATAAAACTTCAATTTTTCTAATATATAACAATTAAATAATAAAACACCTTGTTTGGTACATCATGTGGTTGGGTAGACACACAAATGAAATTGTGAGTTGTATTAAATAACTCGCTAATTGGGAAACACATACCTAAATTTTCGCTCTCTTAATTTCCTTGATTCATTTAACTATTGTATTACTAATACTATACACGTCCAACAGTTTAAGGTGAGATACCCATGGTATGCAAATATTGGAAGATCATGGGTTCGTCTCACTCTGAGCAAAATACTTAGAGTTGAGCCAGGGAGTTTTCTAAGCAATGGGTTTCCTCCTGAGGGAGTTGGGGGTGTGGTCCCGACTGAGAAACGAATAGATGGATCCGATTAAGATAACACCTATTCTCTGAAGCATAGTCGCACATTCGTTGTTAAAAAAAATTACAATAGACGCTATTATATTATATATTGATCGTGTAAAATATTTGTTAGTATTTATAACCATCAAATCTTAGGTTGACTCAATGAGGTCGTCTAAGTTGAACAACAGTCGACAACTTTTTACGATGACTAACCCATCACTTGAAAACTGAAAACCGTCTAGCCCGACCAACAGAGGTGGCTTTTTACATACATGTTAGAGATGTTTTCATATTCCAAATCATGCAGAACCCAAGTGTCCTCACATATTATCTAAAAGCTTATTCGTCTTTGTTCAAATCCAAAAAATATACATCTATTTGCATTCGATGATGCGGCATGTGATGATATTCAAAAGACCAAAGTATGAAGCATCTGATGTTGTAGAATTATCACACTGCATAATGCTATATTGCTAAGCGGAAGTAAATACTTTAATGATTTTTATAGAAGATATGTCCTTATGAAAAATAAGATAGTCAACTGTTATTAAACCATCATGACACACTCATAGATCCATTTCATAAACTTATTTAGCAGTAATAGATAGGAAACACTAAACATATAGATAACATGAAAACGGATCCATAGTTGCACGTATATAATAAATTATAATGTACGGTATTTAATAATTGGGTGTATTGTAATAATATAGCTTTTATAATAATAGTTAAATATGTAATTAACTAAGTAACTCACTAACAGTACTCCAACTCTCTAGTTTAATTGAAACCGAATTTTACATATATCAATCCGGCCCAATACGACTCTCATGCTCTCCCGGAGTTATTCGGGTCTTTTAACCGTGTTTCGGATTCCTTGGGTACTTAGACGTAAGAAGTAAACCCAAACACCAAATCAAATAAGTAATGTTTAATTAGTATTTGGGTTTTGGGTTTATTCGGGTCTCTGACTAATTAGTAATCGGGTTGGTTAGCTTGTTACTCGAACAGAATGTTCTAAACAAACAAACATCATAGCTATTATTGCTCGAACATATTAAAACTTGGGCAAGAAAACATGTTACTGTTATACCATTATTGCTTGAACAAGGGAATAACAAACAAACAGTATAAACAAACACAAGAAAATGCTCGAGTATGAAATCATTGTATCTTATTTGTAATTAGTTTGAATCATTGAGTATGGAAGATGGACAGATGTGATGATCGAGTTCAAGACTTCCCCCGCATATTTAAGATGTACCAATGAAATTCTAAGATATGGATGCATCGAGTATGGCAATATGGCATGTCTAACAAACACCGGCATTTAACAAAAAAAATTTTATTCGGATTCTTCGGGTCTACCCGAATTGCCAAATTACATACACAAAAGCCGACAACAAATTCCGTTTCATGTATGATTTGTAATCGGGTTTGGGTTTTTCAAAATGCTTTATTAGGTTTTGGGTAGAGTTTAATCGACAGATTCGGATAAGAACAACACTTAGGCCGTATTCAAAGTTACGCAAATATGACATGTTCAACTTAAAATAAAATATTAATAAATTACATCTAAGAAGACGATGCATATAAAAACTTTGTGCACTTAAGACACATAACTTGACATTCGTTTCTCTTTAATCTTTTAACTTTTGACATGTTACAATCAATTTAAGTTTTAACATAATATACTATTTAAATTTTATGTTTACCGTTAGGTTGCTCTGAGACAAACATAATGACATATTTAACCAAATGTATTTATCAGTTCGACCAAAATAATCTGAACGTTGTTACGTTAAACTCAAATACAAAAATTTATATTAGATTTCGTGAGAAATTCACACTCTTATCTCACACCAGATATACTCTTAAAAAAACTAAACTATAAATGAACAAATAAAAGCAAATTCTTTTTAAGGTTTTTATTTGTTGGTTATTTTTTATTAATTAATAATCGTGATGGGATCAAACTAAAGCCGACATATGACACATCGTATTTGTAATTATATAGAGGTGTGCACGAATATGTTATATGCGTGTATGCATGTGATACAAGACCCACAAACCTTGATTCATACGTACACTACTTGTCTACTTGTTCATCATATAAAACTTTCACTAACGTAATGCAATTTTCCTTCGACTATCTATAAATACAACTTTTAGTTTCTAAATTTATGTTTTACTCTTAACAACTATAATGGTAAACATGAAAATCAATTCGATGTAATTGAATCAATCTAGAAACCGACGTTTGATTTATGTCTTTTACAACCAAAATTTTGGTTCAGGATTATATGTATATAAATAATTTTAAAACCAAACCTTTATATTTCTCGTTTTATAAATTAAATTATATACACAATATAGTATTCGTGTCTCCTTTATCATGTATAAATTAACAGACTTATTTTCTATTTGTTTTAAAATCTAATTTGATTTATTAATTGAGATGTTTTTGTCTTGATCCAGACCATAATAAGTGGTTTATAGACAGTTAACCTAGTCATAAAATCTGAAAATCAAACTAAGTATTTAACTATAACGAATCCCTATTGTCACCGGCGAAGCTTCATAGGGGCCGGGGAGGGGGGGGGGGGTGCCCGCCCCCCTTTTTTTTTTCGTCAGTAGTTTTAATTTTCGGCTTGGCAGTGTAAATTTTCGGTCCGGTAGTGGAAATTTTTTAATAAATATAGTGTTCACCCCCCTTAAAATAGTTTACTTTCGCCCCCGCCCTCTCTAAACCGTGGGTCAAACTCCACCACCGCCTATTGTTACCTCATATTTCATCTATTGGTGCTTATAAAATTTTAGAGAAAGATAAATAAATAGTGTCAGAAGAGTTTTAAATTCAAATTTAATAAAAGTGTTCAAGAATTGGTTACATTTATAGATAAAAAGCAAATATGTTAAGAATTAAGATTAGTTGAGGGTGGGGTCACCCA
The DNA here is from genome assembly GCA_025506505.1 of Flaveria sonorensis. Lineage (NCBI taxonomy): Eukaryota > Viridiplantae > Streptophyta > Magnoliopsida > Asterales > Asteraceae > Flaveria > Flaveria sonorensis. The sequence continues at coordinate 3,404,486 of CM046424.1, forward strand.
TTAAAACATAGGAGATATAATTTCCCAACTTAATCCCACTTTTGGTTCTATCATATCAAACACAATCTTAAATGCTCCATTATTTGTCCTTTTTCTGTGGGGCTTTTTTCCACTTGCATCATTTAAGTTGGGTACCATTTCTTCCTAATGTTCCTAAATCTTAAAAATACAATTAATAATTCTAACTTTTAAAAATGATATTGCATTTTGGCACTATAAAACTAAAAAATTGTGATTATGATTTGGGGATAGGTCCATCCTACTCATCAACCTCTTGGTTATAGATTCAAAAGATAATTGTACCATCATAACATCTGGGCCCACTAAGATAAATTGAATTGTTATTTGAGGGAATTTTGCCTATATAAACACATCATCTTTCTCCATTTCATCTTTGTGCTATCATATTCTCACCTCATTTGTCTCTTTTTCTTCTTCTTCATTTCACACTTTGCTTTGCTTGATGGCATCTTTGATCCAAGAAAACTGGGTTGACAACAATGATCAAGAAACTTTTGATAATATCGAAACCTTAGAAATCGATGATAATCTTTTGATGTCAATACTCGATGAACCACATATTGAAAACGAGTGTGATGATGAGAGGTTATCTAGTGTAATCCGTTCCTTAGAAGCTGAGATTAATCCAATTGTGATTGACGATCATGATATGAGTTTGGAGGTTGAATGGAACACTGATTGGGAAGGTACTTATCAGTATCCCGTCAGCCAGAATTTTACAAAATCACAAGATCTTGAATATAATTGGATGGAGATGGATGATATGTACATCCAAGGGTATGATGATGGGATGGGTAGTATCATGGAGTTTGGTGGTCTCAAAGATTATTCTCAAATTTCTTATGGAAATAACATTCAGGAGCATGGTTATGGTGCTTTGTGGCAAGAAATTAATTGATAAGGGTGTAGTAGTCCATATATATTAAGGCAACTTTTTGTAAATCAACTTGTAATGTTTGTGGGTGACAATTAGCCCATTCAGTTTACTGATTTATTAAATATATATCTATAAAACTTAATTAGCTTCATTTATTATATTTCCAAATTTTTATATCATTTTATAAGTTTTAGAGTATTCAAGAGAAAAACTTTATTTTTCATTGCAGTATCATTATTATACTTTTCTTTTTTAAATCGTTGCGTCATATTTTTCTCTGATATATGTATCAAGACATGTGTTAGTACCTGAATTCTTTCTATGTTTTTCACCTTCAACTCTTAAGTCTAAGGGGTTCATTCCCATGTAGTAATAACTAAAATAAAAGAGAACACGTAGTCATTATATGCAAATATTATTAAATTCTAGTGGTCAAAATATTAAGGTTAAAAACTTTACTGTAGAAACCCACTTCAAGCTTATATATTATATATAATACCGGATGTGGATTTGTAAAGATACCATGGATGTATAGTTTGATAGAAAATGAATTTGATCTTATTTTCTACTAAAAAGCTATAAAGCATGTATTCTTGTGTTGTCTCACCACAAAGTCGTAGACATGGAGTGTGTTCAATGCATATTCAATTTCAAATGAAGATATATGAGAACCACATAAGCATTTTCACATGGTACTAACCGTATATAATGGAAGAAAGAATAAAAAAAGCAAGCAATTGCGCAATAATATATATGTCTTTGTAAGAATTATACTTAGAGGCTGATGCAACCAAAGAGCTCTCAGAATGCACATGAGAAATACTAGAAAAGTTACTTCGAAAGATTTGATACAACTCAATAAAATTCACCTAAGTATCAAGTCTTCCGAAGCTAAAAGACCATTTCTTCCTAATCCAAAAATAAAGTCTTCCGAAGCTTCAAGACAAAGTCTTTCAAAGCCAAGAGACTGATTTCTTTCGAAGACAGAGAAGACATGTTTTCTCTGACTTACTTCAAAAGCTGAACCACTTTCTACTTTCATCTCTGAAAACTTACCAACTTATATGAGTTGGTGAAAAGTTCATACTTTTGTCAACTGTAGATTATGGTCATAGTTCTGTAACTTTCTACTTATTTACTTTTATTCTTTTTGAATTAGATAAGGATGTGAGCTATGACATGTCATAATCACTAGTCAAAAGGCAATCTGCCTTTTGACTTTACATTGATCTTGTTGTCTAGATCAGTGTTTCCAGCTAGCGTTCAAAATATGGCCGGCTGTAAAATGTAGTATGAAATATCTCAGGTACCAGTCCATAGTACTAAGCTTTGTAACACTTTGTAAAACACTTGAGAGCAATATACAACATTCTTGAAAATCATCTTATTGTATTCTGTGTGTGTTCTGCTTGTGTTCTTATTCTGTTAAGTGTGCTAAGCCTTTCCAACCCTGTTAAACTGTTGCATTGACCCTTTTCACCGGTCATGCAGTCTTCTACATTATATTTAGAGTAATATGTGTGTATATAGTTCTCGCAATATAAAATAGCGTGTTTAGTGCTTGACATAGCTCATCCCTTGCACATAGTCTGGGAGGGACCAGATTATTTCACTATATGATTTACGTAACATTACCCTACATTTTATATAGTATATTGTTTTTCACAATTTGAATCATTAACTAAAGGTTACCGGTTACTTCAATGCCATTCTCTCCCAAATACATAGTTTTCTAAGTATCTTCTATGTTAATTTTCTAAAAGGAAGTTTTCTAAGTATTTTTTATGTTAACTAGTAATTTTACCCGCGCTTCGCCACGAAACGTATAATATAATTTACGTAGCGTAATGTTGACATCGTAGGTTTACATATTTATACCGGTCTGTAGCTAACAAAGATTTTGTGATTTATGGATTAGATTGTAAATAATGAGTTTAATTATTTTATATATATATATATTAAAATTTCTTTTTTTAATGCAGTAATTAAAATATATTAAGATATTAAATAACAACAAATTAATAAACAACTTATATTTTAAATGACGTAGCTTAGTATATTAAATACATTTTCTTATTGATGGTTTATATAATAAGTATTATTTTTAAATTTAAATTAATGTATGCATACTGTTTTTATCCATTTTGTTCAAACAAAACCTAGGTTAACCTTCTTTTACCATTTTTAAATTAAGATTTTATATGAATGTATACGATTTAATACTTTTTTGATCATTCATTTTAGAATTTTCATGTCTCTCTCTTCAACTTCTCTTTGCAACTTATTTCATCTTCTCAGATCTCCAATGCAAAAACACTGACGACCACAACCACCAACCGCCATCTTGACAACGATGGCGACCGCCGATCGCCGTTCTCAAGGCAAAGCCCCAAAGGCCATATAATGACACACCACCGCCATTTCCGGCCACCACTACTTCCAGCTAGCACATGCCTCACCTTCCTGTATACGTATCTTTATCCACCATCGGACCATAGTCAACACCAAACCACCTTACCTCTTTCTCTCTCGCTCTCTCTCTCTCTAATAAAAGAGTAAATGAGTGCGCCACGTGTCAGCACCGCATTCATTCTAATCAACTTTTTCTCGTTTCTTTCCTATTAAATAACTACATTAATTACTTATAATATTATTTATTTACATTATAATTAGTTTTTTAATAAATTAAAAAATAGATCTTGTTATTAATGTCATTTCTATAGAATTAGTTTTTTATAAAAAGATTTTCTTTCTAAAAAGTCAAACTATTTTTACGTAATATTTTAAAATTAGTTTTTCTAAAATAATTTTTTTATAAAACGAAAATAATTAAAATAGGGAGTTATAGTTAGGACATTTTAAAAAATAAATTTTTTTTAAAGCGTTATTTTGAAACAAAATGTTTAATTTATCTTTGGAAAAAATAAAAAAATTTAAAAAGTTCATATTATTGTTTTATTATTTATAGTTATTACTCACACGTAATCCTAATGATATCATGTCTTAGTATATCGTTTTATAATCAATAATTTTTATTCTATTTAATACTCTATTTATTCAATCCATGTAATGCACGGGGTTACTAAATCTAGTATATACATAATTACCCTATATATGAATAGACGAACGCGAGAAATAGTGGGTTTTGTGGGTTTTCATTTTGGCCACAAAATGTTACATATTTACGATTTGGCCCCTTCACTTTTATCCACACCCTCTGAAACGTGTTTAAAGGGAATACAAGGGAAAACTTCCCTCTTATCCTCCCGGTTCCTTCCTAGAGAGAGAAAGCCTCATTTTTTTCGCCGGCGACTGCCGCTTGCACCGACGTCGCCTGCACCCCGACCCCGTGTACGAAATCATCGGTCTATCGGCCGACCATCATCTCTTTTTTTGCGTCGGGATGTCTCTATTGGTGTCGGTGGCGTTTTCGGTGTTTTGGTAGGTGAGAAAGGCGATTTAGGGGTCGGGTTTGTTACTGTCCACATCACTGCCTACGGAGACTAGCACTGCTACACGCATCGGCATTGCCACCGGGTTTCTAAGAACCCGAGGTGGTGATGTTGTTGTCTTCCCGGTGCTCTGGTGGTGATGATAGTGGTTCTTGAATGTTTTATATCGCAAACCAATGCGAGGAATAGTGGGCTTTTGTGGGTTTTGATTTGGGTCACAAAATGTTGCATGTTTACAATTTGACCCCTTCACATTTTCCCCCACCATCGATGAGGTGGTGGCCGTCTGTTTCCTCTTGACCGACGCCATAGATGCGGTCGCACTTTGGTTAACCTGTAAGGCGACCATCTCTCTGCCGCATGTCTTCGGTTGAACTGGAGTTTGCCGACGCGATGGCCGATGGTCGTCGGCCTTGGTGATGGCAGTGGTCGCTTTCTTCGCAGACATGGTGCCCATGGTGTTATTTGAAAAACCGTTTGTGTTGGATTATTTGTTATGCTGTTGATGATGGGAATTACCTAATTTGAATTTTTTTTTGTTTTTGTGATTTGTTACGTCGATGATGATGGAGTTTATCTCATTTGAGACTCCTGGCTTGATGTTCGTCTTAGGTGTCGAGCCTGGTTCTATGTATGATTTTTGTTTGTTGGGTGGTTATGTCGAGAAAGACCTTATGTCAACGATGATGAAACTAGCTCATCTGAGACGGAGCTTGAGCTCACCTATGTCGCAGATCTGATCCGATGATGTTGGCTTTTGCCAACTAGGGTTTCATCTTCATGTATGGTTGGTTTGTACCGCTGGAACGGATAGGCGTCGTTTTGTGATTGTTTCAAATGGAAGCATCAACTGTAATGCGTGTTCGGTTTTGGTTCAAAACCGTAGGTTGATGCCAAGGATCGATAACGATGGGTTTGTTTCATCTGAGATCTAACTTCGATGATGATGGGGACAGCTTCATCTGAGACGGAATGGCACGATTATGTATTACTTGGTGTTGGTATGTTCGGTCGATGAGGCAATGATGCGGGATAAAACGATAGTCTTTGCGTTTTAGTGTGGCAATGGTTATGATTGCGGCCACTCTTGTATAAATTTGGGTGATAGGCGATGACGATAAAAGAATGGCCTTTTACATTGTTGTTTTGGCATGGTAAACAGTTAGTTTGCAGCCACAACAACCAGTCATTTCCGAGCCTTTTATTGAGTTATCAGTATCGATTCAACCCCGCCGCAAAGCGCGGGGAGAGAAAACAACTAGTTTGTCCAATCCGTGTAATACACGGGTTTACTAAATTTAGTATATATATAATTTGTTAAAAAAAAAATATGGATACGTTAATTTTTCATTTACTTATTTTATGTGAGGAACACGTGATTTGGCCGCTGATACATAGAGTTGTTTACCGCCACGTGTCAGCATCCGATTAGCGGAAGCTGGATGAAATTATCTGCTGTATATTATTCGTGTTCGTAAAGATATCATACGATCTTCAACCAGCTGATCCAATTTCTCACAGTCAACACAAAATCACCAAATCAACATCCACGAAAACCCTAAAATCACTTCAAATTTCACTTCTGCAACACAATCATGAGTGAATCATCAAAGGATTACAACCACCACCAGCACCATGAGCACCATCAAGATCAGCAACCACCGCCTCATCATTACGGTACTTTTCAAGGCGTAAACAACTATCCGCCACCGCCTCCGCCGCCGGTCATCGGGTTTCCTCAGCCGGTGCCTCCTCCCGGCGCCTCCGGTGGTCCGTCAGTCAGCCATTACGTCCATGGTTATCAGGCCGTTACAGGTATCGTAGTCGATCGGTGTTCGTTACTTTATTTAGGTTGTTGTTGATTTTGAATTGATCTGTTTTGAAGTAGTTTCGTTTGATGAGATTAGTTTGTGATGCTAATGTGGATGATTAATTGATCACTTGATCAGACTGTTATTAGGCTTTCTCAGTTAGGGTTTATTATGTAGTAAGGCGATTGGTTGCATTTATTGTGCCAGTTAGTGCAAAATGTTGGTTTTTGTATTCAATTTATTATATACATGGATATATACTGTTATGAGATCTATGGAGTTTGCTGTCAGGATCTCTAAATCACTATATGATAAGTTTGTGAGATCACTTTCAAGAGAGATTGGATCATGAATCAATATGAGATTGTGTGTGTGGAATGAATAATAAATTTCTAGGTCGAAACAATGATGATGATGATGGGTAGTGGTAAATGAATTTAAGAACTGTAGGTGCAGTTTCCAGTGGTTTATTTGAAACTTGATAGGCTTGATTTGAAAGGTGCCCCTGATGCGTGCCCAATGCACGAGATTCTGAGCAAAAAACACATCAGGGTGATGAGTCGTGCCTAATGTAGTTCTGGGTTAAATTTGATCAAAATTAGGGTTCGTAGGAGGTTTATATGTAATTCAACCTCAAGAATGTAGAAATTATAAAAGGTTATATGTAAAACAGACAAGAGATATGCAATTTGTGGGTGTAAGTAAAGCTTTATGGTTTTAGAAATTAAAACCAAGGTAATAGTAACGATCACACGAAGTTAAGAAGATAATATTGCATAGTCATGCCCCTAATTGTTCACCTAAACAAGATCTTAATGATTTGTTGGATTTTAAATTGGTGTTGCATTTGATATTATCAATGGTTTTCAAGGTTATGCAATTGCTGAAGGAAGACCCGTAAGAGAGAGTCGGCTTCCATGCTGTGGTATTGGTGTAGGCTGGTTCTTGTAAGTTCTTATCTATTTAAATTCAAACTAGTAATTAGGACTATTGATGTGCTAATTTGATCTCATCTTGGCTAAAATGTTTATAAAGGTTCATAATTGGTTTCTTCCTGGCTGCTATACCTTGGTATGTTGGAGCATTCATTCTAATATGTGCCAGATATGATCACCGCGAGAAACCTGGATATGTCGCCTGCTTAATTGCTGTAAGATATTCCCACTTCTCGTATCATTATTAAATTCAATGTTTGTTAGAAATATGAACATTTAAGTAGACAACCGCAAGAACCACATAAGTACCTGCGCCTATAACTATAAATATGATACAAAAGGTGGTTATGTGATCTTTCTCTCTCCCATCACATTTCATCATCACTTTATATTATGTTTTAGTTATGTATTACATCTCGTGTGGCCGTGTTACAAAATGGCTATATTTATATGCAAGATTGAATACATGTATTTATAATACTTATGATGTAATGTTGCAGGCTATTGTTGGAACAATTGCTGTGATTTTTGGTGTTACAAATAATGACTGGGACTGGGACTAGGACTAGATCTGGACCAGAGTAAGGGTGGTTTGTGTCAGCAAGCCGGGGGAGTTATACCGAACTATGAAGTGGATCGATGCATATATGAAATCAATTCGATTCAATTGAATGGTGGTCTAAATTTATGGTGTTATTACAGTGAATTTGTAACATTGATCATGAATATTAAAGATTACTCTTATTCAACCATGATCATCTATAAGTGGAGAACATCAACATCTTGAGATTGTGCTTGGTCATATTATGTTGAATCTTTATGTAATTATGTTATCCGTGTAATCATCCATTTTACCTTGTTACTCTTTAGTGTCTCTAAATATAAATTTGAGCTTTCTAAACTCAAATTTACTTGTTAATCTTAAATTTGCGAAAGGCTTTTTATTGAATGAATGCAGATTGATATAGGGTATTAAATTAGATGAAGATGTAACGGTAGGTTTTCAATTATAGCTAGTGAAATGAGTTGGCAATTGAATTTCTGAACGGTAATATCTTTTCAGAACGATGGCAATGGGTTTAAAGTGCTAGACACAAACTCGGTCATAAAACCATATCTTATACCTAGTAATTATTACTTAATACCAATTAGGTTCTTATGGGTATTGACTATAATAGTCAAGTTTATTTGAGGCATAGTTAGATGTTCTAACAATGATTGTTAGTTCAAAGATTAAAATGAGTTATTAAATCTTACATGTGACAAATTTATTTTTTTACTTAAGATGAGTTTATTCTTGATAGTTTCAAGTTCAAAACTTCTTGATGCTTCAAAATGTTGTTCATTGGTTCAACACGTGTGACCAAAAACTAAATAGAAACAAACATTTTAAAAAAGATTCTCTTCTTGATTTTAGAATAAAAACGTGTAACTTTCAAAAATCAGTTGTTAAATATGGGATTATTCTTAAGTTTCTGCAGTTATAACGTAACTTACGGTCAAATATAAATTAAGGTCTTTGGTCAATGTTCCTTCGTGTTATGAATTCTTGCCTACTTCTCATGCACCCATCATTTTCAGCTGAAATTCATGACATGATGTATATTGCCTCTGAACATATATTTTGAACTATAAAACTCATATAATTTTCAAGTCAAAAGTCTAACTTAAACAAGACATTTCCAAGTAATTAATTACATTATTTGAAATTTAACTAGATAAACCCGTTTAGGTTAATCAATAACTATTTGATCCGGTATTGTAATTTTTTATATAAATATCGAGTTCGCCCCCGTAAAAAATATTATTTCGCCCCCGCCTCATACAAGGCCCCGTACGAGAGTGTTCAAGCTCCGCCGCTGCACATGCCATTCTTTTCTTAAAAGAAAACTCAAAACACCAATTTAACATAATCCTAAAAACTAATTTACACCATACAAGCCTAGAAACTTGATCTGAAAGAGAAAAAAATAACACGACTTTCAAAATTAGGGCTCAAATCTCAAAATCCCAATTCAATTGATCAAAAATCAGTACAACAAAGCATCACATTTCAAAATCAAGAATAAAAAACAACAATCAAAGATCTGTATGTTACATATGGGGCAGTTCCCTGGAATTAAACACGACGAAAACTCAAGAGAACGTGCAAACCCTTGAGGCTGCCCCCATCCTATAACCGTAAATTGCTATCGGCCGGGTGAAATTGAGACCCCGATTACACAACAATCACGAGATCCCATTGGATCGGCCATCAATTCCAACAAAACAAAACACAAAAACAAACAATTAGGGATCATAAAAATGTGAACCCTCGATCGGTGCAAAAGCAAGTTGAAACTCTCACTTCGACGGTGGAGATCGAGGGGTGATGGTGGTTGTTGTACGCCGGCAACGGAACTCAGGCGACATCGCCGGACGGCCGTCGCGTGGTTCTCTCAAAGGCAATTTGAGGTTTGTGACGATGGTGTTGGGGTTTTATAGGGTGTGTTTTGGAAACCCTAAGGCCCAATGGGTTTTGTGGTTGTTTTAATTGGGCTGTAAGTTTTGTTAGCGGGAGTTTTAGTTTTTAGATGTGATTATGTTGATAAACTAGAAAGAAAGATGTTAAATAGAAAATGTATTTTTGTTATAAATTTTAAAAATACATAATAAGTCAAAAAAATCATAAAAAAGATTATATTTCACAATCTAAATCGAAATTCAAAAAAGTAATTCCGAATTTTTGTTCCCCAAGCCGTCCTCACTAAGAAAAAAAATAAACGAAAAATAAAAAAATAAAAAAAATTAATGTTTTTTTATTGTGTCATTTATGAAAGACACAATGACGTCATTGTGTCATTATGAAAGACACAATGACGTCATTGTGTAATAAAAAGACACAATAAAAAAATTATTTTATTTTTATTTTTTTTTCTGAAAGAGGGCGACGAGAGGAAAAGAGACTACGAAGTACTTTTTTGAAATTCGATTTAGATTGTGAGATATAATTTTTTTGTGATTTTTTTATTCTCATTGTGTCTTCTCACACTTTGTAGCAAAAATACACTTTGTAGCTAAAATACATTTTGTAGAATAACCTCACCCAACTAGAAATATATTATTTTAAGGTGTAATTGCGTAAGAGGACAGATTTGTTTTCATATTTTTATTTAAAACTTGCACTGTAGTTTTTGTAGTGAGATTGATTATTGCAATTTAAATTAACAAATGTCGGGAGTTTCGTTTTAAATATAACTAGTTTTTAACCGGACTTGTGTTGCGGCGGTATGATAAAATATAGACTAATAATTGATCTGACGTGTCTCCGGATTAAATTCATGTCGAACCGTAAAACAATTTGAATTTATACAATTGAAGGAACTGTATAATACTTGAACCGCATCTTTTTCAAAAAAAATTATGTGGAAACATAGACCAAGTCAAAACGTATGTAAAAAAGCAAATAGATTACAATTGTCCCGACTCGTTTACGAACTAAATTTATGTTGAAAAGTAAGAAACTCGAATTTATAAAGTTGAATGATAACGTTTTATGTTTGGCGTGACTCATTTCTGAACAAAACGTATGTCAAAACATAGGCAAATGTTGACTTGTAGACCATCTCTAAACGTATATAAAAATATACACGGAAAAGTTTTATATTTGACCCATTACCAACACGTACCTAAAAATACGAACATAAGAATTCAGTTATTTTTAGTAAAAAATATACCAAAATAAACCCAAAACTTTAAAAACTTAAAAGGGTTAAAATAACATGTCAAAGTTGACTAATATATTTGAATTCATTAAACAAATATAATCCACTAAACATATAATATTATTGTTTATTATTATATGATTTAATAAACAAATATTATTATTATTATTTAATTATTATTATAACTGTTTATTAAATCTTCGATTGATATATAAGTAATAAGTAGGTGAATATGCTTATATTACCACTTTTTTAACATGATATTTACTCCTAAACACAATCTAATATTAGGATTGCAAGCCTTTGAACAAGTCTAATAGGACTAGTAAATTTGGACCCAAGCCCAATTTATGGTACATTTACATGGTGGAGGAATACCCGTTTTTGAAATCGAAACTGAAACCGTCTACCGAACAAAAACCGAACCCGTTTGGAATCATTGCCTATACAAACCAGTTTGAAACCAATATAGATCATAGATTCATAACCGCTTAAAATTCCTCAATAGTTAAAATTCCTCACTTATATACTGAAGAGATTCCATCAAATGGGTGTTGGAAATCAAGTCTTCTTCGCTTAATCAAACAATATATTTAACAATATAAAATTGAAGGTACGTAAATCCTAAATTATAACTCCTATATATACTAAACAAACTTGTAGACTATATTAATAATAATAATATAAACACTATCTAAATAATAAAATAAACAAACAAAGATAAACAAACCAACTAAACTCCTAATCTAACACGAATTTTTTTAGATAAACTAATAATTATGTACTCCTAAATGATAATTATTAATTAATTAACTAACATAATTATCTCTTACCCTTTTAACTATTAGGTAATTACAAGATTAGTCCAACACCAAGAAGCTACAACTCTATCATAGTCCAGCACCGATGATGATTATGAACTTATGATGATACAAAGTGATCTGGTTTAATCCTTTCAAGCATCTTTAGAACTTCTAACATGTTTGGTCTTTTGGATGGATCTGGTTCTAAGCACATTAATGCTACAACAAATGCTTGATTAATCTCATCCATACGATAACACTCTAGTCTCTTATCGACGTAATATTCTTCCTTCTTATCATGAACAACTGCTTTCACCTGTTTTTGTATAACAATTCAAGTTACTTTATCACTGAAAAGATAGAAAAAAAGGGTCAAAACTTTGATTTTTAAAGACTTACCCATGTTACAAGCTTCGTTCCGTCTTTGATGAAGGCTTCATCTGACGGTTTTCTACCAGTTAAGAGCTCAAGTAAAACTACACCGAAACTATATACATCCCCTTTTGTTGTTGCTCGTCCCGTGTCAAAATACTCTGAGAAAACAAGTATTTATTTGAATAAAGGCAATTTCGACCAATTTGCTTATGAATAGGTTGAATTTTAAAAAACTGTATATTAGCTAAAATGGAAACGCATAAAATGGGTTGGAAGAAAGATAAAAGAAACAAAGGGTGAAATAGTAATTTAAAAATATATGATAGTGTACAAACAAATTACCTCCAATTAACTATTTGTATTAGCCCGGCCCATTTGGACCACACTAAAATATGACATGTTTCAACCCGAACCCATTTGGATCCGTTTTCCAACCCGCTTGACCCACCTGTTTTACCACCTTAAATCATATCCAAGATGGCATCTTTATGTTTATTATAGATGTAATGAGACCATACCAGGGGCTAAGTAACCAAAAGTCCCAGCTACTAAAGTCGTTACGTGGGTCTTATCTTGCTCCATGAGTGTGGCTAACCCAAAATCAGAAACACGAGCCTCCATATTTTCGTCCAATAATATATTGCTCGATTTGATATCTCGATGAATTATATGAGGAATACAATCATGATGAAGATATGATATTCCCCTTGCAGCACCTATCGCGATTTTGTATCTTGCATCCCAATCTAGAGCTTTGTTCATTGTTCTTCCTGCATAATAACCAATGTAAACAATATGACTATTTGACTATTAAAGTCAACAGTGTTAAACTCCAACTTCAACTTTATGTGAAGATTCTTAATATTTGCAAGAAACTACGATGACGATGTTGAAAACGAATGAAAATTGAAAGATTTTAGGTTTTATGTTCATAATTCATAACCAAGTGCATATAATTATAAATTTAGAAAGTCAAAGGTTTGCCTTTCTAAAGTCAAACTCTTACCATGGAGCAGTGCATCTAAACTTCCATTAGGCATTAACTCATATATCAGCAGATTATAATTAGGCGCGGCGTAATAACCATAAAGAGTAACTATATTTCGATGCTTTATATCTCCCATTGATTCTAATTCTCTCTCGAAACCTCGATCATGCTCTGTGGTTTCTCTTCTTAGCTTCTTGACAGCAAAAGACGTTGACTCGTTTATAGTCAACCTGTAAACAGTGCCATATCCTCCGGATCCAATTCTATCTTTGTTGGTCAACTTCATGGTTTTCTTCAAGAAAGTGTTTGATTTGAGGGACTTGATTTTTGGTGATCTAAACAACACCAATTTTCCACCTAGTATGCACGTCAAAACACATACACAGTACATCTCACTCACACAGTAGAGTCTGAGGAACTTCAATAAATAACTAAATGAATAAAATGAAATATTAATAAAAGTATTACCAGAAAAGCTATCTTGAATCACCAACTGCTTTCGTTGCCATCGACGATAGCATAAGATTGCTATTGTAATCTTTGAGATTACAAATGCTAATATGCATATTGTGATGTATAATCCGAGAAACCGGGTTTGACCCATTTTGTTATTGGTAAAACTGAGCTGAATGTTGAATTACTAATATGTATTCACTAAAAATTTTGGTGTGTTTATGCTTCTTTGACTTTTGTCAGTTTCAAAAGTCAAATGTAATAAAGAAATGATCACACACTCTGTTTGTTTGTATGATCTTGCAGATATGAGCAAGAATGGTTGTGGGATATAATTGAGATCATTTGCAGGCAGCTGCACAAGAAAAAAGGTGATAACTTTTTTTATATCATTATACATTTGTTTGACATTCTGTTACATCTTGTGACTTGTGGGACCCGCAACGGATATGTGTCGGTTTCTCATTGGTATGGACGTTTCGAAAGACATCTGTTGGGGCCTGATTGGTACTGAGGTTGCCAGCTGGTAAAGTCAGGTGAGTGAAAATGTGTATGCACACAAAATACAAATGGAGCCAATATGTGTGGGCTTTGTTTTTCACCATTTTGCCCTTTGCCACACATTGAACTCTTTTTATCCTTTCTGGTAACCGTGGGAACCTGTTTCTAGAAAACTCACACCCTGTTAAACCAATTGGATCAGGTAAAACATAGTGACCTTAAACGAAAAAACCAGTGAAAGATGGATTCAAACATATGAATTCTGCTATAGGGCCGTAAGCGCGCTTGTGCCGATGTTAGAAGGTTACAATTAAACTCTTTTTTTTACCTTTCTTTTTCTCTATGGGCAAATTGGTCCCCTTTTTCCAGAAAAGGAAAGAAAAGATTGGCAACATGTGAAAAGCTTGTTGATTTTGGTAGAAGTTGGCAAGAGATTTATATTTCCAACAAGACATGGGCTTTTTGGTAAAATAAAGTGCAGGGCATTTAATCAATCATGGCATATGGATGCTTAATCAACCAAATTTCTTGAACACTATTTTGGACAGTTTTCATTGATGGTACAGATGTCTATGATAGGAAGGGAATCTTGATGAGTTGAAAATATGGAGACAAAGGGTATGAACAATCATCATATCATACATATTAATAATGGCAAATACGATTTTGATTGGTTTTAAAGACTAGGGTTAATACAGTAAAAAACACACTTTATCATTTCTCAAGAAAATTTTTTTTTTCCTTCACTCACTTTTAACATATGAAAGTATTTAAACTCGTTTAAAATTAACTAAGTTTAATATAGTGACAAATTATAATTCAAAGAAGAGGCATTCCAAATGTAATGCTATCTATTTCTCATGATATAATTCATGGATGAGAAACATCATATTCTTTAATAAAAGTTGTCTTTCTCAATAAAAGATATTAGACAATATTATTAGGGTTATTAGTATAAGCCTACGGGCCCAGTTAGGTTTTAGAGTTTGCATTATATTCTCTATATATTGTAACCAAACCTATCAATAATATTAATCAAGTATTTTATCATCTTACATGGTATCAGAGCCTTAGGGTTCTGGTACCTTCTTCTCCGCTGCACCCGCCACAAAAACATACAAACCCTAGCCGTCGCCACCGAGTTCAAACCCTAGACAGGGCGGTGTGCCGCCACCGCCGCCGCCCTGTCCCACCTTCGTCTTCTGTTTCGTTTCTTATCTATTTTCTAGTTTATGTTTAATAAAGCTTCGTTATCGGTTGAGGATTCAAACCTATTACCCATATCCATTCTCTTGGTTCGTTCACATTCATTCTCTTGGTTTGTTTCTGGATTATGGCTCTCAATTTGCAGCTGTCACTATGTTTTCTTTGTTCTTTTTACTTTTTCGTTTATCGGTGTTTTAGCCACATCAAGGACCACGGTCCATGGCCACCGATCTCAAACTACGGTTTGATTAAATATTTTTACTATTTTTAGATCTACGGATCCAAGAGACCGCCATTTGACCACGGTCACCGGTCTTGCTTTCTTTTTTTTATTTATATCTACTTATGTCATCTCTTGATCTACGGATCCAAGAGAGTGTCGCTTGCTAGCCTTGAGACATCGCCAACGACTACGGTCGCCAGATCTCAACTTATTATTCTAAAAATCAAGAACCATGAAGTATCAAGCAAACTATGGTAACACAATCAACCAAAATATGGATGACAACATCAAGCACAATATTGTTTGTTAGCAATAGTTTGGATAGTCAAGTCGATAGAAGCATTTTTATCTTATTATTATTGTTTTATGTTTTTTTGTTTCCCAGTCATAGCGTCAGGTTACTTCCGCTACGACTGCGGGGGAGTATTAGACAATATTATTAGGGTTATTAGTATGAGCCCACGGGTCCAGTTAGGTTTTAGAGTTTGCATTATATTCTTTATATATTGTAACCAAACCTATTAATAATATTAATCAAGTCTTTTACCATCTTACAAAAGACATGTATATATGTTAGGTTTTTTATGGTATTAACCTAAAAACCATTAACTTCCAATGTCCTAAAAGACAACCATCTAAATGCAATCCACATCCATATGATACAAACAGCTTATTTAGATATCCTTATTTCAATAAAGCTAAAAGAGTGTGCAATATACAAAAGCTAAACCACCACTTTAAACTAAATTATAAGGGAAAACACACACTAGTATGAAAATAAAAAACAAGAAAGTGGAAAAGAAGCTGAAAACAATGACATCTGTGTGATCATCCCATATGAAAAACACCAATCTCTCTGTGAGACTGGCTCTGCATGAACTTTGAATCGATTGCTATCCGATCGTTTGACTGTTGCTGACCATGTGTTTGCTTGTAATACGGGTTACTGTTGACCAAACCTGCCGCCAATTTCCCGTCCGTTGACTTCTGTTGACCATGTGTTTGATCCACACTGTTGCTCCTATATGCATAATGTGGAGAAAGGCCAACTGTATTTGTGTTTCTAACCATTACCCTTGGGTCATACACATCTTTCATGCTTCTGCTGTTCTCTAACGGAAGAACCGGGCCCACAGCTCTTCCTGGTCATATTTAACAAAAAGAATGAGTTAATATTTAATACGCGCTGATTTATCATGTATGCAGTTAAGAGTGAAAAAATATATATACTTACCTTTGGGCATTCTTGGAGGCGGCCGAGCAGCAGCACTGAAAATATTTCCGGCTGCATCCACATCTCCACCGCCGTGAGACATGTTGTCCACCACTGTTCTGTTGTCGAATGCAGCCAAACACTGCTGCAGCTTGGGAGCCGTTGTGTTTGAAGCAACTGTTGACCTGAGTATACAAAAGATGACGTTAAAAGAAGAACTAACTTACCCTCACATAACCACAAATTTGGCCAAACTACATGAAAGAGATATGAACTATATGCGTTCTCCTAATCTTAACAACCAACTTTAAACTAGACTGTAAAACAGAAACCAACTTACAATTTATTACCAAATCTCCAAAACCAACGGCGTTTTAGCTGATTTTACCTGTCCATTGCTGGCTGATGCCAGCCACCACATTAGACATATGTGCGATAAAATTCGTATGTCACGTCAGTAATAACCTACTACGTGTTGTTAGTTGCTAAAGTTGGCAATAAAATGTAACTTGATTGCTAAAATCAGTAATAAAAATAGAATTGGCTACTATTTTGTGCATAACTTTAAACTTGTTGCTATTATTGTTTCATGCGGTTTCCCATCATAAAATTTCCAACCACAGAGTTCACTTTAAAATACATAATTTACAGATGTTTTACCTCGGGACAGAAACATGTTTTCTTTCTGGAGGTATAACGGGCCCACTTTTGCCAACATTTTCCTCAAGATAAGCAAACTGCCTCCTAAACTGACCAATCGCGCTGTGCATTAGAAAAACATGTTACAACCGATGAATAACCCAATGGAGAAAACGAAAAGCAAACCAATTTCAAATATTAACAACCTGGGATAAAGGAAATTAGAACGGTCATTGCCAGCCATGTAATCTTTGAGCAACTGAGGGTGGTATTCCAGAATCTCCCGGAATATTAATTCTCTAATATCGTCTTTTGTAACTCTACGTCTCTCAAACTCAAACTCCAGTTTGGAAAATGATTGACATGATGGCTCACGTTCGACTTTTGATAGTCCCTTGAAGTACGGGTCAGCTAGGGCTTGTTCTGCAGTGGGTCGGTCATTTGGGTCAAATGCCAATAGTCTCTGTAATAGCTTAAGTGCCAATGGGTCAACTTCTAGAAACTTCTCAGAGAATGTTACAGGTTTCTTTTTGCGCATATCCATCAAGTACTTTCTTGCCTTGTCATTACGTACCTGCATGAGGTTTAATGAGGATCATATAAGCAGGTGTACGGATGTGTGATTTGAAACTAATGTGTGATATTGAATGGTCATGATGAGATAATCAGTCAGTAATAAAATGTGTACATTTAAGGTGTAAATTTAAAAAAATGTCAATTTGTTTCCTTTCCTATAGAATATGCTAATATTTCAACCCGAACACAAAAAACACATCATTGTGGCTTCAGCTCATGGCAATCAGATAATAATGCGATAATAAGTTGCATAAAGCCCAAATGATGGAATTTTTTCTTTGGGTAGCACAGACAATTTTATAAATGATGTAATTTAACATACTTTAGAAATGGTCTCTGGTGACGGTGTACCAAGAAGATCGGTGATAAGCTCCAACTGATGAACAACGCTTTTTCCAGGAAAAAGTGGTTTCCCGGTCAATACCTCAGCAAATATACATCCAATGCCCCAAATATCTACAGCAGGGGTATACTGCAATAAAAAAACAATAAATCAGAGACATCACAAGAACAAAAAAACATAACGAGTAAATATTAAAATCAGTAAACAGACTGACAATATACTCAACTTCCAATAAGATTCAACAGATCAATTCACGGACTATTTTGACTTTATAAAAGGAGAATGTCAATATACTCTTGTGGAATATTTATTATAACTATACCTTTGAATAAAAAGATCCGCATAGC
This sequence comes from Flaveria sonorensis, assembly GCA_025506505.1. NCBI lineage: Eukaryota > Viridiplantae > Streptophyta > Magnoliopsida > Asterales > Asteraceae > Flaveria > Flaveria sonorensis. The sequence goes on from CM046424.1 coordinate 3,422,953, forward strand.
TCAGGAGCTCTATACCATCTAGTTGCGACATAATCCTGCAATGTTTTAAAAAAACAAAGTGAAAGGTGTTATTCAATGTGCATTGCAGAACATGATGTGTAATAAATAATTGAATAAATGACCTACCGTCCAGAATATTGTTGTAGGGGTATCTGTAAATGCAGCCCTTGCTAACCCAAAATCACATATCTTGAGTTTGCAATTTGCATTTGCTAATATGTTCTTCGGTTTCAGATCTCGATGATAAACATTTGCTGATTTCATATAAATTTGAATCAATTTCAGTTCCAAATAAGTTAAATACCAATTTCCTTTTTCATTTGTCTGATTTTAGTCAGTGTAGCTTACCTTGTACATTTGAGTCATTAAATGATAGCTAAATGTCACTTCTTAGCCATTTTGTAACCCATACATTCAACACTATGTTTAGACTGACATTTTTATATAACATGTTAAAAATTTATTTAAAAAAATATCAATTTTTGAAAGCCGTTTTTAGACCTACAAAATGGCCCAATTAAGACCATAAACCATCTTTTAATGACTCATATGTACAATGACTAAAACGGGACAAATGAAAAAGTGTGCTAGTATATAGGCAAAAAGAACCCAAAATATAATCTATCAGCAATAGATAGATTTGATGTTTACCTGTATGCATATATTTCAAAGCTCGAAGCATTTGATAGAGGAAAAACCGATGGTGCTCATGAGTCAAGTCATCATTAGCCTTTATGACTTGGTGAAGATCTGACTCCATGAGCTCAAATACAACATAAATATCTTTAAAATCTCGTCTTGATGGTGGCATCATAATGCGTTTAATTTCAACAATATCCGGATGACGTAAAAGCCTAAGCAATTTAATCTCCCTCAAAATTCGAATAGCATCCGATGAATGCTCAAAAATGTTTGTTATTTTCTTTATTGCAACTTTTTCACCAGTTTGTGTGTCAACTGCTGCACAAACAACTCCATAACTCCCTTTCCCTATAATCTCTAGAATTTTGTAACGGTTTGATTCACCGTATTCAGTGAAAAACTCCACTTCTTTCGGACTCTGCATCATGTTCATTACAAGCTCAGATCACAACAAACAACAATAAACTCAATAATAATCAACAATCAGTTTAAATTCCCTAAACATAATGCACAATCATAAGAACTACATAACAATTGGCAAATAACTGACAACTGATTACCATTAGTAAATCAACAGAATTCTCTGCTACATCCAGTAACTCCATTAAAAAAAATACAAATCTTTAACCCAAAATTCAAAATCCCCAAAACATAACATATAAAGATTTGAATAACAGCATCTAAAATTCATAAAAATCCAGAAAACATCTGTAATTAGTGATGATGATCATGATTTCAACTAAAAGATCACATGAATTATACAACAATTTAGGCAAGTTTAAACCTTTTTTCGCCGATCTTGCTGCATCTTCAACCTCCAACACTCTCTTTCCCCTTTCTCACAATCAAAATCAGATCAAACCAACCCAAAAACCAAAACCCAAAAAGGGAATTTAACAACAAAAGTATGTCGTCGGTTGTAATCCCAAAATCCAGAAACAAATAAACAAAATCACCCGCATTTACCCACCAACAGCAACACACTAATCCAATTCTTGAAAAGCCTAACCCTAACCCTAGAATCCCAACGCCACCGACAGCGGCTAGTTCAAGAAAGATAACACCACAACACCATCATCGATAGAACCAACGATGGATCGCACAATTGCAAGTTACCAGTGATAGATAGATGATGAGGTACTTTAGATTGAATTGTTGATGAAATTGGTTTGGTTGTTGATCTCAAGATCTTGTGGTGGGCGACAATGGGTGATGAGAGAGAGTGTGTGGGGGTTGATTGATTAAATAGAAGGTAAAGGGGAAGTGGGTTGCGATTCACCGAGTACAGGTGAGTTTGCTTGCTTATTGAGTACGGAGTTTGATGAGTATGAAGGGTTAACCTTTGAATTGGATGTTTTATCTTCTTGTATTGTCAAAATAATAATTTTAGATGAATAATTTAATGTTACAGATGATTATGAAAGACTTACTTTATTTATATGTTAAATATACCGTTTTGCTTCGGATGAATGATATTATTATAACCAGGTCCGTCCATTTGTTTTTCAGTCGGGATCGCACCCCAATCCTCTTATAAAGAAATTCATAACCGGATAATTCATCTAGCTCAACTTAAAACATGTCCGCTTAAAATGAGATTTGAACCAATAACTCATCGTATTTACATTTCTTGAGATGAAAGACTATTGATACTCAGCTCAAATGGTAAGGTAAGGCATGTAAGACTATAGAAAATATTTAGGTTTTAGATTCGAGTATCACTTTAAGCAAAAATATTCTAGGTTGAGCCAAATGTAATCTAGTTATGAGTTTCCTCCTGAAGAGGTTGGGATATGGCCCAGTTGAAGAATGAATATGTAAGCTCAATTAAAATAACACATATACCCTTCAAAGCATGGTCGTACATTTATCGTTAAAGAATAGTTTAATATTATAATATACGCATTTAAATAGTTAATAGAAGTATACTAGTAGTTCATCTTAAAAAATGAGTGATTTAATGTTCTAAAGTGTGACATCTTGAAGATTAAGTATCTGTCTCGTAACTAAAAGGTTGAGTGTTCAAGTTTTATAGAGAACAAATAGTGGTGAGTGATTTAATATTATTTATTTATAATAGATTTTTTTATAATTAATACACAATAACATAAACCCTGCGGGATTTAAGCTCCTAATATATTGATTATGAGACATGTCACTTAACCATCATAAGACTATCTTATGTATCATACTTAAATCTGGATGTACAACTATGTTCTCGTAGTCCCTAACACAATGTTGGTTCTAGGAAAAACACTGCCACATATGAATTAATTGGTTTGTATTTATAACATATGAGATTCTTATTTTTTAAAAACAGTCATCGACCACATGCCGTGAAACACTCGATTTGTTGTGTCTAAGGGGCAATAGCAATGTTGCCACGCGGCGTAAGGCCACAACATGCCCTTATGGCACCCCGCCCACCATTAGCGAAAGTATTTTGCTTATCATGAATCTTTGGGTATTAACATCATATAATCATTTAATGTTTATATAGTATCATAGGGGGTGTTTGGTATTGCTTAAAAGTACTTTTGAGAAATAATTTTGAGGAATTATTTTTAACTTTTCAAAAACTATTTTTCAACCCTTTAAAATCAACTAATAAACTTCTTATCTAAACATACTTATTAACTTATTAACAAATCAAAAATTAGTTAAAAAAGTTGATTCGCTAAACATGCAAGTAGAGTGAAGAATTTACTCATCTTCGGAGCTACCATATGTATATTGGGGTCAAATGACCCCATCGTTAATTTAGCTTTATGTGTAGTTTATGATCTTGACAAGTGAGTGTCCCCCAACTAATTTGTGATGGTGACCCCATAAAAATTAAATAATATAAATGATAAAATAGAAAGAGAAGAAATGGGTGGTTGGTTGGTAATTTGGCGTGCAAATTGCTTGTTTATTGAACCAATCCTAGTCGTTTATTATATGTATCTGTATCTTTTAATATTTTAACTTTAAATTTATTTCCTTTTAAAAAAAATTCACCAGAAGTGCTCCTATCTATTTTTTGGTCTTCTTTTGATTGAGCTTCACATATATTGTAACTTCATGTGGTGGCAATAATTTACCTATATGTATTTAGCTTTATATACTCATATCTATTATATTCGGGTAGTATATTTATATATCAAGGAGTTTGATATTGCTCACATGGGAAATTATTTTTTTTATAATTTTTATGCGGATCTAACTTCCAAGTATTTGAATAAACAATCAGTCTTCGTCTTTTCACAATTGTTATTGTATTACCGGACCGACCCTACGCAATCCAAACCAAAAATTTTGATGTCGACTTGTTAGGAGTCCGGACATTAAAAAATAGTAACTTCATACGGAAAAATTTCTAAAAAAAATCTACCTATTCCACTAATTTTACTAGACATGACATTATTGGAGTCAAGCACTTGACAAATTACAACTGAACTTAATATTTTAGCGCGACTAAACTAGAGTAGTACCGAGATGAGTCGGTGTGACAAAGGAGGCAAGATGGTCTTCATTGGAGTCTTAGGGTTTGAGTTTGGTGAGTTTATTAACAAAAAAAGAAAATGTGAAATTTTAGTATGTGACATTGAATAATATTATATACTTGTCACCATATGATTAAGAATATTATTATTATACTGAATTGGAATCATTTGATTTTGGATGCATTGACACCTCTGTTTGGTTGGTCAATTGTCCTTTTAACGGTAGGTCTCAAGTTACCAAGGTGACGCGTCGGCAACGTCCACCGACCACTTTATATTCCCTTACGACGACTTTTTCACGCAAAATGTAAAAGAAATTATGATTAATGCACGTGGTAAATTTAATTCCACATTATTGTTTTTTAATTTAATAAGACTTTAAAAATTAAACAACTCGTAGGTTATCTATACTACTATATAATACATATTAGAAAGATAAGATGGTAATTTCATTCAAAATGTAAGACACTTATATAACATTTTAAGCATATAGTACAAGTGCTTTATGCAATAATTTCACTTTTACCCCCATTTATTAACTTATTCTAATTATTGTATTATTTAATACACATTATTAATACATTATTTAATGATATGATATTATTTAATTTATTTCAATAAATTTTATTTTATTTATAATAATATAAATTGACGTTTAAATTTTTAATTACTAATCATATTTTTATGACTAAATACTATTTAAATTAAGTATTAATTTATTTAAATACTTATATCTATACTATTATATAATATATCTTTTTAGATAGAGATGTAATTTTACCAATCATACAAGTTTTGAAACAACATGTACAAAGGAGTGCAAATAAAAGAGGTAGAACAAAAAATTGATTAAAATTTTAAGACACTTTAGATGCAATATGATAAATTTATCCTTATATTTTATATACCTTGATATTTTTGCATTTATCTCTTTCATGTATTTGATAAATATTATTAATACATTATTTAATAATATTATATTATTTAATTCACTTCATTAAAATTTATTTTATTTATGATACTAAAAATTGACATTTGAATTTATATTTACTAATTATACTTTTATAACTAAATACTATTTAAATTAATCATTATTTTATTTAAATATTTAAGTATAAAGCTTATATGTATATCTTTATATTTATAATAACTATAATACTAATATTTTTCTAGGGGCATATTGTGAGTTTAATAATTTAATATTTATCTATATCATTTATAATAAAAGTAAAAGGATGGTAGAATGATAATTTTACATAAAGATAAAGACACTCATATGAAAAGTCATGCTTAAATTTCAATTTTATTTAATTTATGTTCTTACAATAAAGTATAACATATGATGCTTATAATACAAATACTAAACCATATACATGTGGCCAAACAAAATCGCCATTTACTTTCAATACCGTTCATTCATTGCGATTGAGCACTAATCCATCTTCTCCTTTCCCTTACCGGTTGTTAACAGCTTAATAACAATCAAGATGATAATTTGTGGTAACAATATCTCCATTAACTTTCTCCGGTCTATGCGAATCACCACCAAAAGCTGCATCCGATGATCATAAAACTCTAACATATATTCATAAGACGAAACCCCCCTTAAAATCTTGGTAATAAGTAATTTCCGACCACAATACCACCCATGCTTTCACTAATTTTGTTGGGATAATATAGTTGTTTTAAAGACTTTTGATATACCTAATTGTCTTCTTTCATTCAATTTTTTCAATAGTTATATTTTGATTTTTTAATTTATGTCATAACACACCGAGCCGGTACTTACTAAAATCGAATTCCAAAAAAATCACGCAACAGTCGTACCGCCGCAACACACGAGCATTTCCACTAGTTCCCTGTTAAACACCAACGAATACACCTTGAATGATTTGAACATTTAATTTTTTAAATATAATGAAGACTTATTATCATTGGAATGTCATCTTAGGAATTCTAACTTGATGTCACTCATCTTTTAAAATTTATTAGCATTTAAGAAAATTAATAAACCTAATGAAAGAAAATTAGAGTACATATAAATCAAATTAATATGATGGTTATTATAACAATAGAAATGTCATAAACATTAGAATACTTACTTTACTTTATTCACACATCATTGTGTATTTATACGTAATTGTTTATATTAGATAAATTTTCACCTCTATAAAATATACGAAACATCCAATATATCTTATTCTTTCATGAATGGTCTGAACTAGTTTAAGTATAAAAACATTGTCAGCTTAAAACTTGAAAATTCTTGAAATTTGTTATTCACATTAAACAAAACTAGAGAAAATTTGTATTCTATGTGTCCAGTTCTTTCACAATAGATCTGAACTGTATTTAAGTGTACAAACCTTACCCGCTTTAAACATTTGGAAATTCCTAAAATTTGCTTTGAATTACTCAAATGTAACAAAACTATAAAACATTTCAATCACATTGACGGTTTTATACTTTTATGTATATATATACCTAGTGTTTATATCAGACAGACTTTCATCTATACAGACATACAAAACCTAACTCATTTTCTATTGGTGTCCATATGAGATCCACTTTCTATATTTGAAATCTTCAAGTTCTCAAAAAGTACTACCTGCTTGAAAATGTTTACACGTCAAGAAAATAAAAGAAGGTTGGATCATATATTTTACTTTTGATGAAATATATATCAAATTTTAAACATATTGGTAATGAAACCTGCTCATGTTTTTTATAGTTACGCAAGTAAACTTGTCTAATATTAACGTTGTCCGATAAATATATACTTATAAAGAATAAGGATTTTCTTAATTTTGGACAAATAGATTATATATTAATTATTTTTTAAAACTTCTAATTGTATACAATAAAATAATAATTACAAAGTTAATAATGTTAGAAAGAATGGAAGAAAGTTAGCAATAATTGAGGGTTGAGTGTATAATTCACTCACTATGAGCTATAAGATATTAGAATTGCAAATTTGCGAGCAAAAGCCAATCAATCCAATAATGTAAACAACTAACTTTTTCTATAATTATTAGTGGACAATTATTTTTTTCATGGGCCAGGGTATGCATACATTGATTTAACTTTGTTAGTGAACTTTTAAACTTTAAAATACTACCGGTTTTCAATGTTGGATTTGGTTGGCGAGATTTGATACTAATGTATCTATAACTCCTATAAGTGCCAATACATAATATATATAATTTCAAATATTAAATTTGTTAAAAAGAGGTATAATTAATTGTAATATTTAAAAATGTAAAGTTACCCGATATAAAATAGTTTAAGTTCTTTAAAAAGGTTGAATTTGGAAGGTGAGTTGATATATTGTGACATTGAAGTTTTATTTGAAGTTTTTGTTTTAAAATTAGAATATCAACGACTTAAGGGGTTTTAAGAAAATGATTAGTTATCCACACTCCGAACAATATTCTTTTTCCTTGTCATCACAATCATCGGTCGTCACTTTTCTAACAAACATGAGATTTGGTAATCATGGTTGACACCCTCTATCGCCTTACTATTAAGTCAATCTGATTTACACTCACGTGTGGCGCCTAGGGCAATATGTCATGTGCCACTTTACGTATCCAGCATCACACTTTTGTAGCCTTAACACACAAAATTTACCATCACAAGTCTGGTGACATCAACTTTACTACTCTTTGAGACCTTTTCTCCAATGAACATCTTTTTTTATATTCTTTTCGTTCAATCCACAAATAATTTATTAGTCTTCTATGACATTTGCAACACTTCATTGCAGCAATTAGTGTTCTTTTGTTTTGTTTTCTTGATGTATGCCGATTACTACAGTTGTATTTGTTAGTTTAATCACTCTTTATTAGGGTTCATATAAGAAGTACATAAGTAATTTCCCTTTTGTAAAATATATACAAGAGCTATTTAACAAAATTAAGCGATGTAGACTAATATTAAAACTTCTAGTTTTGTTATCAAGTCACATTCACCCATCTAATATTTGTGATTAAGCTTCTTCTAGCGACAACGATGCCAATGGGTGGGTGCCCATGGCACCATGATAACGACATTCATCCATTGAATATTTGCGATCAAGCTTCTTCTATTGATATCTTTTTAACCTTTTGTGGCTCAACCGACCAGTGGCACATCGACTCACATGGACATATCCTAACAAAATATTAGCTTTTTTTACTTATTCGATGGGATGGTGGTCCCCGACACTACAGTCTCGAGTCCTCTTTTAACGGTCTATCTTTACGGTTTATATCATAATCTATAGGTTTAGACGAGGAGAACCAACCAGACTCTCTAAACCAACCCGGCAAGTTCAAGGCTTCAACAACAGAAGTTAAATAAAATTTAAAGAGCTATCATGTTACCTAAATTGTTTACATTTTATGTTAAGTCATGTATGGATATAGATGAGCGAATGAATACAAAAGACGAATAGCTTTACCACGAGGAGTCTCCAAAGGCAACCTGATCACCTATGATTACAATTCATTTTTACCACAGCATATCATAACTAAAGTAACTTCCAAGAATCTTGATCATGGTATCGTCACGAAATGTAAGGAATCATGACGTGTAAGTGGCCTTTATTTATAGTTATGATAACCAGGAGACTGTTAACAAAAAAACTCTCTCAGAACCTATCAATATCATGCTAACTAACGGGATCAGGTAAATCACCGCTTGTATTGGGCAAGCAGTCTTCGAGACACTATGGAATGAAACTAATGAAAGCCAGATATGAACTTGTGCTAGAGATATCATTTGCTGAACACCACATCATACCTGAAGGCTTTCTTTATTTTCTTATAGAGTTCAATTTTGCTTTTTGTTCAATGGTTCTGAGATCACTTATTCAGTTATTTGTACATCTTTAAACTGCCACCATAACCACCATTGTTGGGTCTTCTTTATCTAGGAATTCACAAAATATAAAGCAAACTAATTCAAACTATTTGCTTTCATGATTCTCTTGCTCATGATTCTCTTGCTCAAATGTAACAGCGTGGAAAGAAATATTTTAGAGTGAAGTTGATTACTTTCTTCATCAAATGTGAATTAGCATGATCAATAGAAAACAATTATAGACCAATCGCTTAAACAAAGAGGCATGTGTCAATAGTCTGACTCAATGGTTAGTTAGACCAAAGTGACTTGAGTCACTAGCCTGACTCAATGTCTCAAGTCACTTGTGAAGCTAACCAAATAAAGTCAAATCAAGCCGCTTTCTTGAGGTAACAGTTTCAAACATTGTGTTTTCAATAGCCTCAAAAGATTAAAGAGCGAGTAATTGCTTGCTCAAAAGCAAGATTAACACAATCAAAGCAACACCCACGTCGATTATCTTAAAAAGAAAGAATGAAGGCATTGAAAAGAAGAAAAAAAGTTCATTCTATTACCGATCTACGTAAAAGAAGGTCAAAGCAGACAGTCAAGGTGCAGTTTGTAACTTTATATCAGGGACCTCTTCTTTGAAGTAATTGCTGATGGGATTTGGTCCTGAATGTACCTCATGCAACTCCAACCTCTTGCCACTGTTATTCTCCATGAAGGACTAAAAACAAAATATAGAAAAGATGCAGATGAACAGTTAGCATCAAGAGCCAAGACAATGACCAAAAACAAGAAGGTTATCAATGTTTAATGTTTTACCTTATCATTCAACTTAAAGGCGCTGAATTTGCCACGATCGCCATCTGGTGATAAACCGACATAAATAAGTCAGTAAACAGATATACATTATACATATCATAGAAGAGGATTGAAGATTTGAATATTCAACCTTCAAGATTTTGAATGGGCAATGATGAATGCAGAGATAAATGAGTTAGCAAAAGCATGAGAAGAAATATAAAACATAGAGCCATGTATGCTTCTTGAAGAAATATAGTGAGTAACTAGCTTAGTGTTGTGATGTTTGTTTGTTTGAGAATTATCGACGTTGGTGAAAGTAATATAGTACATTACTAATGGTCTTTAAAGAGGACATATAAAAAAGTTAAAGAGAGAAAAAGACCCAAACAGAGTCTACTTTTTCTTCTGTTTTTATTATTTTATGTCTTTCAAAGAATTCCAGACATCGTGTAGGCCCGTGTGCATGTTAATTGGGCACAGTATAAGACAGAAGGACGATTAGCTGATATCTTGCACAGTAACACAGTTGGTTTGTTACTAATTCCAATAATTTACACATATCAATGGTGTCTCGTGTTAGTTGCTGATTAAACCCAAAAATGAAGATCAAAACGTATGAGCTATGCAGCACAGGAAACTAGAACCTGCATAATTTTAGAATTTGGTATTGTACAGGTATGTTTTTAAGATATTTTTTGGAAAATAAAAATGTAAATCGAGCAAAGTTTTGAAATTGTTCAAAAATATCTATGCTATTGAAGATTACATAAATAAACGAGTTAAATTGTAATTTCTTCCGTTCCATGATGGAATGATAAAAAGAGAGAACTCCGGCCTATGAACAAAAAAACAACAAAATGGAAAGAATCACATTCCACTAGTCAAACAAACAGGTTTTTATTCAGTTTAACCTCCCTTGAAGGTCCCCACATGGCGCAATATCATTGGTTAGCAGAGAATTGATGGGTTCGTGAGCAGCTGATACGCAGTTACCCAAAGAATTATTTCATTCTCTCATTGATTCTAGCATACTGAACACTGCCTATAGAAAACTAGCAATGCAGAAAAGAGATTAAGTTATACCTTATTTATGTCCAGATACAATCTAAGATGAATTAACATTATTTTCCCTAAATAGACTGAAGAAGATCCAAGACCGCTTTCGTACAAGGCATGCTTGATATGGCTCCTTTCACTTGGACACAAAGAGAAGCAGCTGCAAATCATAAAAATTTGAAATAAATCATATTAACCAGAATACAAAAAAATATCATACAAGAGCCACGCATATGCTCACCTGCAAATCTCAAGCATTCAGCTTTAGGTTTTCCTTAAACAAAAGCAACAGCACAAGCTGCAGTAAATCCCCTGCTTTTGTTGTATCGCCCACCAAGTTTCACAAGGACTTCCTTAACCCCCGTTAACAAAAGCATGAGACGCTCAGTGACGTTAAGGTCTGAAAAGCCGAGGCGAGGGGCAAGAGCTTCACATACACAAGTCGTTGCTTTATGTACAACCAAATAAGTTTTATGTACAACGAAAACCTCATTTGTGTCATCCCTTTTACATATTAGCCTTTTCATCAAGCAAACCCATTCATGAGGTGTTCATCATTCTGTTGTTTATGCATATCAGCCTTCAACAGACCCTAATTTGACCTCTTTGGCTCTTTTAACCCAGATGTGCATGAGGTGCCGCCTCAAGGCCCAAAGACGTTTTCCCAAATCCCAATCGCCTTGTGTTCCTCACACCTCAGACGCACTTTTCAAAACCAAGCCTACAAGGGCAAAAAACTAACCCCCATGCGTTTTATCTATGTTTAACTTTTAAAACTCACCAATTTGTGACATTTAGCTACAGCAAGGCTAATTTGTTCAAAGGTTTCGGTTTGCATTCCCGTTAAACAAGCAAGTTCAAGTTCATTTAGACTTAGACTACCAACATGCTTTAACATTTCCACAAGAACTGGGGCATTCATTATTCCAGCATCAAGAATAACAGGATCACCTGCACATCTTGCAGCCTCTAATCATAAAACATGATGTTAATCATATGATACTATCATGACTTGCAATCTTCTAGACACAATTTTCCGTATAACTTAAACTTTAAATCTTAAAACTATAAACATTAAACGAGTTCATATTAAAATTCACTAACATACCAAAATTCTAACATAATTCACAATCAAACATGAAATCCAATTAGATGACAATCATCACCTTCGCAACTTGAATGCCGATAGAATCAATAATCTCTCGCTGAAGCAAACCAATTCCAGCATTCTTCACAAACTGAAAATCATGATTTCCACCGGCTAGGGTTTTCATATCGGTAATTGCAGATACTGTTTACCCCTCGTTTATGTTAGGAGTTGTTTACGTTAGAAGTTGAGTCAGATTTTTCTAGCAACAAGTTTTTCTAGCAATCAGTTTTCTAACAATGGGTCGAGGGTGCGATCTCGACAGAAACACGAATAAATAGACCCAATTAAAATAAACAATGTCGTACATTTACCATTCAAAAAAATATCATTCAATTAATATGTATTTTTGTTCGTTTGTTTTTGTTAGAGTATTAAATAGACATGAATAAAACATAAAAGACTATGTTTATTTGCTTCTGCATTTATATTCATTTTCATTATGTTTTTTTTGGACTAGGTATTGTATTTGACATCAAGATAACATATCTTCCTTTAACATTTGAATATTTAAAACACAATGTTATTGTATAACAAACAACAATGCAAATGAAATAAAAACCAAATGCTAGCATTGATTTAAACTCTTTAATCAACTATGAAAACTGAAATATGCAAATTGCTATCAGAAACAAGATCTAAACTAACTTAAAAAGGAAGAAAAAAAACATCTACTCTTAAATATCAAACACTTTAACCAAAATCAGTCCTGTTACTGCTCATTTCTTGCAACTATCTTGTATTTCCCTGTCACTTGTTGCTGCAAACAAATATAGACCAGTTAAAATAATATTCTTTCACTACAAACAAGTCATAGATGGCAGCTTCCAACAAGATTCAAAGATTATACAAAAATATGAAACTTGAGTTGAAATATCTAACATGTTTAAAAAACAAATCATGTTCAAGTTAATTTGTTTAACCAAACATCTAACAAATCATATTCAAGTTCACCTATTTAACCCAAGGTTGACACACCACCCTAGTTATCATCCGTATAACTCACTTTTACAACCTATCAACCCAATTAAAACATTTACACGACTAAATAGACAGGTTGAAAATCCCATGTTTGGTCACACAATTTCAAGTATGTGCCAATTGGTTGCACAAATAAAAAAAAAATATAAGTCATGTCTAATAAACTAAACAATTCAACCCGTCAACCTAACACAATTTACACCACTAAAAGTCTAAAACAACCATTTATCTATCAAATTCATAAAAATAAAAATTCCTGATTTATTACCTTCTTCCACAGATCAGTATGTGTTCTGCAAAATCCAGCAACAATGGCACCTCTGTTTCTCCCTTCTCTATACTCAATACACAAATCCTCCTTCAACCCACAAGTCACATGAAACCTCAAACAACACTTCTCCTCAGAGCAATCAACAACACACCCATCAGACTTCTTGCATACATAACACATCTTCCCCCATCTTCTTGCAGGAATCTTCGAACAATCGACCCCTGTTCTCCCTTCAGGGTCACCAAAAAACACCTCAGGGATGAACAATGCACACACAATATGCGCCCACTGACCGTCGGTAGTCGGTTTCAAAGCACCACCATTGGTGCAACAAAGACAACAAGATAATGATGAATCATTGTTTGCATCAGTGGTTTCACATTGAGCACAAAACCAATCACCTTCAGGAACACCGTTAGTGAGTGGATAACCATAACAAGTAGTGTGCACCATTAGATTACACCCATCACAGAACACAATTGGGTCTATTGGGTCTCCATCTGTACTTTGACATACAGCACAAACAACCCCATCTTCATCATCATCTTCTTCTTCTTCATTTTTCACTCTGATTTCATCAAATTCATCTGATTTGGGATCATACTCGAGATTCAGATCAAACGACGAAAACGGTTTGTCAGCAATCAGATTTGGGTGAAGGGCGCATATTCTTTTCTTGGCGGGTAAGCAGACTGCGCTCACGGCGGCGACGGCGGTTATCGGCGGTGGGTGACGGGTTTCCTTCCTCTTTTTGGCCGGAAGACAAGAGGTCGCCGGAGAATCGGGGTCTTGGTGGTCAACGGCGGTGGCTTCACGGTGCATAAGCTTGAATCGCTTGTGAGGAGGTAAGTTTTGAAGCTTGTGCTCCATTGTTGCTGGTGTGTGTAACAGAGTGAAGGTGATTGATGATGATTTGTGATGAATTGGGGGTATTAAGGGATTGATGATTAGGGTTTTTTAAATGAGTGATTGAAATTTGAAAAAATAAACCCCCGGGAAGAAGAAATTGAGAAGTGATCAGAGGGAAATTTGAAGTCGGCGGGAAGGTGAAATTGAGGTCTGCTTTGAAATTTGAGAAGTCGGTGGATTTAAATTTTGAGGTTTTTGGTTATTTTCAGTTTTCACCTGAAAGTGTAGTTTCTTTCCCACCAATTGAGTTGTGAATTAATTTGAAAATAGGTGTGAATTTAAAAAGATTAGTGAATGTGTGATTATTTAAAATAACTGTTTTGATTTGTGACAAAAGTTGTTATATAAAATTAAAAATAAATATAAAAATAAAAAATTTTAATTTTTTTAATTTTTTTATTATTGATTAATATTTTTGAAATTTCTACGACTAAATATGTACTTTTATGTACATAAAACCTATTAAAGTATTTTTTTTGTTTGTTTTTAAACATTTAACAGTTTAGCTACATGCAGAGTGTACAAACCGGTTTTTGGGCCAAACCGGTTCGGTTTCAAACCGGTCCGGTTTGAACCGGTTTATTTTCAACCGGTTTGAACTCCAAACCGGTTCGGTTCCTAAACCGGTTTCAGGGCTAGGATAGTCAAACCTATCGAACCAGTCCGGGCCGGTTTGAAAACCGGTTCGGGCCCAAACCGGTTCGGGTTTTTATTTTTTTTTAAATTTAAATTTTCACTCAGTTTTCAAACGCCCAAACAGTGCTCATGCAGCCAAACAAAGCATGCGCCCAAACAGTGCTCATGCGCCCAAACAGTACTCATGCGCCTGAACACTTAGCCAAATTTCAGAAGTTTTTCACACAACAAATTCTTCAAAACTTGTTCAATTGATCTAAAACATTATTTATTTTTATCAAAGATTACACATTTATATAAATTATTTATAAATATTAAAACATAAAACTAAAACATTAATTAAAAATATAATTATGATTTATAATACATGAAAAATTAAATATGATTATTTATTTTTATCAAAGATTATATAAAATATAAAATAAAGATATTATTCAAAACATATAAACAATTCAAATGACGTAAACTTTATTCTTCGCCACCAAAACCAGAGCTATTACGAAGGAACTCGTCATAAGCCGCTTCATCATCGGTCATTCCGGGTGTCAATCCATCGTCTACTTCATCTTCATATATTTTGGCTTCATATTCTAATTCTCCTTCAAGTGAGCATTTGTCTTGTATTCTTTCAGCTGCATCCAAATAATCCTTCAAGCAAATACACATTTCAACTGCTTCGGGAGTGAGTCGGGTTATTCGTATTGATATAATCCTGCTACTAACAGAAAAAACTGATTCCGAAGCTACCGTGGAAGATTGGACGGTTATTAAATCTCGGGCCATGGTGAATAGGATTGGAAATTGATCTTCCTTACCTTTCCACCAAGCCAACAAATCAAAAATTTTAAAATCTTGTGGAGTCATGGTGGATAAAAAGTTTGTTCACTATACCTTCCGATTTCACTACTCGGAGTGTTACCACGTTGACGTTTATTACATTCATCTCTTAAAGTATTATACAAAGCAAACATTTGATCACTTGAACCTTCGTCATGTGCCGCATGCCGCATAGACTCATGTATGTTTGATGTTTCACCATATTTTGCTAAATAAACATCAAACATTTGGCCTAAATGTGTGTTAAAATTATTTTTTGCACTTTGAGCATAATATGAGTTTTCTTCTTCTAAATCTAAATTAAAAGTAATTTTATCAAATAAAGTTTCAACCCCCGACGTATTTAAACAAGGGTTTAAGGCAGTGGCACATGTAATAACCGGAGACATTTCTTTAAAATATTTTTAAGTTTTTCTTTCATTTGTGGTATCATATCTGAATAAGATCTATCCCTACACGATAACTCATTTAATTTTGAAGTCATTAAGTAAATTTGGTGAAGTACTAATGGACTTGTTGGATAATAAACTCCAGAAAGACAAGTAGTTGCGGTTTTAAAAACATTAAGCATTTTGATTATTTCTTCAATAATAGCCCAACCCGATGAATGGTAAGTCGAAGCCTTTTCACGACTCACCAAAGTATTATGAAAGACTATTAAACTTTCTTTCAGGCCTAAACATTTGGAATTTGCGTCTTTACAAAACTTACGATACCTACTATATCTTTGGTTACTGCTAAAAATATCACTTAACATTCTTTTAAAACTATCTTTTACCGTTTCAATAGTTTTTAAACCGTCTTGAACGGCTAAGTTTATGATGTGCGCAACACATCGACTATGAAAAAACACACCGTCAAAAATTGGTTTATAAATTTTAGATTTTCTATCGCAAGCGTATTATTTGACTTATCAAAAGATATAGAAAATATTTTGTTTTCTAATTTATACGTTTTAATAACTTTATCAATAAGATAAAAAATGTTTTGCCCGGTGTGAGGATAATCAAACAATTCAAACGCAATTGTACGTTTCATCATTTGCCACGAACCGGGTTCAACCCAATGGTGACACAAATGTACAAGTCCGGTGAACCGTGCGGAGTCGACCAAACGTCACTAGTTAAGTTAACACCAGTTTGTAAATTTTCAAAATAAGATATTAATTCATTTTTAGTTTTTTCCATATTTTTAAGCAATCTCTTCTAAGTGTAGCACGACTTACATGTGAGTATCACGGTTGGAGAGTTCGTTGAATTAGCCGAGTCAAACGTTCATTGTCAAAATGTTTGAATGGCAAGCTTTCTTGAATAACAAAATGCGCTATTTGCTCATGAACCGTATCAACGTCATAAGCCCAAACATTCCCTTCGCTTTTCATCGAAGCTTGACCTTGAGACGGTTCACCTTTCAAAGCCTTACAATATTTATTCGCAATGTGGTTTTTCAAAGTTGTATTTGTATCTTTTTTGAAAAACTTATGACAATACTTGCAACGAGTTTTGTTTGGACCGCTAGCCATTTGACATAAATAACAGCACCATATTTCGGGGTTCCTATTCGTAGGAAGGATTGCGACCACCACGTTGCTTGAAGACGCATCACAACCAACGGATGATTGAGCACTTGATGAAACCATTTTGAAATGAACGAGAGTATTGAGAGTTTTTTTTGAATTGAACGAAAGTATTGAGCGTATTTGAGAATAGATGGCGTTTTTTTTAGAGTAGAGAGCGTTTTAAGTTGTTGTGGTTCAACCAAAACATCCAATACATATTTATACTAGCTTAATGGGGGTAAAATGGTAAAAAAAACACCAAAAAAAGGTCAAAAACGGCTATATAACCGTTATATAATGGCTACTTTTTTGAAAACCGGTTTGGGAACCGGTTTGGAATCGGCGGTTTGAAACCGGTTTCAACATACGAAACCTCCAACCGGTGTAGGAACCGGCGGTTCGGACCGGTTCGGGACCGGTTTGGGCCAGAAACCGGTACCGGTTTTTTCAGCCAAACCGGTTCCCGAACCGGTTTTTTTGGCCACCTCTAGCTACATGTGAGTATGTAATATAACTTACACATTATTTACGAACGTGTAGGTCAACTTCATTACAAACTATATTCATAATTTTTCTACATCGTAGGAGAGGATAAAAATTGCATTTCTATAGTTTAATCTTTCTTTTTCTTTTTAATTTGTGCGAATGAAATGGATGATTTTTTTTTGTTTTATGTGTTATTGCTATTTCTATTGTATGCATTGGTGGTCGCAGTTGTGTCAAGGATGGTGGTGGTTGCGTTAGTGGCATCGATGATAGTGGTTGGGGTGGCTATAATGATGACGGTGGTTGTGGTGGTGTTGACGATGATAAGGTCGTGCTTGTATCACTAACGTTGCGGTTGACTCGACGCTGCTAACGCGATGACCTGTCGGTGACATGACAAACAGTGGTCGTAAGTGTTACTCGAACATTTGTAGTGACTGTTGTATCGTGACGTTCTGACATCTTGTTTAATTTGAGTAGACCAAAATTGACTTTTTCAAAAATAGAGTTGTCTTGTGTGACCCTTATAATCCCGTATGTAAATTTTCACTTACCTGGATCAATCCATTTATGGATGAATAGGTTACAGGCCATGATTGGCACCATGAGGCCTATAGCAAAATAAATATTTGAGTTGCTTTTCAGTTTATTTATGTTATAAACTTTTTGGTGGTGTTTGTTTTTCTATCTACGTTGTGCAGATCACGCGCATACGTTGTCATATACAGATTTATTGTTTTTTCGAAAACGTTTCATTAAAAAACGTATACACGAGCTCTCGTTGGTGCAAATTTGGCCCCACAACTTCTAACGTCTGTAAAGGTTAAACACCACCACCACCGGCCATGACCACCGTCAACCACCACCACCCACCGTCCCTCACCACCACCACCGTCCATGACCATCGTCAACCACCACCACCCACCGTCCCTCACCACCACCACCGTCCACGACCACCGTCAACCACCACCACCCACCGTCCACCACCAACAACCGTCTACCATCACCACCACCACCACCACTATCCAGCACCGCCGTCCACCACCACCACCACCACCATCCTTTATCAGTATGTAGACGTTAAAAACAGACACTCTTCTTCTTACAAACTACAGAGGTTTTGTTCATCTTTTCTTCTACAGATGTGGTCTGCAAACTGCAGATATTTATCTCTGAAAAAACAAACTGCACACAAATATTTCGATCACTCACATTAGAGCATCCACGTCTCACCCCCATTCATATTTTTATCATTACATTAAAAATCGTTATTTTTTTCTTTCGATTAAGAGTTAATTACACGATTGGTCCCTGTGGTATGCTCATATTGCAGTATTGGTCTCAACTTTTAAAAAATTACAACAATAGTCTCAACTGTTTGTCATAACGTAACATCATTGGTCCCTGAAGCGGATGCCTGTTAATTTTGAGTGTTAAATTTTTAAAAATGACCATTATACCCCTAATAAGATTAGAAAATAAAAAGGAAAACACAAATTAATATTAACTACCCCACTTATTGTATACCATATCACCACCACCTTCGGTGTAATTCGTTGGCCATTACACTTTACCGGCCACCGAACTACAATCACCACCGAACATGAGGCTGGGGTTGGGGTGTAGATCTAGGTGGTCGATGGTGATGGAGCTGATGGTTAGAGTGGCGTCGGTGGTGGTGGCTTCGGAGTAGATTTGGAAGAAATGGAGAGGGAAGATGTTGATCAGTGGTGTAGGGTGATGGAGAAGACGGTGGTGTTGGTGGAGGTTGTTGTCGGCGAGTGATGGTGAAGACGATGGTGTAGAGTGATGGAGAAGACGATGGTTTCTTGATGATGATGATGTTCTTGGTATGTATATACATATATACATATATCTCTACATGTGTGTGTATACATTATTAATACTAGTAACGTGCCCACGCGATGCGGCGCGTTTTTACACTTTTCATTATGGTACTCGTCTCTGGTTAGTTTTATATTTAAAAAACTAAATTCCTTCTTTTAAGCATATTGTAACAAACATGAAAAAATTGTATATAATTAAAGATACAAGGGTCTAAGTGTAAATAAGTTTAAAGTTTCATTTTTTTAGTAGCGTTAGAAAGACATAATTACCCTTGTTAAATTGATTTTTTGGGTTGTACCTTGTGCTTAAAATTTACAAATCTCTTAACTTTGGCCGGAATACTTCCTTCGTGCATTATAAGATAGTATAAATAAAACTAATTAATTAAAAGAGTGAGGTCAGCTTGTAATTTTTCTTTTGGTTTAGGGGTAAACAAGTCATTTCATACTCATTTAACCCTCAAAACTAATAACATCCACTTCAGGGACCAATAATGTTACGTTATGACAAACAGTTAAGAATAATATTATAATTTTCAAAAGTAGGGACTAATATTGTAATATGAGCATATCACAGGGACCAATCATGTAATTAACTCTTCAATTAAATAATATTATTTTATATCTTTATCATTATCTTTTTCTCTCGTTTACTTACCATCACTTTAAAAAATACTAAAAAATTAAAATGAGAGAATAGTGTTTTCTCTAAATACACAAATGAATCGTAACATGTTTTTCTCTCCTTCACTAATAATCATTTCATATAATATAAAGCATAACACTAGAATAATAGAGAACGAGATGTGAATGCTCTTAGTTATGTGTTTCTATAACCTTCTTTTCTTTAAAATATAAGAAAGCTTAAAAAAAATCTCACTTCGTCCGGTTCTTTGTCATTATCCTTTAAATAATAAATTATGAGGATGATGCATGTAGGTTGAATAATTTTTTTTTTTTATATTTACCAATTCACTAAACGTTTCTTATAATTTAAAAAAATTAGTAAAAATTGATTAAAAGATTATTATTCAACTTGATAGAGATAAAGATATGAATAACATGTGAGAGTTAAAATAAACAAAAGTTAAGGATAAAGATAGATTTAAGTTAAATTATAAGAATAAAATTAAAGTATACCGTAAATAGTCTTATCCAAGCTTGTAGGTTAATTAAGGTTTGTAGTACGTGATTATTACGAACTAGTTTTCTTAAACCCGTGTATTACACGGGTTGAACAAATAAAATATTAAGTATAATAAAAATTATTATTAATTATAAAATGATATACTAAGACATGATATTATTAGAATTACGTATGAGTAATAAGTATAAATAATAAAACAATACTATGAACTTTATAAAAAATAATTTCTATAGAAATAATATTAATAAAAAGATCTTTTTCTTAAATTATTTAAAAACTAATTATCACACCCCAACCTTAACGGCGGAAACGTTGAGATGTGAGGGTTAAGATTGTTCATGTCACACAACACTAATTCAAAGTGTAAATATTATTAAATACCAAATTCATGACATACATAATTATAAATTATAAGTCTCAAAACAACCAACATAACATAAGTTTAATTTGGCATCAAGTAACAAATATGCCCTTTTATTATTCTCTAGGTCCAATCCTAGATGTTTACAAGTCTTCAAGAGTAACACTAAGCGGGATCATTACCTGAAACATGTTAAAAATACGGTCAACATATAATGTTGGTGAGTTTCCATAGGTTGAACATACATAAATATATAAACAGTAAGATGGCAAATTCATGTCATAGGTTAAAGGATAATGCAAATAAAAATGGATAACAAATGTAACAATCAAACCTTGACAAATATGGCCACAACGAATAATATACGATTAGCTAAGTGTACTTGGTTCCCATGATGATCAAGAATACATCATCAGGAGCCAGCAATAACCTAGGCTTTAGCACCAAATAGGCTTGTCAGGCCCATAGATCTATGACGTCGCTAGGCTAGCAATAGTTAATGATTGTGTTTACAAGTGTCGATCACATAATAATTACAAGATTTCAAATAACCATGACAAATATAAGATGAATTGCACACGTGTTACAAGAGTACAAACATCTTTACAAGTGCGTTTTTAATAAAGTTAACATGTTTCACCCCAAATGTGTGAAATAAAGTAAAATGAGGTATGGAAAACTCACATGATATAAGGCGTGCAAAGAAAAAATAAGAATAAGGTATTTTCCAACGATGTCTTCACAATTGGCCTAAAATGTACGTTCCAAGATTTAGAATTTAATTACAAGGGTCAAAAGATGATACACGAAGGCTAGATTTCCAATTTTAGTCGGGGTTCTTGGTTTAGAAATTTGATAATGTATATATACATTCTTATTATTTGGCTTTATTAGTGGGAACGTAACGATACGATTTAACTAAAAATTTAGAGGCTTATTAATAATAAGATAAACACTTTTATAAATATATATATATATATATATATATATATATATATATATAGCAGGGTCTCGGGTTCGAACCCGGGCCCTCTGCCTATCACTCATATGCGTTAACCGGTGGGCCAAGCCCTAACTGGTGTCTTGAAACACAAAACAAATTTTATAAGCTATTTCAGAAAATTTCCCCCAAATCCACTAAGAACCCTAACTTCAAAATCGATTCAATTGAGCTTGAATTCGCAGCCGATAATGGAATTAACCATGGGGCTTTTGTTCCTCATGTAAAACCGAATGTAACACCCAGTTGAATTACCTAATTTGATTGTGGACTTGATGTATACGACTCACGCTAGTGTCGCGACGGTTGTCGGATCAAATTGTGATGTGTGTGTGTGTTTCGGTAAAATTAACAGTGCAGAGAGCTTAAGAAAGTCGATTTGAAGTTTTCCCCTCTGTTTATATACCTCAATGACAACCGATTCGAGTCTAATAAGATTAATTTACAATCGGAGGTTACGGGTGAAAGTTGATTGGGTTAGTGGCTGTTATAAATGTAATTAATCATACCAGTAACTTCAATATGATTAGATGAACGTTTGTACAGGTTTAATTGCATTGATAACATAGTTTAAAGGGTTGAAACGGTTTTGTTTCGTGAAGCTTTCGGTTACAGGTTCACAGGCTAATCAAACCGAGATTAAAATCAAATTAATATTCATATGTGGGTTCGAAACAGTTCCACGGTTCGAATGACTCGATTTGGGGTCTTAAAACTTATGTTTTGGGGTTGGCCGGAGCTCGGCCGGAGCAGTGGGAGGAAAAACGGGGGGGGGGGGGGGGGTTGGGTTTGGTTTTAATATTTTACCCTTTGGTCCCTGCAGTTGGTAAGTTATTATTTTATGCCCAAAGTTATTTAAATACAAGTTTTCTAAATTTTAAATAAATAAATTTTTATTATTCTTATTTATTTTGTAAGTTATCAAATATTAGGATTATTATTATCATTATTTACTATTTTTATTATTATCATTATTATTATTTTTATATTTATCATTATTATTATTTTTATTATTTCTATTTTATTTTTAACTTGATTATTTAATAACGAACCAAGTTATAAAAATACCAATAAAATCAAGATTGACACAATTACAAATAAGCCCTTGTATTTGTATTAATAACCCCATAACACATGCAAGAGATAACAAATAATTAACAAGAAAAAAATACGAAACGTCACAGTCTTCCCAACTTTAAGAAATTTCGTCTCGAAATTAAAGATAGGACTTAGACAAACAGATGCGGGTGTTTCTTTCTCATGTAATCCTCGTGTTTCCAGGTGAACTCGGCTCCACGTTTATTTTCCAACGAACTTTGACGATTAGCGTGGTAGTTGTTCGGGTCTTCTTCAGTGTTCGATCCATAATCTCGACGAGTTTCTCAACAAAATGCAATGACTCGTCTATTTGAATCTCCTCCAAAGGGACATGCAAATTTTCATCACCTAAATATTTTCTCAAGTTTGAAACATGGAAGACAGGATGAACCCCGCTAAGTTCAGAAGGTAGTTTCAGTTTATAAGCCACTTCCCCAACTCTTTTCAGAATCTTGAAAACTCCTACAAACCGTGGAGCTAACTTACCCTTCTTCCCAAAGCGAACAACGCCCTTCCATGGTGAGACCTTAAGAAGAACCATGTCGTTGACTTGAAACTCCAATGGCTTGCGTCTTTTATTCGCGTAACTCTTTTGTCGACTTCTAGCCACTCAAGGTTATTACTGATTTTGGAGACTTTATCGGTCGTTTCTTGAAAGAGTTCTGGACCGGTAATGAAATTTTCACCGATGTCAGTCCAGCAAATTGGAGAACGAAATTTTCGACTGTAAAGAGCTTCGAATGGTGCCATCTTGATACTTGAGTGGTAACTGTTGTTATAAGAGAATTCCGCTAACGGTAAATGCGTATCCCAGTCACCACCAAAGTCAAGAACACAAAGTCTTAGCAAATCCTCAAGGGTTTGAATGGTTCGCTCTATTTGACCGTCTGTTTGAGGATGGTAAGCCGTGCTTAAATCCAATTGAGTACCCAAGAGTTCTTGCATAGAAGACCAAAAATGTGAAGTGAAACGAGCATCTCGATCGGATATGATGTGTAAAGGCACGACGTGACGACTCACGATCTCATCAATGTAAATACGAGCCAATTTTGAAACTTTGTAAGTGTCTTGTATTGGTATGAAATATGCTGTTTTGGTCAAACGGTCAACAATCACCCATATACTATCATGGCCACGAGGAGTACGAGGTAACTTGGTTACGAAATCCATGGATATATGCTCTCATTTCCACATAGGGATTTCAGGTTGCTCAAGTAAGCCACTAGGCCGTTGATGTTCCGCTTTGACCCTTGCACACGTGAGGCATTTTACTACATAAGAAGCGATATCTTTCTTCATCCCTGACCACCAATATTGGCCACGCAGATCCATATACATCTTATCGAACCCAGGGTGAATAGAATAACGTGTTTGATGAGCTTCGTTCATGATGAAGTTACGAAGGTTATCGCGATTTGAAATCCAAAGTCGGTTCAAGAAATACAACATGCCATTCGGTTTTGTTTCCAGTTGTGACCGAACGTTAAACGCTAGTTCTTCATCCTTCCTTTCCTCAGTTAATGCCGCTTGTTGAGCCTCGTGGATGCAAAACTTGAGGTCTCTATCCTTATATTTTGAAGCATGATAGTAGCCTCGTTGATATCCACGTGAATCTCAGTATCAAATTCTCCCAGTGTGTCAAACCATTGTCTTCGATCTAGAATTTCTTGCAGTGAGACAGTCTTATTATGGATCTTGCGACTCAGCGCGTCGGCTACAACATTCGCCTTTCCAGGATGATAACGAATGTCACAGTCGTAGTCGTTAATCAACTCAACCCAACACCGTTGCCTCATGTTGAGATCCTTTTGATTGAACACGTGTTGAAGGCTCTTGTGATCGGTGTAGACTATGCATTGCGTCCCATAAAGGTAGTGCCTCCAAATCTTTAAGGCAAAAACCACGGCACCAAGTTCAGTTGTGTAGTTCACTTCATGAACCTTCAATTGTCTCGACGCGTATGCTATGACCTTTCCTCGTTGCATGAGAACACAACCAAGGCCTTGACTAGACGCATCACAGTACACAGTAAAATCTTTATTTCCATCAGGAAGAGTTAGAATAGGAGCATTACACAACTTGCGTTTTAGAGTCTCGAAAGCCTCTTCTTGTTCAGGTCCCCATTCAAAAAGTCTATTCTTTTGGGTTAGCGCCGTAAGTGGTTTCGCAATCTTCGAGAAATTTGCAATGAACCTATGGTAGTAACCCGCTAATCCAAGAAAAGAGCGGAACTCAGTTGGGGTCGTGGGAACACACCAGTTTTTCACGGCTTCTATTTTGGCAGGGTCGACGTGAATTTCTTGGCTATTCACCACATGACCTAGAAATTGAACTTCTTCAAGCCAAAATTCACACTTAAAGAACTTGGCGTACAGTTGTTCCTTCTTCAAAAGTTCAAGAACTTGTCACAAGTGCAATTCGTGGTCGGTTTTCGTCTTGGAATAGATGAGAATATCATCGATGAACACAATCACGAATTTGTCCAAGTGCGGTTTACATACCCGATTCATGAGATCCATGAAAACAGCAGGAGCATTAGTCAAACCAAAAGGCATAACCATGAACTCATAATGTCCATATCGAGTACGGAAAGCGGTTTTTGGAATATCATTGTCATGGACTCGCAATTGATGATATTCAGAGCGTAAATCGATCTTCGAGAACTGCGTAGCTCCTTGAAGTTGATCAAAGAGATCATCGATTTGAGGGAAAGGGTATCGGTTTTTGATGATGAGTTTGTTGAGTTCCCGATAGTCGATACACATGCGAAACGAATCATCTTTCTTCTTCACGAATAGCACAGGTGCACCCCATGGTGAAGAGCTAGGACGAATGAAACCCTTATCAGTCAATTCTTACAGTTGACCGGCTAGTTCTTGCATTTTCGAAGGTGCAAGACGATAAGGTGACTTAGCCACAGGGTTTGCACCAGGAATCAGATCAATCTTAAACTCAACCTCTCGAACGGGAGGTAATCCACTAAGATCTTCGGGAAACACATCTAGAAAGTCTCGTACAATGGGAATATCCTTAAGTTCCTTCCCCTTGGCTTTCGTGTTGACTACATAAGCCATAAAGGCTATGTAATTCTTACTCAAGCACTTTCGGGCCTTGATACACGACATAAGCTTGAGTCCTTTAGACGATCTCTCCCTAAAAACTTTTAGTGTATCACCCGAAGGTAGTGGAATTCGAATGCACTTCTCGAAGCAAATGATTTCCGCGTAGTATTTGCCTAACCAATCCAAGCCAATAATGATGTCGAAACTCCCTAGTTGCATAGGAATAAGGTAAATAGGAAATTCGTGCCCGTTAAGGCTCAAGATGCAATCACGTATGACGATGTCAACAACGATAGATTTTCCATTAGCGACTTCGACCGTAAAGGATTTTTCTAGTTTAGAACGCGGCTTAGCAAGGGTAGGTTCAAATTCTAAGGACACAAAACTCTTATCCGCTCTCGAATCAAATAGTACAGACGCATAGCAATTATTTACAAGATACATACCTGCTCAGATATAGAGCTATCATTGGTACATGTAAAGCAACGTAGGAATTTTATTCACCAAAAGATCGAGTAACGAAAAAGAATGACGTACCATTCACCACATCGTTATTTGCTTGCGCTTGATTTGTATTGATATTGAAAGCCCGTCCTCGAGCTGGTGGAACATTCCCCTCAAGACGAGGGCATTGTGGATGAAAATGACCAGTTTTGCCACAATTGTAGCAAGCTCGGTTAGCGACCATAGCAGCATTGTTGGGTGCACGATGACATGTAGCCACCAAATGCCCATATTTCCCGCAGAGTGAGCAAATTCGACATGGATTATTGCCCACATGATGATACTTGCAAGTATTGCACATCGGATGTGGACCAGTATAAGCTCTAGCAATAGGGGCTTGGTTGGCAATGGCAGCTTGTTTTTGTGGGGCATTGGGTGCTGTCACAGCAAAGTTGCGGGAAGGGGTAAACTTATGCTTCTTACCCTTAAATAAGGATTCAACCTTCACCTCCTTCGTCGACTCGGGAGTCACCTTTGCAGCTAGTTTTGCACTCTTCACCGTCAAAGTGCCAGCCCTTATGTGGTTCTCGATGAGCTGTGCGGTGATGTTGATTGCTTCTTCCAGGGTCGTGGGTCTACTCCCCACAACAACATCTTGAATTTATGGTGGTACCCCTTTGATAAACTTTTCAATGTTACGAGGTACAGTATCCACCATATGCGGTAAAAGCATACTCAATTCATGATGCCGGGTGGAGTAAGCCAAGTGGTTGCCATTATCTTGCTTAAGGTTCCAAAATTCTTCCTCCAGCTTTTGCAATTCACTCCTTGGACAAAACTTTTGGATCATGACATTCTTGAATTCTTCCCAAGTGAGTGCCAAGGCCACTTCTGCACCTCGATTGCTCTTTTCACTATTCCACCAAGTAAGTGCCCGTTGTTGAAGGACACTCGCAGCATAACGAACCTTGAGCTCTTCAGGACGCTCACTATTAATGAAAGTGTTCTCCATGCTTTCGAACCACTCGAGAAGTCTAGTGGCTCCCTTCTTCCTACTAAAACTAGTGGGTTTGCAAGAATTAAAGTGCTTGAAAGTACAGGTTCGGTGATTCCCTCCTTGGTTATTGCTATTTTCACCTTGGCCATTGTTATCACCCCCATCATTGTTTCCATTCACATTGTTACTATTGTTAGCCAGTAGGGTGCTACTTAATTCGGCGACCATGGTTAGAAGAACAACAGCCATTTGTCGGGCAATCATAGCGGTGAGTTTTCGGTCGGAGCTACCACGCTTTCCATGATGACGAAACATTCTAAAAAGAAAAATAGAGTAGATATTAGAGTTTTGGAGATAAAACCAGTTTAATTAGACATGAATCTTAGAAATTTACAAACGTATACAGGATGGTTCCATTTGATAACCCATAACCAATAGGAACGTTGACACGTCAAGGTGACTTAATTCCAATTTACCTTGGGGAACATGTGTATGTTAATCATAATTTATCACTCATTCCGGAAATCCCCAGGTAAGCATAACAGGTCCCGCAGTGGGATTTATACGAAATGCTTACCTTAGCCCGAGGGCTTTTTGCCAGAAAATCCAGAATACAAGTGTTTATGTGTCACACACTTCCCTATAGGCTATTAGAATTAAAACCTTGATGAGATTTTCAAGATTTAGACATAGTGTCTAAAGAATTATATCCACTTGATATGATGCTTAAGATTCCACACGTAGTCGAGAATAAGTTTTAGAGAAGAGACTAGGCGTGATAGAACTAAGAGCAGATAAAGAGGATTAGAAAGTGGGGGGGGGGGGTATACAAGATTAGGGATTTCGTCATTCAAGTCGAACACCTAAGGCACAATTTACTAAGTAAAGTCAAATAGCACATAAGGGGTTCATCATGTAGCATGAAACATCATGTGATAAGCATATAAGTAGACTTACAAAATCATAAAGAATGCTCCTGGAAAAGGGTCCCTACATTAACCATAGTCTAGGTCACCATTTCTAATAATCTAAATCCCTATAGTTATGGGCTCTGATACCAATCTGTCATACCCCAACCTTAACGACGGAAACGTTGAGATGTGAGGGTTAAGATTGTTCATACCACACAACACTAATTCAAAGTGTAAATATTATTAAATACCAAATTCATGACATACATAATTATAAATCATAAGTCTCAAAACAACCAACATAACATAAGTTTAATTTGGCATCAAGTAATAAATATGCCCTTTTATTATTCTCTAGGTCCAATCCTAGATGTTTACTAGTCTTCAAGAGTAATACTAAGCGGGATCATTACCTGAAACATGTTAAAAATACGGTCAACATATAATGTTGGTGAGTTTCCATAGGTTGAACATACATAAATATATAAACACTAAGATGGCAATTCATGTCATAGGTTAAAAGATAATGCAAATAAAAATGGATAACAAATGTAACAATCAAACCTTGACAAATATGGCCACAACGAATAATATACGATTAGCTAAGTGTACTTGGTTCCCATGATGATCAGGAATACGTCATCAGGAGCCGGCAATAACCTCGGCTTTAGCACCAAATAGGCTTGTCAGGCCCATAGATCTATGACGTCGCTGGGCTAGTAATAGTTAATGATTGTGTTTACAAGTGTCGATCACATAATAATTACAAGATTCCAAATAACCATGACAAATATAAGATGAATTGCACGTGTGTTACAAGAGTACAAACGTCTTTACAAGTGTGCTTTTAATAAAGTTAACATGTTTCACCCCAAATGTGTGAAACAAAGTAAAATGAGGTATGAAAAACTTACATGATATAAGGCGTGAAAAGAAAAAAATAAGAATAAGGTAATTCCAACGATGTCTTCACAATTGGCCTAAAATGTACGTTCCAAGAGAGTTTAATTACAATGGTCAAAAGATGATACACGAAGGCTAGATTTCCAATTGTAGTCGGGGTTCTTGGTTTAGAAATTTGATAATGTATATATACATTCTTATTATTGGCTTTATTAGTGGGAACGTAACGATACGATTTAACTAAAAATTTAGAGGCTTATTAATAATAAGATAAACACTTTTTATATATATATATATATATATATATATATATATATATATATATATATATATATATATATATATATAGCAGGGTCTCGGGTTCAAACCCGGGCCCTCTACCTATCACTCATGTGCATTAACCGGTGGGCCAAGCCCTATCTGGTGTCTTGAAACACAAAACAAATGTTATAAGCTATTTCAGAAAATTTCCCCTAAATCCACTAAGAACCCTAACTTCAAAATTGATTCAATTGAGCTTGAATTCGCAGCCGATAATGGAATTAACCATGGGGCTTTTGTTCCTCATGTAAAACCGAATGTAACACCCAGTTCAATTACCTGATTTGATTGTGGACTCGATGTATACGACTCACGCTAGTGTCGCGACGGTTGTCGGATCAAATTGTGATGTGTGTGTGTGTTTCGATAAAACTAAAAGTACAGAGAGCTTAAGAAAGTCGATTTGAAGTTTTCCCCTCTGTTTATATACCTCAATGACAACCGATTCGAGTCTAATAAGATTAATTTACAATCGGAGGTTACGGGTGAACGTTGATTGGGTTAAAGGCTGTTATAAATGTAATTAATCATACCAGTAACTTCGATATGATTAGATGAACGTTTGTACAGGTTTAATTGCATTGATAACATAGTTTAAAGGGTTGAAACGGTTTTGTTTCGTGAAGCTTTCGGTTACAGGTTCACAGGCTAATCAAACCGAGATTAAAATCAAATTAATGTTCATATGTGGGTTCGAAACAGTTCCACGGTTCGAATGACTCGATTTGGGGTCTTAAAACTTATGTTTTGGGGTTGGTCGGAGCTCGGCCGGAGCAGTGGGCGGAAAAACGGGGGGGGGGGGTGGTTGGGTTTGGTTTTAATATTTTACCCTTTGGTCCCTGCAGTTGGTAAGTTATTATTTTATGCCCAAAGTTATTTAAATACAAGTTTTCTAAATTTTAAATAAATAAAATTTTATTATTCTTATTTATTTTGTAAGTTACCAAATATTAGGATTATTATTATCATTATTACTATTTTTATTATTATCATTATTATTATTTTATATTTATCATTATTATTATTTTTATTATTTCTATTTTATTTTTAACTTGAATATTTAATAACGAACCAAGTTATAAAAATACTAATAAAATCAAGATTGATACAATTACAAATAAGCCCTTGTATTTGTATTAATAACTCCATAACACATGCAAGAGATAACGGAAATTAACAAATAATTAACAAGAAAAAAATACGAGAGGTCACACTAATTATAATGTATAAATAAATAAATTATATTATTAGTAATTAATGTAGTTATTTAATAGGAGAGATGAACGAGAAAAATTTAATGAGAATAAATATGATGCTGACACGTGACACCCTCATTTATCCTTTTATTAGAAAGCAAGATTCTAGTAGCAATCATTTTAATGATTCTTTATTTGAATCTGTTTGTCTAATTTATTTAAGACCTTTTTGAACGACCCAACTCGTTCTTGCGGTTTTTATATGACATTGAATGGAAGTTTATTAGTAGAATGCTTAACACTTAATCCTTAAATTATTATGTTTAACACTTAACAACAAAACTGCCCGAGATAATATATAGAACACTCTATTTGACTTTTCGTTCAATCCTGTAGATATTTTCATTTCAATATCACCCCTTTAATTTTTTTAAAAATGGGATTTTTAAGAGAGAGTAATGACAAGAGGGGAAAATCTTTACCCATTTTCACTTTAAGAGTACCCGCCCCTACCAGGGCGGGTTCTTTAATCCCGCATGAGTTTGTGTGCAGTGAGTGTGTGCAGGTGGTGTCTCGAGCTTTGAGATCTCGCCCTTGCCAAGGGCGGGTTCCCCCCCCCCCCACTTTCCACCACACAAATAACCTACCCGATCACCCACCATAAATACTTAAACCAACGAAATTTTATTCTTCGTTCATTTCATACGTTTTTTAATCCATTTTCTCACTATCTTTAAATCTAATTTTTTTCTATAATTTCATACTTCATTTCAAAAATCAAATGAGCTGGAGAATTACACCAGGTCCACTAAATAACGATTTGTTATTTTAATGGTCAACATAGAGCTCATTACTATTTCGAGATCCAGAAAGCGATGAAGGAATTTTACGTGTTAGACGAGGTGATAAAGCTTTTTGGGATTACATTGATGAAGAGCCTATCCCTGATAATATTATAAGATATATAAGGTTGGTTGGTTTTGCGGGTGTGATCGAGTATGGTTATCGAAAACCACGATAACCCTTCAAGATGTACAAGTTTTATCGGGGTTGCCGGTTGAAGGTGATGTTGTTTCTGGCACTGATTATGCTATGAGTGCATCTGAAATTATAATAAGGTTTGAGTATTTAACCGGCTGTACACTCGCTACAAGCGCTGTAAGTGGTTATAAGTTAAACCTAAGGTTTATTTTAGATGAAATAATAAAACCATTCCCTAATATGCCATAGATTTTCAGTGCATCCAACGAGCTAGATTAAGTATATTTTTTATGATTTGTGCCACTTTATTTCCTAATACTTCTAGCAACTGGGTGCACATAAATTATTTAAGTCATATTGAAAACTTAAATAACTGTGGTAGACTTAGTTGGAGAAGTGCAGTTTTAGCATCTTTGTATAGACAATTATGTAAGGCAACGAGTGTCACAAATTGAGAGGTTGGTGGGCCTTTATTCTTGTTGCAATTATGTGCATGGGAAAGATTACCTTCTATTGTTCCCGGAATACTCGATTGATTGATTTCAGATAACCATATGGTGCACGGTATGTTAAAAAACTTATAACTTGACTATTTTTCAGTAATATTGTATTTTTCTAGTTAACCGGTTATATTTGAAAACTTTATTATAGATGGACGGGTGAACTTAGTTATGTAAACACCACTCCGCACTGTTTGAGCGCGTATCGATCTCAGCTGCATTCATTAAACGAGGCCACGTTATTAATATTAATCTAATATTATTTTGTATAAATTAACATTATGAAAACATATTAATTCATATTTTTTATATCAATTTAATTGGATGCCTTATGATAATATCATCCACCTTCTACCTGATATCTGCATAAGTGGGCATCAAAGCTGGAGAAGTGACACATACCTTATATGTTGGGAAGTTGTTGAGCCTCACATTTCAAGCAGGGTTTTAAGACAGTTTAGAATGTTTCAACCAATCCCTACAAGTATGTTACTAACCCTGGAGCAACACTCAAATCTACATTTGATTGCTCGTAAAGGTGGTAGAAATAAAAACTGAATACAACATCATAGTATCTTTGTTCAAGCATGGGCGTCTCGACATAATTCGATTGTGAATCTTCTGAAGCATACATGAGGTGGTATTTAGAGCGTACTGTTGTGTATACAACAAACCCGACTCATCAAGACACGAACCCTCATGGCTTCCAAAATGATAGACAAAGATTGAGAATGATGGTATTATTATTATTAATTTATTTGTTATAATGATTATTTAATTATTATTATTAATATTATTATTATCATTATTTTGAAATTAATCTTTCATAATGTTATTTATAGATGGATGGGATGAGTCAGTTTTATCAAAGACCAGGGGATGAAACGGGGAGGAATATGGCGAGCCATTATATGGAATTTGCACACGCGAATCATATAAGTTATCTACCAACGCATGTGATACAGAATGTTGATGATACTCAACTTCCTCCTGTCACACAATGTTTACGCAAAAGGGTAGAGGATGAGGGCGGGTTGGTCGACAAGTTGTTGATGATAATGTGGAGCAACGGAATATGACAGAACAAAGGGTTTCCACGAACAACAGTTTGACTCCCCCTTTTTAAGCCAAATGGGTAACCAAGATTTTTTTTACGGTGGTACCTCAAGTACTCATTTTTCACAATTTAGTCAAATGGGTACCCAGAATTTCGAAGAAGAGGGCCTGTCAAATCCTTATCAAAGCCCTAATACTACTTATGAACAATAGTTTCACCATTCTTCCCCGCTACCTTATTACCCTTGATTTCAAGAGACGGCTCAATCAGTTGACCGGTTTTTTAATGCATCTCCTTGCTCATTCGACTTAAATGATGAAGCAACAACGATAATGATGACACTCGTTAAATGTTATTTCTTTTATATTTTTAGTGATGTATTTTTATCTTTTTAATTATGTAATTTTTTTGTACTTTTATCTATTAATTATAGAATGTAATTTTATTATAAAATACAAACATAAAATACATCTTATTAGAATAAGCATCCAAAAACTAACAAGTAGTACAATAAAACTAACAAGTAAATCGGTAATACAACAAAGAAGGTCACTTGTGGGTCTTGCGTTTGACTATCTTTTCTGTAAACCATTCAGGGTGACTATATGT
Source organism: Flaveria sonorensis (assembly GCA_025506505.1). Lineage (NCBI taxonomy): Eukaryota > Viridiplantae > Streptophyta > Magnoliopsida > Asterales > Asteraceae > Flaveria > Flaveria sonorensis. The sequence goes on from CM046424.1 coordinate 3,457,029, forward strand.
ATAACGATACTGATAAAACTCTTTTGCCATATAGCGTCGATATCTTGCACACGTGTCTTTAAAATTTCCCTCCATACTTAAGGTTTTTCCTTGAACTAGCTTTTGCATTAACATACAAACAAAAACCCCTGAATCACCACCAAGGTTGTGACCTCTCGTGTATTTGTTAAATAGTCGTTATTGATTCCGTTATCTCTTGTAAGGGCTTGTTTTGTATTACTGCAAATACGGGACTTATTTGTAATTCTTTGAAATCGTTATAGTTTAATTATAATTAAATAATTCAAAATAATAATAATATATAACAATAATAATAATAATAATAATAATAATAATAATAATAATATAATAATAATAATAATAATAATAATGAAAACAATAACAAAAATAGAAGAAATATCAATATTAATTATAATAATGATAATAATAATAAAATGACAAAATAGTAATACTAGTAATTGTAAATAATCTTAAAAGAATGTTAAATCTTGAAATTTAATAAAAACAAAATGATTTAATGTTTTTTTTAAACTTGTAAAAAAAAATAAGTCTGTATATAAAATAATAAAGTTCAAAACCACAGGGGCTAAACTGTAAATTGTTTAGAATTAAAAATCAAACTTTGGATTTACTTGGTAAACTTTAAAACCACAGGGACCGAAGTGTAATTTCTGTAAAAATCAAGATCTTTCCCCGTTTTTCCCGGTGAGGTTTCCGGCCGAGCTCCGGTGGAGCTCCGGCCACCTCCAACCTTCAAAATAATCAATAAAAATCGAATTAAAATGCACCATTCGAATTGTAGGACTGTTTCAAACCCATATGATCATTAATTGGAGTTTAATCTCGGTTTGATGGGTCTGCGAACCCGTAACCGAAAGCCTCGTGAAACCAAAACTGTTCTACCCTTTAAACAATGTTATCAATGCAATTAAACCTGTACAAACGTCTATCTAATCATATCGAAGTTACTGAGATGAGTAATTGTATCTTAAACCGTCTTTAACCCAATTAACAACCACCGTAACCCCCGATTGAATAAATTGAACTCGTGGTGTCGAACCCGATGAAATTGAACCTATATAAACGAGGCTAAATCATCAACACAACCCTTTGATGCTTCCTAAAAATTCAATTTGGTAAAAACACCACAATACTACGTCTGTTTGATTTGAAACCGTCGCAACACCCTTCTACCCACCATCGTTGATTACAACTTCGAACCAGGTAAATTGGTTACATGAATTGACTCGATTTCAAGTGGGGAACAAAAGCCCCAATGTTAATTTCATATCCGAATTCATTTCATGACTCAATTGAATCGGAATTGAAGTTAGGGTTTTTATGAATTTGGGGGTTTTCGTAGATTTATGTTTTTAAAATTTTGAAATGGGATCTTGACACTAAATAGGGTTGTGGCCCGGGGGTTGGAGTAGGAGATGTTGTGGCAAAGGGCCCGGGTTCGAACCCGATCCCTGCCACTATTTTTTAAAGAGTTTTTATTAATAATAAAATTTTAGAAAATATTTAAAAATTATTAATATACTTATAAAAATCATTTTTTTCAGAAACTAAATAAAAAATTTTCTTTTAAATTTTTTTAGATAATTAATTAATAAATTTTTATTCTTCATGTTTGGAAATTATAAAAACTGTTACAAAAGTATCATATATTAGTAATCTTAATAAATCCCACTTAATTCTTAACAATTCTAATTTAAATGCTTTATAGTTATAAAACATATTTTCCAAAATTCATCTATATATTTAGATAAATATATATGTACATATTTAAAATATACACTTATTGTAATTAATAGAAATATCTTAATCATTACAAACTACAAAATTACTATCTTATTTAATAGTAAATAAAAACCTTTGATAATAAAGGTTTAACGTTTATTAATAGTGTAAATCATTAAAGTTCCTATCTAATTGTTTAAATATCAAAATAATAATAAAATGTATCTATATAATAATCATGAGTTAGTGTTTACAAATAATATTATCCCAAATTTAAACCGTGAATTCTCGTGTATCGTTAACATCATGATTAATTCAATACGACATTCATTTAGGTTGAACGTTAACGAATCCTCAGCATTATATAGAAGACCTTCTAAATTGCTCATCCTTATTATTCATGTGAGTTTTCCATACCCCTTTTATATATTTTCATACTTTTGGGGTGAAACATATTAATCTTATGATAAATGCACTTGTAAACCCGTTTGAACCTTGTAAACACTTGGGCAATTCATCTTAATTGTCGTGGTTATTTGAACTTTTGTAATTATCATGTGATGACTTATGATATGTACAATCATTAACTATTGCTAGCCTGGCGACGTCATAGATCTATGGGTCTGACAAGCCTGCTTGGTGCAAAACCAAGTACACTTAGCTAATCGTTTAATCTTGTAATCTTGTAATCTGTCAAGGTTTGATTGTTACACTTGTTCATCCATCTTTAGTTACTTTATTCAATAACTTATGACATGAATTGCCACCTTTTGATTTATACTTATGTATGCCAAATTATGGAAACTCACCAACTTTATGTTGACCTTTTATTTTTAACATGTTTGAGGACTTGTTACCGCTTAAGTGCTCTTGAAGACTTGATCACATCTAGGATTGGACCTAGAATAATAAAATGACTTATATTGTCACATGACGTTAGGGTATCTTTGTATTTATGGTTGCTTGAATCTTATGTTTTATTCTCAATGTATGTTATGAACCTTGAAATTAATAATATTGACACTTTGAAATAGCGTTGTGTGGCATGAACAATCTTAACCCTCACATCTCGACGTTTCCGCCGTTAAGGTTGGGGTGTGACAGATTGGTATCAGAGCCCATAACTATAGGGATTTAGGTTATTAGAAATGGTGGCCTAGACTATGGTTAAACTAGGAACCCTTTTTATGACAATTGCTATGATCTTGTAAGTATGCTTATATGTCTATCTTGATGCATGACAAATTCCCTTATGTGCTATTTGCTTACATTTAGAAAATAATGTCTTAAGAATATGTCTTGCACCTTGTAAACCCCAACTTTCTAATCTTCTTCTTATGCCTCTACGTTCCATCGCGTCTAATCTTTCTAAACCTTATTCTTGACTACATGTGGAAACCTACGCATCTTATCGTGTGAAAAAAAATAATCCTTAGACGATATGTCAAAATCTTGAAATTCTCATCGAGGTTTTAATTCTGATAGCCTTAGGGAAGTGTGTGACACATAAACACCTGTATTCTGGATTTCCTGGCAAAAGGCCCTCGGGCTAAGGCAAGCATTTCGTATAAATCTCATTGCGAGACCTGTTATGCTTACCTGGGGATTAGGATGAGTGCTAAATTATGGTCAACATACACATTTTTCCCGAGGAAATTAGGATTAAGTCACCTCGACGTGCCCATGTTCCTATTGGCTATGTGATACCAAATGTAACCATCCTGCTGAATATAAATTATCTAAAACTCCTGTTTTCTTTGAACTGGTTATTCTCCGAATACTAATATTTTCTTTATTTCTATCTTATAGAATGTCTCGTCATCATGGAAAACATGCTACCTCCCGACCGCAAACTCGCTGCAATGATCGCCCGGCAAATGGCCCTCCGTACTTCCAACGATGGTTGCTGAACTTAGCAGCACCCTAATGGCCAACAACAGCAACAACTCTAATGGAAACAATGGTGGTGGTGCAACAATGGTCAAGGGGAAATAGCAACAACCAAGGTGGGAATAGTCGCACTTGCACATTCAAGCACTTCCACTCGTGCAAACCCACTAGCTTTAGTGGAAAGGAAGGAGCCACTGGACTTCTCGAGTGGTTCGAAAGTATGAAAAATACGTTTATCATCAGAGAATATCCCGATGAACTCAAGGTTCGATATGCTGCAAGTGTCTTTCAACAACGGGCACTCACTTGGTGGAATAGTGAGAAAAGGAACCGAGGGACTGAAGTTGCCTTGGGTTGCCTTGGGAAGAATTTAAGGACATAATGACCCAAAAGTTCTGCCCGAGGAGTGAATTGCAAAAGCTGGAGGAGGAATTCTGGAACCTCAAACAGGATAGCGGGAATCATTTGGCTTATTCCACCCGGCATCATGAGTTGAGCTTGCTCCTACCTCACATGGTGAATACCGTTCCCCGCAACATTGAGAAGTTTATAAGGGGGTACCACCTCAAATTCAAGATGCTGTGATGGGTAGTAGGCCCACAACTTTGGAGGAGGCGATTAATATCACCGCCCAGCTCACTGAAAACCATATTAGAGCTGGTACTTTGACGGTGAAAGGTGCCAAGACTGCTGTGAAGCTGACTCCCGAGCTACAAAGGAGGTGAAGGCCGAATCATCTTTCAAAGGCAAGAAGCGCAAGTTCACACCGGCTCTTAATTATGCGGTGACAGCACCAAATGCCCCTCAAAGGCAAGCTGTCGTTGCAAATCAAGCCCCCGTGGTGAGGGCTTATACTGGACCGCACCCGATATGCAATACTTGCAAGTACCATCACGCGAGTAACACTCCTTGTCGAGTTTTCTCGTTGTGTGGAAGTATGGGCATCTGGTGGCTACCTTCTTCGTGCCCCGAATAATGCTGCGTTGGTTGCCAATCGAGTCTGCTACAACTGTGGCGAACCTGGACATTTCCGTCCACAATGTCCTCGCAATGCGGGAACTGTGCCACCGGCTCGTGGAAGGGCTTTCAACATCAACGCCAACCAAGCTCAAGCCAACAACGACGTGGTGAATGGTACGCCATTAATTTCTTTTAATCGTTCTTTTGTCTTGTAAAATCCCTACCTGCGTTCATTATGCCAATAATAAGTTATTATTTGAGCAGGTATGTATCTTGTAATAGTCGTTATGCTTCTGTACTTTTGATTCGGGTGCGGATAAGAGTTTTATATCTTTAGAGTTCGAGCCTATTCTTTCTAAGCCGCGTTCTAATTTAGAAAGATCTTTTACGGTTGAAGTAGCCGATGGCAAAACCATTGAAGTCAACGTCGTGATACGCGATTGCACCTTAAGTCTTAACGAGCATGACTTTTGCATCGACCTTATTCCTATGCAACTGGGGAGCTTCGACGTTATTATTGGCATGGATTGGTTAGCGAAGCACCACGCGGAAATTATATTCTTTGAGAAGTGCATTCGAATTCCTTTACCATCGGGTGATACCTTAAAAGTTTTTAGGGAGAGATCATCCCAAAACTCAAACTCATGTCTTGTATCAAGGCCCGCAAGTGCTTAAGTAAAAACTACGTAGTTTTCATGGCTTACGTAGTCAATACGAAAGCCAAGGGTAAAGAACTGAAGGATATACCTGTCATGCAGGATTTTCCCGAGGTGTTTCCCGAGGATCTTAGTGGGTTACCTCCCGTACGAGAAGTTGAGTTCAAAATCGACCTGATTCCTGGTGCAAATCCTATGGCTAAGTCGCCTTATCGACTTGCACCATCTGAAATGCAAGAACTAGCTAGTCAACTGCAAGAGTTGACCGATAAGGGTTTCATTCGACCTAGCTCTTCACCATGGGGTGCACCTGTGCTATTTGTGAAGAAGAAAGATGGTTCTTTCCGTATGTGCATCGACTACCGGGAACTCAACAAGCTCACTATCAAGAACCGATATCCTCTTCCTCGAATTGGTGATCTCTTCAATCAACTTCAAGGAGCTACACAATTCTCGAAGATAGATCTACGTTCTGGATATCATCAATTACGTGTTCACGATAATGATATTCCAAAGACCGTGTTTCGTACTCGATATGGACATTATGAGTTTATGGTTATGCCTTTTGGCTTGACTAATGCACCTGCTGTCTTCATGGATCTCATGAACCGGGTATGTAAACCGTATTTGGATAAATTCGTGATCGTGTTTATTGATGACATTCTCATCTATTCCAAGACAAAGACCGATCACGAGTCGCACCTACGTCAAGTCCTCGATCTTTTGAAAAAGGAACAATTATATGCCAAGTTCTCCAAGTGTGAATTTTGGCTTGAAGAAGTCCAATTCTTAGGACATGTGGTGAATAGCCAAGGAATTCACGTTGATCCTGCAAAGATAGAAGCTGTGAAGAATTGGTGTGTTCCCACGACCCCAACCGAGGTTTATTCTTTTCTGGGTTTAGCGGTTATTACCGTAGGTTCATTGCAAACTTTTCGAAGATTGCGAAACCGCTTACGACGCTAACTCAAAAGAATAGACTTTTTGAGTGGGGCCCGAACAAGAAGACGCGTTCGAGACATTGAAACACAAACTGTGTAATGCTCCTATCCTAACCCTTCCCGATGGAAACGATGACTTCACTGTATATTGCGACGCGTCTAGTCAAGGTCTTGGTTGCGTTCTCATGCAACGAGGTAAGGTCATAGCTTACACGTCGAGACAATTGAAGGTTCATGAAGTGAACTACACAACTCATGATCTCGAACTTGGTGCCGTAGTATTTGCTTTGAAGATTTGGCGACATTATCTCTATGGAACGCAATGCATAGTCTAATCAAAAGAGCCTTCAACACGTGTTTAATCAAAAGGATCTCAACTTGAGACAAAGACGTTGGGTTGAACTAATTAGCGACTACAACTGCGACATTCGCTATCATCCTGGAAAGGCGAATGTTGTAGCCGACACGCTGAGTCGTAAGATCCACAACAAGATTGTCTCGCTTCAAGAAATCCGAGATCGAAGGCAATGGTTTGACACGTTGGGGGAGTTTGACACCAAGATACATATGGACATTAACGGCCACTATCATGCTTCAAAACATAAAGGTTGATAGTGATCTCGAGTTTTGCATCCGCGAGGCTCAACAAGCGGCGCTATCCGAGGAAGGGAAAGATGAAGATCTAACATATAACGTTCGATCACAATTGAGACAAAACCGAATGGCATGTGGTATTTCTTGAATCGTCTTTGGATCCCGAATCGCGATAATCTCCGTCACTTCATTATGAACGAAGCTCATCAAACCCGATATTCTATTCTCCTGGATCTGATAAGATGTATATGGATCTACGTGGCCAATATTGGTGGCCAGGAATGAAGAAAGATATCACGTCTTATGTTTCTAAGTGCCTCACATGTGCAAGAGTCAAAGCCGAACATCAACGACCTAGTGGTTTACTTGAACAACCTGAAATCCCTATGTGGAAATGGGAAAACGTATCCATGGATTTCATAACCAAGTTACCACGTACCCCTCGTGGCCATGATAGTATATGGTGATTGTTGACCGTTTGACCAAAACGGCACATTTCATACCAATACGAGACACCTACAAGGTTTCAAGATTGGCTCGTATCTACATCGATGAAATTGTGAGTCGTCATGGTGTGCCGTTGCATATTATCTCCGATCGCGATGCTCGTTTTACTTCGTATTTCTGGTCTTCTATGCAAGAGCTTTTGGGTACTCAACTGGATTTGAACACGACTTACCATCCTCAAACGATGGTCAAACCGAGCGAACAATCCAAACCCTTGAGGACTTACTGCGTCTTTGTGTCCTTGATTTTGGTGGTGACTGGGATACGCATCTGTCATTAGCGGAATTTTCGTATAAAAATAGCTATCACTCGAGTATCAAGATGGCACCATTCAAGGCTTTATATGGTCGTAAATGTCGTTCTCCGATCTGTTGGACTGACATTGGTGAGAATTTCATCACTGGTCCTGAACTTATCCAAGAAACGACCGACAAAGTCTCCAAAATCCGAATAACCTTGAGGTGGCTAGAAATCATCAAAAGAGTTATGCCGATAAAGACGCAAACCGTTGGAGTTCCAAGTCGACGATATGGTTCTTCTTAAGGTCTCTCCATGGAAGGGTGTTGTTCGCTTTGGGAAGAAGGGTAAGTTAGCCCCTCGTTTTGTAGGACCTTTCAGAATTCTGAAAAGAATTGGGAAAGTGGCTTACAAACTAGAACTACCTTCCGAACTTAGCGGGGTTCATCCTGTCTTTCATGTCTCAAACTTGAGGAAATGCCTAGCCGATGAAAGTTTGCATGTTCCTTTGGAGGAAATCCAAATTAACGAGTCGTTGCATTTCGTTGAAAAGCCTGTCGAGATTATGGATCGAACGTTGAAGAAGACCCGTACATCTACAACACCGATCGTCAAAGTCCGTTGGGAAAACAACGTGGAGCTGAGTTCACTTGGGAATGCGAGGACTACATGAAGAGAAATATCCCTTTCTTTTCGCTTAGTTTTGTCTTTAATTTCGGGACGAAATTCCTTAAAGTTGGGGAGACTGTGACCTCTCGTGTATTTGTTAAATAGTCGTTATTGATTCCGTTATCTCTTGTAAGGGCTTGTTTTGTATTAATGCAATACGGGGACTTATTTGTAATTCTTTGAAATCGTTATAGTTTAATTATAATTAAATAATTCAAAATAATAATAATAATAACAATAATAATAATATAATAATAATAATAATAATAATAATAATAATAAAATAATAATAATAATAATAATAATAAAAACAATAACAAAAATAGAAGAAAATATCATATTAATTATAATAATGAAAATAATAATAAAATAACAAATAGTAATACTAGTAATTGTAAATAATCTTAAAAGAATGTTAAATCTTGAAATTTAATAAAAATGACTTATATTGTCACATGACGTTAGGGTATCTTTTGTATTTATGGTTGCTTGAATCTTATGTTTTATTCTCAATGTATGTTATGAACCTTGAAAATTAATAATATTGACACTTTGAAATAGCGTTGTGTGGCATGAACAATCTTAACCCTCACATCTCGACGTTTCCGCCGTTAAGGTTGGGGTGTGACAAAGGTCACCCCCGTCCTTAGGCAAGTACTCCTTAGTAGTTATGAAAGGCATGTCATCCTTTTTATTAGGATGAATAAACGGTCCAGTATAATTTTTTTTCCAGTAACCAATCTGTTCCATCAGACAGTAAAAATTACATGGAATAAAATCTAAAATAGAGAGAACTAACTCATGATATAGTTCACGATATAGTTATTTGACCAATACTGAAGGATCTCCATTGTATGCAAGTTGATTCGAATAAGTAACCAATCTTCTACTGCTTTTATAAGTATTGGAATATAAACATATTGCACCTCCCAAAATGGAGGGTACAACTCATCAGTTCCGTTGGCATATTTGACAGGCTTGACATCTTCCCACACACATAAATCATCCCGAAACTGAGGTGGTAAAATTATCCAATTCAACTCTGATGGTCCAAATTTCGCAAGCTTTTCACGTCTCATCCGCATCATCCGATTTACCCAACCTTCTATGTGTTGTGATATAAAGTATGAACATCTAATAAATATTATATAAAACTAATTTACTTAACTGAAAAATATATAAGATTTTTACCAATGGAAAAAGACGACCGTTGCGTTCGTAGCCTAATAAAGCACCCCAAAAATCCTTCCCAAGCCAGTTACCACCAAATAGAACTGAAACACAATATGACACATCCCCGTTGTTATAGAAGTCAATAGAATCTTTTAACCAGTTCTTAGATTCTTCTTCATCTGCAACTAAAAATGGTGTATGCACCGGGTTGTTTCGACGAAGATGATTCATGTTGCTTCTTAGGCCGCCTCAACCTTTGTAGAACTGAACTCGTCGATCGGAGTTCATGAACTGGTTCTTTACCTGGTCGGTGTTCCATTTTTATGGGTTATGTGGTGTTTTTTGAAAGGGAAGTTGTGAAATGTGATGTGCCATTATGAGCAGGGTGGTGGTATTTATAGGAGTTTTTTTGTTTTTTTTGAATAAAATAACTATTTTTTAGAATTAATATTTATATTTTATAATATAAAACTAACATAATATATTAAACAATATTAACTAGTAAACATCAAATAAAATTTATATACAACAATCTCCTCATGAATATGAGTTTGGACAAGTGTTCATGTTATGACCTGTTTGTCTACATATTGAACATCTACGTATAACAGGTGCATCTGGATGATAAACATCCATCTCGTTGTGTATCCTTCTCGTGCGTCTCCTACCTCATGACGTGGTGATTTTTGATGGATCGCCTCTTATCCTCCAACCCGGTTCGTCCAATAATCAGGGTGATGAAGCGGGTAAAAATGACCGTTATATTGTTCTTGATAAACAATAGTACAATAGACTTGATGAACAATGTTATGAGGTGATTCACCTCTATGGCGGCAAACTGCAATTGCATGTGAGCATTGGAATCTTTGCATCTGCCATTTACCACACGTGCAAGTTCTGTTTTTGTATTCCACGGTATAATCATTTCCACCAGCTTCATTTGTTTGGATCTTTGACAGAACTCTATACCTCGTCTCTCTGTAATCAAACTCTGTTATGATATGTTCTTGCGAGTTAATATCACGTGCATTAAACAAACGCCATATGAGAGGGGGTAACGTCGTGTTGCAGTTGGCTGCGATGTCAGTATGCTTTCTGAACTGTTCGACTATTTACTCGAACGTACAATTAATAATAGCTTTTATTGGCATAAGCCTAACACCTCGTAACGTATTGTTGAAGCTTTCTGAACTGTTCCTCGTCAGGTTACCCCACCGACGATGATTTTTATCGTGTAGAAGTGTCCATTTACTCTCTTTAATAGCTTTTAAATATTCCCACGCTTCTAGATTGACGCTTGTCATTTGACTTACTCAATAGTTATACTTCCTTTGCTGGGTGGTGCTTCCGATAGACCAACATAACCTTTTTAAGCTAGAAACCTTGAACTTTTGTATGAGGTTACTTTGAACATCTCGGAGACAAAATCGATGCACAACATTATTTTTCCACTCTTCAAATGTATTCATTGCATGAATAATTCCTTTGTGCCTATCGGAAATAACACACAACTTTTTTTCCCGAACCAATAGAATTGTGGTGAACTGCAATGTGTGATCAAAATTGTTCGAAAAACCAACTCCAACTTTCTAATGTCTCTTCATCTACAATTGCATAAGCTATCGGCATTACGTAGTTGTTTGCATTTTTTGCAACTGCAATTAACATTTTACCACGGTAGGAACCTTTCAAGAAAGTGCCGTCAACAGATATCACCGGCTGACAATAACTGAATGTTTTAATTATTGGACCGAATGCCCAAAACATATATTTGAATGTATAATAAGCAGATGTACCGTCGGATGATGTAACCATTCCACGATAACATGGTTCTTCTCTTGTAATGTGTTGATGTACGTAGGTAATTGCTCAAAGTTACTCTCCCAGCTACCGTAAATACTCTTTCTAGCTCGCCAGGCTTTATTATATGAAACATCAACATTCAACGTATCTTTTAATGTGCTTGAATTTGCTTGATAGGAAAAGCAATATCCTGACGATTAAAATGGATGATGCGGTAACAATATCTCTGCATTTGAAACTTCTATTGTTGTTACCAACAACAATACCGAAGCAGTTGTGTGCATTCACCCATCTTGAAATTCTCCACATGTAATGATCGTGGTTCTTGGATGCATACACATACCATGTACATGGAGGACCATTATGAAGATTATTATTGTAATTAGGGCTAGTCTATAGCACTTTGCTCTCTATCTTGTACGTTTACTTTCAACTACTACAACCTCTCTGTTACGTGCAAGATTCCATAACCGCACTGCATGCATTACTTCATCTTTCGATTTAAAGTACATCCCAACACGGATTTCTTTTGACTCTTCATTCCATATATCCATATGGTCTTCATCATCAAAATTAGCAGCTTCATAATTTCTTAACTCCTAAGGGTCTTCAGAATAGTTCATCTCCCCGTAAGATCCTGGATTAACACCAGAATTATAATGGTCTGAAACTCCATAGCTGTTGTGTCATAATCACTAGATTCTTCTTGTGATGGGATGAGTTCAGTATCTTCACTGCTATCTGAAATACCATCATTTGACTTATCAAAACCTTCGTTATCATCTTCGACTTGATGATGAAAATTGGTTGACGGACCAGCTTGATAATCATGTGATCTTATATTGCCTTGATAATGAGAATTGCTTGACGGACCGGGTGCTTCTGATATAGAGAAACTGGTTAGATGATCCATATAATTGGATTGTTGTACAAACATCTTCGACTCAATGATAACGTAAACATTTCCTCGAAAATTTTCAACATTTTCTCTCATATAATACAAGACTTCTAGACTTGAGTCATTAAAAATTTCAGAGCTTTGAGAGAAACCACCATATGAGTAATATAATATTATTTTCAAATTATAATACTCCTTTTGAACTTGAAGATGAATATAAATCAACAAATTCTTCATATAACACTCTATTACGAAGAATAATTGTTGAACTTCTAGTAGAACCATCACATATGATATTTTCATTTTCAAATGAAATATCACCACCCAAAAAAATTGTAAAAAATAAGGTCGAGTCATGATAAAGATTTTATTTTAAATGTTGGGATTTAATACGGAAATGTTGGGTTGAATGTATCAAAAATAAAGTCGGATGCTTTATATACAAAATTTCGATGATCGGGTAGGTTAATTGTGTGGTGGAAAATTGAAAAAGTGTGGGTGATCGGTAGATTAATTGTGTGGTGGAAAAGTGGGGGGGAGAACCCGCCTTGGCAAGAGCGAGATCTCAAAGCTCGAGACACCACCTGCATACACTCCTGCACACACTCACTGCACACACACTCACATGCGGGATTAAAGAACACGCCCCTGGCAGGGGCGGGTACCCTTAAAGTGAAAACGGGTAAAGATTTTCCCCTCTTGTCATTACTCTCTCTTAAAAAATCCCATTTTTAAAAAAATTCTCACCCCTTTGAATGATAAACGGATAGGGATATCGTAATCATTGATACATGTTCTTTTCAGTTGACGTACATCCCCACCATGCATCACTAGCTACATTGATATTTTTTAACTAGCGAACACACACTTTTTATTTTATATATACTTAAGTTTTAAAGATTATCATATCTTTAGGATTTAAACTCATAACTATCGGACCGTATCACTTTACTGCCAGCATATTGTTTTAAGTCAGGCTACACCAAGATGACTCCGTCAATATGACCCGTCGATGCCGCTTAGCTGTTAGCCCCAACCATAGACCAGCTCATGGCCACTTGATCTGCACACAGCCCCACCATCTGAATTCAACAGTGGTGGAATTGAATCATGTTTTACATAGCACTCTTATTACAAATCTTAGCCATTAACAAACATTACACACGACAATGTTTTCAGAACCAGACCAGATACAAATCAAACATTACAAATACATTTATTCTTTTAATACTCATCCAATCGTGTCAACAAGCCACACGACTACTTGTTAGGTGTTTTAATGTACGCCAGATTCGTCGGTTCCCAACCCTCATCAACGTTTTCAAATCATACGCAATCCAACACCTAGACCGATCAGTGTGATAGAAGTACCCCATGCACTTACAATCTCTCGTGCATTTGCTCTCGCAATCGCTCTATTTCGTCACGTCACCCGTCGTGTACTTGATCATAAAATGATCAACCCCTTCAAGCTTGTAATAATAAAGTCACTAGCTTTACAACATGTCACCTTTTTCACCTCACAATCTTTGCTCCAACCACTTAGCCCATTCGACGTCGGGCACGCGACACACTGGTTATCATCGCACAACCCAAACTTCCCACACCGCTCTGGTAACTGACATTCGGTTTCATCCGAATCGCGGTCAAGAAGTGTGTACACCGGGTCCCACGCTACGTTTTGCATATCGAGAGTATAGGTGAAGTATCTAAGGTTTCCGTCTATCCGAAGTCGAAGATACGTTAAAGTATTATTGTATCGCGAAAAGGCTCTGCCGCTAAGCGATCGACCGATCAACGGGTCACAATTCGTGACGTTGAACAGGAAGTACACGAACCATAACGAAAGATCATCGGGATACCGCGGCTCGGATATAATTAAGAGTTAAATTGGTGAAAACACTAGTGTCATTGAACGTCCAGACGACTTTTATTCCCAAAATATAATATTAATAACCATATGACATTACCCTTGGCATCATGAAGAACCATGTTACCATTGGGACAGAGTTCGAACCCGACAACGCCCTTGTTGGCGGTATTCGTTTGCCAGACGACTCGACCATCGGCTTCTGCTAGGACGAGGTTCCCGTCCGTACCGAGTGAGATAGTGGCGTTCTCGCGAACGGGCTTTCCTCGGTTAGCCTCCCAGACCCAACGCATGAGGCTTTCGGACCAGGCCGTGCCCACACGTAAGGCTAGAGTGTATGCATTTGGGGTGGTGTTGTAGAAACAAAGCTGGAATGGGTTGCGGAAAGGCTCGAGGGTGCGATAAGTCGCGTCGTACTCGACGACATAGATTCCGAACTCGCCTTCATTGACGTAAGTGAATGTCTCCGAAGGCGGAACGAGAGCTCGAGTGATGAAGAATAAGATGTGAAAGGATATAGAGAGAATAGAAATGGCATGAGAAGAAATCATTTTTGGTTGTGTTTCAAAACTATGTAGACAACTCTTTATATAAAAGGATTATTTACTACATTATTAAGTAAGAAAGATGCTCGTCACATGTAATAATCTATCAAAAAGAGCGTGTGAGTTAATCGTTTCAAAAATATAATTGGATTAATGGGTTTGCATTTTGTAAAAAAAATATCTTTTGAGAAGGAATTATTGGATAAGGTAGCTTTCTAAAATATCTCAAAAATAATTTTTTTTTAGTATGTTAGTATTGTACGATTATTCTTCTTTTTTTCAATTTTAATTCTTCTTCTTTATACCAATTTAAAAATATATAGTGAGATTAAAGGAGGTGTAATTTTTATTTTTTTCTCCTTTTGATATTTATTTAATAATACGTAATCTGGTTCTTTTTTTAATAGCACGTAATATTTAATATTTTAAAATACTAAAGACACGACCAAAGTTTATTTATATTTAAATTATATTGAATACAGAAACATATTTTAATAGTAAAAGAATAGTATATTGAATACAGAAACATGAAGAGACTGTTTTGTTGGTTATCTGCTCATATATAGGCCCACTTGATTAATACACAAAGAAAAACTCAAATAATTTATGTAAATACATTGAGAGAAATTCGATTACGAGGTTTTACAAATATAATTATTTTTTAAAAGAATAAAACATTAATTTACTTTAAATATTTTATATATTGTTTTAATTTTAGTTTAAAATTTTCATCAATTGAATAATCTAAAAGTAATACAACTTTTGAATTGAATTTAAAACAAATAATTAAAATTTTGTATTAAAGTACTGTTTTCAAACTTTTAAAGAAAAGCTTCTGTAAAAACCATAGAGAACAAAATTGGAATTAAGTCAAATATATTATACGTTATATATTATATGTTAATTTGTACCAATAATTGCTTTTTGGTTTGTTGTAAACTTATCAGCATACACATATATATATATATATATAGGTTAGCATCATTACAGAATTATTTTTTATTTTCAAAATCACAGAATCATTTATTTACATAAATGTTAATTAAATCTGGTGATACTTGAGTTGTTTTACATATGTGTATATCAGACATAAAACTATGTAAAACAACTAAATATCACCAGTTTTAACTTACATTTATAGAAATCAATGATTCGTAATTTACCTTTATGTAAATCAATGGTTCTTTTGGTTCTGAAAATAAAAAGTGGTTCTGTAATGATCCAGACATTATATATATATATATATATATATATATATATAATATATATATATATATCTTTATCTTTACTACTATATAAAACAAACACATGAGTAAATTTGGAATTTCATATTCATTTGTAAGACGCGCCTCTTCAACTCCACCCCCTTCCGTTTGTCGTACTCTCCCCGTTCCTTCCGGTCGCACATCATTACTGCTTCAATCACAGCATCGCCTCTTCCCTTCCCCTTCCTCTTCAGTCGTTTCACCTCTCCCCTTCCCAGAGTCGGTTCCCATCAACAACCACCAACTCAATCAATGGCAAGGACTGCAATATTATTATTACAATTTGGGTATTTCAAACAGACAGACAGACAGACAGAGAGTCGCGGAGGCATGACGACAACTATTGTTGCTAATCGATCTTCGTCGTCGCCCCCGGTTTGTGTCTTGTAAATGAATTACAATTTTAGAAACCGAATTGATAGCTGAATTTGAAATTGAATTATTGAGCACTAATTTTGTTATATGTTTATGGGCACTAGAAGTGCTTATCTGTAACGAATTCACTATATTCTAAAGTAAATTAATTTGAAATTTTTGTCCAATTACAAAATTTAAACGGTCATTACTAAACAACTGTGATCATTGTTAGTATCATGAAGTTTACCTTTATAAATAACGTCAATAGAAAGAACAAATGCCTTTATAAACAACTGTGATCTTGGTTAGCATCATGAAGTTTATTCAAAACTATTATTTATTCCGTATTTTTCCTTCTTATTAAACACGTTATTCTTAGGGTTTTAAAAGTTTTAGTCGTTTCACTGATACGAGGAGGTTGTTTGATTGTATGTAGAACAATTGATTGCATGCATTTAAGCGGCTTATGGAATTTGGTACTTTGAGTAACTCCTCAAAATGTTAGAGTTACAGATTGGATCACTTCTGTTATGATCAAAACAGGTTAGGAGATGGTAGATTAGTAGTATGATGTAAAATAAAGTGTGTCAACTTTTCTTGAATGATCAACACAGGTTAAGGATTCTAAGAAGTGATGAAATGCTTACAGATGCAGGAATTTTAGCAACATCAATAAATGAACTTCAGAAAGGGGATATATGATGATAGCTATGAGTACTAAAGTTGATGCAATCATGCTATGTTGAACTTAGGTTCAAATTAAGGTGTAATTCTTGGCTACTTTGTGTAGCAATGAAAGTTTTTATTCGTGGTAGCTATTTTTAGCACCTATTGAAAATAGCTGGTACTATGATTAATAATTTAACCACTGAACATTGGCTGTAATTGAATGGCTAAGTCAAATACAACATTGAGTTTGCACAAGAGAATAGGTTAACTCAAATTGAAGCAACAGTGACAAATGCATCTTCTTACATGGCTTATCTTGCTTAGGTATTTTTATATTCACTTTTGATCTTAAGCCTAACTTCGGTTTATCATATTGAGTCATAACTTGTAAGAGGAAGGCATTCGATCGAAGGCAACCACACTTTTTACTCTTGGCTGTCTATTTTTCTTGCTAGAATGTATTTTTTTATTAAAATAACAAATGGTTATTGGGTAATTAGCTGGTTATCAAATTGTTGTTTAATGATAATAAGACAACTTAGTTAGCGTACAACGGTTAAATTTTGTTGCTCGGTGTAGTTGATAATTATATTTTGAATCAGTATCTCAAATGATTTGGATCATCATTAAAATGAAGCAATTGCCAATTGTTATATTCTGGAAGACAAATGAACTACATGAATACGTTTAAGATCTCAGCGTGCTAAAATGTAGCTACAATACTTTGCTTCCATTTCATTTGGGTATACCTTCATGTAACTGAAGCAATTCTGCTATGTATTGATTTTGTGTCTTATAGTGTTATGATAGATTTGGTGTTTAACTTCTTAATTTTGTATTGATTTGTGATTGTAAGCTGTAGATGTCAAGGGCGAAGAGTTAAAGAGGTGCAAAAGGGGACGCCTTAAAGGCTGTTGATGACAAGTTAATTTTTTGTTTCATTTGATGTTGGCTTATATAATACAAATCAGAATGCAGATTTATTTTGTTTAGAATGGTTCAAAACACAGCTTGATAGATTAGTGTGCATGTTTTAGTTGGTGAGAATTCAGATTGTTTATCAAGTAGTGAAACTACTATTCTTATAATTTCAAACTAAATTTTCAAAAACCTCCTACTTCTTCGATGAATTTAAAAGGTCTTTAATCACTGCATAAAACTTAACCAACAAACGATCCCCACCGTGACGCATGAGGGTGTTTTTTGGACGGGGTAAATTTGATTTTAACAAAATAAAAACATACATAAAGCTTGTGTTGCGTTTTTTTCTTATATAAACTTTTCATTGAAAAGTGTTTTTAACAAAACATTAAGGCTACGTACAAGTAAGGTAGGTTTTTGTTTAGAAGTGTTTTCTTCTATGTTTTTATTTTAATTTTGTTGAAAATCGTTGTCCCCGCCGCGAAGCGCGGGTTCTCCTGCTAGTGTATATATATATATATATATATATATATATATATATATAGGGGAGGGATCCTTTGAAAATCATATTATAAATGAAAATAATGAAAACCAGAGGTTACATATACGTAAGTACATGTTACAAAGTGTACAACTAAGAGTTACGTATATGTGGGGTTATTTATATGTAAGTACGTGTTACCAAGTGTACAACTAAGAGTTACATGCATGTAACTCATACAAATTACGTATACGTAAATCGTTTCGTCATCATCGTCGTTCCTTCAAGTTTAAATTAAAAAAATATATAATGACATCAACAAATAATGTTAAAGTTTACTCAAATATACTTTAAACAAATAAAAAGTTAAATCAATTATAAGTTATGTAATTGGATAGTTGTGGTTTTCACGGTTTTCAATTATAAATATGATTTTCATTTGATCCCACTCCTATATATATATGTGTATATATATATATCAATAGGGGATGGTTCTTGAGAAAAACCAATAATTATGTGAAAACCAAAGAAAACCATAGAAACCATTAACATAATTCATAAATTTTATGTTATTTTAACAGTTAAAAGGGTATTTAAATATTTGTTACATATATGTTGAACATGAATACGCGAATGAAGAGTCTTACGTATACGTAACACTATATCAAATGAAAAATAATTACGTATACGTAACCTATATGTGACGTATATGTAAAACCGTGCTACGGTGTTTTATTTGATCCATACCCTTATTTATATATACACACACACACACAAATATATAGACTATTGATAAAAAATTTATAAGTTATATGACCGATTTAATTGGTTTTCTCTAATTTTCACATAACATTGTGGTTTTCTTAAGATCTCTCATCTATATCAATAAAGCATAATATTGTTTATACACTTTAAATTGTATATATTGATTTACTATTTTAATTTAAATATTTATGTCTTAGATTCATATCTTTTAGAAGTAACATGAAATAAAGCAAAATCCGATAGCTTAAGCTCCCGAATCATTAACATTCAAATATGTTGTTCTTAGTGTCACAAAGTTGGATTGAAAACCAAGGGTTCGATCAGAATAAAAGTCATATAGACGAGCTACATCGATCATTTGACTAAATGTACCCCTTTTTCTTACTGGCCTATCATTTTATCCCTCTATTTTTTTTTATTTGAAGATACGTATAGCATGGAGTCAGCATGATTGTATATGTCGTTTAGAGGTGGCAAACTGCAATTTACCACTTTTAAACTGTATGTGAAGATGGTGTATGAAAAACAAAATCCTTAGTTACAACATATACTTGTTCTTTTTTAACTTCTTCAAGTTACAAAATCCTTAAGTGTTTTAATGTACACTAGATTCATAAAGTTCTCAACCCTCATCAATGTTTCAAATCATAACCAATCAGACACTTCCCAAAGGCACGTCTAAGTGGTAAGATAACCTTTTTTTTTATTTTTTTAATGATCGAGGGTTTAAATCCTGCAAGATATAATTATAGGTGATTAACAAAAATATTTTAGTTGTTAAAAAAAGACAATCCAATACCTTGATCGACTAGTATGATAGAAATAACCCACACGCTTGCAATAACTCGTGCACTTGCGCTTGCACTGGCTCTGTTTGTCGCATGATCGCATCAACCCTTGTGTACTTGATCATATCAACCCCTTTAAGCTTGTAATAAAAAAGGCAACAAGCTTTACAATATGTCACCTTCTTAGCCTCACAATCTTCGCTACAACCACTTAGCCCATATGGAGTCAGGCAAGCCACATACTGATTATTCTCACATTGTCCAAACTTCTCACAACGTGTGGACAATTGACACTCGCCCTTACTCAAATTGCGGTCAAGAAACACATAGACAGGATCCGATGACATGTTTTGCACCTTGAGGCTGTAGGTGAAGCATCTAAGTTTGGGATATACGCGCACAGCTCCATAAAAGGTATGTTTTCAATTTTTTCGAATATAACTACCTAGCAAGAATCATTATTCATCTTATACGTCCAAATGCAATTGTTATGGAAGAAGCGCATCAACGGCGACCACTACCGATTTGTGCATTTTATTTGTTTCTAATATAACTACCTAGCAAGAATCATTATTGATCTTATACTCAAGGTTTCTTTCATGTTGCTATACTTATTACTTGTAATTATTGAAGATGTGAAATGAATAGTCCCCTTTTAACTTTTTAAAATTTCTCCACATTAGTTTTAAGTTTCTTTCATTTTTTATATTAACTTTTGTTATTTGATTTTGGCTACTAAAATTAAGGATTTTAAATTACGGCTACCACACTATTTATAATGAAACAAAATTTTATTGAGTTTGGCCACTAGAGTTTATTTATAATGAAACAAAATTTTATCGAGTTTGGCCACTAGAGTTTAGTATTTTATATTTTGGCCGTCGATTTGTTTTCTGAATTTGGCCACTAAACTTAGGATTTTAGAGATTGGCCACCGATTTATTTTTACTTTGACCACTAAAGTTTAGGATCTTAGAGTTCGGCCACTAAAATATTTTTGTTGAAATTTTCTTTTCAAGTTTGACCACTAAAGTTTAGTATCTTTGAGTTTGCTGCCATTCTGCCAAAATTTGATTTTATGATTTCCGACGAACTGGACAAATACCGACCAAAGTGACGCAACATTACGTGTGGGACAATGACCTGTCTCCCGTCATGTTGCGTATGACTTTGGCCACTAAAGTATTGGATATGAGAGTTTGGACCCTAATTCTTTTACTTTAGTCATCAAAGTTTAACATCTTAGAGTTTGACCAATAAACTATTTATGACGGTATTTTATTTTTTTTCGATTTCCACCACTATAGTTTAGTATTTTTAAGTTTCGCAAGCAAACTTTGATTTTATGGATACAGACGAGCCAGACAGATAATGACTGAAGCAACGCAGCCTTGCGTCTAAGAAAATTTACCGGACTCCGCCGTGTAGCACGGGGAGAAAAAGTAGTTTATACTAATGTATTTGTGTATAGATAGTCTGTTGCTTGGAAGGGACAAATTTTCCTCAGAGTTATTTTTTTTTTCTTCTTTATGCTATATTGAAAAATGTCCTCATGGATGCCATGATAACATTCATGGTTATAATACGTTATTTGAAAATGAGCAATTATGTGTCTAAATGGAACTTTGTGATATGTTCCCTGCCAAAGAGATGCAGGTTGCTCATTAAATTTGAAATCAACTTACTTCCTTATAATTTTTGTTAATTGGTATATATAATTAGTATGTTTAGCATTCTATTAACTTTGTTGCTGGTGATAACCTTTCCAAATATTTAATAGCAAATATTTAATTTTTGGGTGCATGTATTGTAAACGAGTCGCTACTAATTCTTCTTGCGCGTAACATAAGTCACGCTTTAATGTATAATGTTCTTCGAGATGTTATGTACTACTTATTGAACTTATAACGTCCTAAACTAACCAACCCGTAATGAAGTGCGGTATGTGTTTTAAGACTTTAGCCGAATTTTGATCTAGTCAACCCATTTGAGTTGTTCCCTTTTCAAGTACTACCTTTTTATACGACCCTTATGGTTTTGATAAACAATGGTCTTAGGTGTTGCTTGATCGTTTGGGTCCTAACGAGTGTTATAAAGTGACATTCTGATATCTTATTTAAGAATTGCTTGATCAAAATTTACTCACACCTAATAATTGATACTTTAAACAGTTGAAGCAGACCTCACGATAAAACAGAAGACGAATGAACATTGATCGCTAACTCTTATCTTGTCTTTTGTATTTACGTATGATGTTAGATGGACAACTAAGCGAAACTTATCTTTTTGTACAACCGTTGGGTCGTATATCCCGTCGTTCATGTATATATAGTTTTTGTTGATAATATATGACGCTGATGTATTTGTATGTTTAAAACTAGTATTCTTGCTCTTTTGTGTTAATATTGTTTGAGTCCTGCAACAACGCCAGGTTTCAATCCTAGTTTATTAGTAGAATGCTTAACACTTAATCCTTAACTTATTATGTTTTTAACACTTAACAACAAAACTTCGGAATTTAACAAATGGTGGGAACATCGAATCCCAATTTACCAAATTTGTGCAAGTGCTTTATTATTACAAATCTTAGCCCTTATCATACATAACACCACCGATAGTGTTTTCAGAACTAAACCAGATACAAATCAAACATTACAACATACATTTACTCTTTTATTATATCTTCAATTGTGTCTGACACGCGACACGACTAGTTCTTGGGTGTTTTAATGTACGCTAGATTCGTCAAGTTCCCAACCCTCGTCAACGTTTTCAAATCATACGCAATCCAACACCTCGACTTATCCGTATGATAGAAATAACCAACACACTTACAATCTCTCGTGCATTTGCTCTCGCACTGGCTCATTTTCGTCACGTCGCCCCTCGTGTACTTGATCATAAAATGATCAACCCCTTCAAGCTTATAATAATAAAAGTCACTAGCTTTACAAGATGTCACCTTTTTAGCCTCACAATCTTTGCTCCAACCACTTAGCCCATTCGGCGTCGGGCACGCCACACACTGGCTATCCTCACACAACCCAAACTTCCCACACCGCTCCGGTAACTGGCACTCGCTTTCACCCGAATCGCGGTCAAGATACGCGTGCACCCGATCCCACGCCATGTTTTGCACATTGGGACTATAGGTGAAGTATCTAAGGTTTCCGTCTATCCCAAGACGAAGATACGTTAAAGTACTGTTGTATCTCGTGAACACCACGTCGCTACTCGGTGGAGAGAGCAACGGGTGTGAATTCGTGACGTCGAACAGGAAGAACAAGAACCAAACCGAGAAATCATCGGATACCGCGGTTCGGAAACAAGAGTTAAATTGGTGAAAACACTAGTGTCATTGTTGATCCATGGGTATTCTGCCCAATAAACCATCGGTCGAGGCGAGTTGTTGCTCGTGTAATACAATGCTACCCTTCGGGGCTCCATCACGAAGCTATACGGTCCATCGACGTTGTTCTCGACCGAGGCCCGACTCACGAGCCGGCTCACACGGCCCGGGAGTAGAGACTGACCCACCAACAACGTGTCGGTTGGCGAATCAAAGCTTTGCCATATGAAATTACCCTTGGCATCACGAAGAACCATGTTGCCATTGGGAAGGAGTTCGAACCCGACCACGCCCTTGTTGGCGGTATTCGTTTGCCAGACGACTCGGCCATCGGCTTCTGCGAGGACAAGGTTTCCGTCAGTACCGAGTGAGAAGTGGCGTTCTCGCGAACGGGCTTTCCTCGGTTAGCCTCCCAGACCCAACGCATGAGGTTTTCGGATCGGACCGTGCCCATACGTAGGGCTAGAGTGTATGCATTTGGGTGGTGTTGTAGAAACAAAGCTGGAATGGGCTACTAGCAATGTCTAGAAAGCGATAATTCGCGTTGTACTCGACGATATAGTCTCCGAATTCGCCTTCATTCACATAAGTGAATGTCTCCGATGACGGAACTTGAGCTCGAGAGATGGAAAATAAGATATGAAAGCATAGAAAGATAATAAAAATGATATGAGAAGAAGACATGTTTTGTTTGGTTTGTTTGTGTTACAAAACCATAAAACAACTCTTTATATAGCCGAAGTAATCACTACAAAATTATTAACAACTAACAATGTGTGTAGGAATGATGCGTTAATATTATAATAAAGTGCATTAGATATAGGGTGTGAGTTGTTTGTTTAAATACAATACAATGGGATTAATCGAACATGTTTGCTTTTTGATGATCATTTTACAATCTAAAAATATAAACTAACAATATCAATACAATATATAGAAATAGAAACCCAAGAATAGGTGAATAGTAAGGATTCGATTTGAATTTTATTTTAATGTTAATTTAATAATATGTTATCTACTTGTTCATTAATAACATGTAATATTGGTATTTTATAAAATACTAAAGACACGACTTTGGTTTTTCTTTTCATTTGAAAATAAAGATATAAAAAACATATTTTAGAAGTTCTATATATCGTGGATTCACCAATGGTTGAAATTAACATGACATCAGTTTCAGCCTCATTGTCCACCCAAATTGAATTAAAAACAGAAAACCCAAACTATTTATATAGATATATTAGTTGTTAATTTGTCTACCTGATTGCATTTACTGTTTGCTATTATTTTATGAAAATATATTAAGTTATTACTATCAATGAAGCATAAGATTATTTATACACTTTAAACTTGCATATATTGATTTCTACTAGAAGAGTGCCCGCGCAATGCGGCGGGGCGATATATTACATCCGACACGTGTTTTCAATTTTTGTTATTCTTGTAGTAATTTTACAAAAGTCTATTATATTTTTCTAAGCTAAAATTTAAAAAACCAAATAAATGAGTTTTGAATGACGACTTCTATATTTACGTATTAACTTATTGTACCTCATAAAATATAGATCGGTTCAACAAAAGAATTTATATCAAAATGTTTAAAAAATACACAGGTTGCAATTGTAGTCTCAAAAAGTTTTTAACATGATAGATTAAAATATATAACTGAAATCATAAAACAAATTAAGATTTTTTGGTTTATGGGTTGATAATGTAAAATTTTATGTAAGTTACAGTAAGTGTAAGGTTATTACGTAACTAACTGTAAGGGGTAATCTGTAAATAATGTTAAAAATACTATTTTACCCTCAAAAGTTGTTGTATCTTATGCATTGAGTAAAATAATTATTCTTAATTTTATGATATCTTAAAATACCCATCTTATATGCTTTATATATAGTATTAATTTTTACGACATCGGTTAGTATAAATGTTCAAAGATGTTTTTTATTCACTATTACCTCATAATATAAACTTCATTTAATAGAAAGAAAATAACTTCGCTTATTAGTAATTCAAATTTGTTACATATTTACGTAAGTGTTAGTATAAATATTTAAATTTGTTTTTTTATTCAATATTACCTCCTAATTTTAACTTCATTTAATAGAAAGAAAATAAATTCACTTTAGTAATTCAAATTTGTTAAATTTTTACGGCAACGGTTAGTATAAAGGTTTAAAGATGTTTTTTCATTCACTATTACCTCATAATTTAAACTTCATTTAATAGAAAGAAAATAACTTCACTTATTAGTAATTCAAATTTGTTAAAATTTTTACGTAAGTGTTAGTATAAAGTTTAAAGTTGGTTTCTATTCATTATTACCTTATGATTTAAACTTTATTTAATAAAAAAAAATATAACTTCACTTATTAGTAACCAAAATGCTTATATGTTCCATCTAATAATTGGTTACTAAATGCCTAAAATGATGGATAAGATTGAATTATTGGTTCTTAAATTCCTAAAATAATGCAAATTTAAAATATCAAATAGTTCAAATTTGTTAAACTTTTATGTAAGTGTTAGTAAGTGTAGGATTATTATGTAACTAATTGTAAGGGGGTAATCCGTACATAATGATATAATTACTATTTTACCTTTAAAAATGGTTATACCTTATGCATTAAGTAAAGTATGTGTTCTTAATTTTAAGGTATCTTAAAGTATCCCTCCTAAATGTTTTATATATAGTATAGATTATAATTCAAATATTGATTTCCTTTAAACTTGCATATATCAATTTACTATTTTGTAAGAACAATTTTAAAACAAATGTAATTTTAACAGTCTTTTCAAGTAAAGTTAACAACTCTTAATTCAAAATTCCTTGAAAATGATGTGTAGTAGGTTTGTCTTTTACGACCACTTGTTGGAATAATGCAAAACCGACGGCTTAAGCTCCGGATTAATTTAAATATTTAAATTACATTGTCCTTAATGACGCAAATTTGAACAGAAAACCAAGGGTTTAGTAAAACCATGGGATACGATCACAATAAAGCTAGTCTTAATAATTCTATGCTATAAACTTAATATTATATAATACACCATTATTTATTTATCTGAATCTATCTCTTTCATTTAACAAACGATTACTTTATTTTTTCACTTTTACTCAATAGAAGATTACTTTTAGTATTTATGATGATACGTTTTACCTATCCCGTAATAAATTGTATGAAATACAAAGTAGAAAAGAAACACTTATGGATAAAAACGTTACAAAATGTCAAAAAAGTAAACATTTGTTGTTTTATTACTTCTTCATGTCAATAGATATGACATAACTATTGAGTAATGTTATAGTATAAAGATTCTTTACTTTAAAAAAACAAGAAGTATAAAGACACAATGTCAAGCATAAAAGACACAATATCCGGAAAACATAAAAAATTCTAAAACCAACAATCTAAAAACACAAAAGCTAAACAAAATCTAAGATCTTAGATTTTGATGAGTTGGTTTTAGCATCACTGAGATGAGTTCAATCATATTTCGTTTGACCCGCTTTACAAGTGGCAGGCTTTTAAATTAATAAACCCTTTTTACTTAAACCCTATGCCGTAACTATTAATCGAGTTTTTAATGTACGCTAGATTCGTCAAGTTCCAACCTCGTCAATATTTTCAAATCATAAGCAATCCAACACCTTGATCGATCAATGTGATAGAATTAACCCACACACTTAGAATCACTCGTGCATTTGCTCTCGCACTAGCTATGTTTCGTCACATCACCCGTGTGCATTTGATCATAAAATGATCAACCCTTCAGCCCACATTGGCTACCCTCATAGAGTCCAAACTTCCCACATTGTTTTGGCAATTAACACTCGTCTTCACTCGAATCACAGTCAAAAAACACATAAATGGGATCCCACGCAAGTTTTGCACCTTGGGTCTATAGGCGTAGCATCTAAGCTTTCCATCTATCTCTAGTCGAATATACATTAACAAGTTTACATTAGAGAAATAGTCCCACGCCAAGATGAACTAGAAACAAACTAAATTTAAGTACGACTTATAATCCCCAAACTGATGGCCAAAACAAGTGTATAATCCAATCCTTGGAAGATATGTTGCAGGTTGTGTGATCAACTTTGAAGGAAGTTGAAAATATTGCCTGCCATTAAAAAATTAGCTTAAAACAACAATTATCATACTAGTATTAAGCTTGCACCTTACGATGCATTATACAACAAGAAGTGTTGCACACCTATAACGGAAGTATGCGACAGTCAGTTGTCAGAACCTAAGATAATCCAAGAAACAATGATAAGATTAAACATATAAAAGAAAGAATGGAGAGTGCCCATGATCATTAAAAAAATTATGCAGATCAAAGACAAAACCATTAGAATTTCAAGTAGGAGACAAAGTGATGCTAAAGGTATCACTTGTAAAGAGAGTAATACGCTTCAAGAAGAAAAGTAAGCTTAGGCCAAGACCATTTGAAGTGATACCCAAAGTCAAACCTGCAGATACATTTCATGTACAAGTCTAAAAAGTGTTTGGTACGAAGCCCAACACATAACTTGAAGATGTAAGATAAATGAATCGATGAACATAACAAGTAAAAGATAGAAAAATAAAGAAACTACGTCGCAAAAAAATTTCACTGGTCTAACATCAAATGCAATTCACGTCGCGATTCAGAATACATACGGGAATTGGAGGTAGACATGAGAAAGAAATGTCCACAACTTCACCCATAAAGTTTCGATGATGAATTTTTTAGGAGTGAAAATGTAATACCCTTAGTTAAACAGAAATCTCACGAGCAAGCAAGCAAAGATCTAAGGGTAGCAACCCTAGTAGCGGGGTTTAAGGGGTGACAGCCCCTGTTGGGGCTAAAGGGGTATGATTGAGTCGACCTTGTAGAAAATTTTTTAAAAAACAAGTTATATAGTAGAAAATTCCATCGAAAAATAAAAAAATCTGTAAAAAAGAATGATGATGTACCACCACCGAGAAACTTACCGGTCTGCTTAGGTATCATATTCAGAGAACATGGATTGGAGGCGGTAGCGAACCGCTACCATTCCCATAACGGTCCGCGAAGGACCTAATCAATCTATGAAAATTTGACACGTGCCCAATGACTAATCGTGATTTTTGACACGTTTCTGATGACTCAACACCATAGCGGACCACCACCTAAATTGATAATGGTCCGCTTGAAACGTTGACTAGCCAGGCAGTGGTGGAGCAACACCTAGACCATGGTGGCCCGTGACATAACCATAATCCAGCATATAAATAAAGTTTGAATCACAATCATTTTTCACTATTTCCTTCGAACCTTTCACTTATAAATCATCATTTTAAACGTTTCACAAGCCTCTAACAATCCAATAGCGTATTGCAACTTCAGGTACGCTTAAGTTTGATTTGGTTATTTAAATTTGATTCGGGAACATGGTTTGAAAGTTATGACTAGGTCATGCAGTGAGTAATAAAATCCTAGATTATACACAATCTGATGAATTATGCCTAAACTATGACTAGTCATCTAAAGCTAACTTCAATGATAATTAACACACCCATACCCATACCCATACCCATACCCATACCCATTCCCATACCCATACCCATACCCATACCATTGACTAGGGTACGACCCATATTATGATGCATGATAATCTGCTTATTTATGAATTGTCTCATAAGCTCACAAACAATAGTTGATGTCGTTTTGAGTATATTTATACAGGTAGTTGAAAGGTTCGTAAGCTATGAGGATAGCCATGCTCGATGGGCCTTGAAAAGCATAGGAACTTGAAAGTTAGTTATTTTGTAAATTGTTTGTAAACAATACCTAGGTATCAATAAACTCTTCTAGTTGCTTCCGTTAATTATCAATTATGCATTTCACTCGGTCCAAACGGATGGGTTGTTACATAATATAATCAAAAAATGACTGTAGATCCGTTACCAAATTGCACTTTATTCCTTACCCGCAGTTTCTGCAGCTCCGCCAACCTTCGATTCCAATGCTATTCAACCCAAAAGCCATTTCGATTTACTGCAACATGACCACCATGGGGATGAGATGCAATAGATTAGATGGCACACGACCGCCTGGTGAAGCTTTGGTTTTCTAAAATATAGTTTTCAACAAAGATTCAAAGAAATGCTAGATTTCAGTTTAAAGAACTTCACATACAAAAAATCAATCAACTTGTATGCATTAACAATTATTTTTTTGTTTCTTTGTTGTTAGTTCTGAAGAATTATGTTTTGGTTATGTTTTCAACTGAATTAAATGTGTTTTACAAGTAACAATAACCAGAGCTATTAAAAAAACCAATACAGTTGCCACAAAAAGAAAACTACTTAAAATATGTGTTTACCGGGTATTGTATAGAAGGCTAGCTTTAATATTAATGAGGAGCATTTGTACAAGGATGGTGACAGATTCCAAGCATGAAGATACAAGTGAAAACAAAAAGAGCATCATTCCACATGGGATGATGAGACCGCATCTGCTAAAAGTGAAAAATGCAAAAAATTAATCCAATGTATTTAACAAACACGCATTATGAAATTACTATCCAATCCATGTAAATTTGCAATTTCAAACGATAAGTGAATCCTGGATCATGTAATATATAAGTCAAATAAATAGAAAAGAAATTAATTATAGTTTTTAAGATCATATGGTAATGCTTTAATAATTTTCTTTAAAAAAGACATGTGTTAAGGGTCAACAAATCTGACCATGCACTGCAAAATCACCAGTATCAACGATTCAACCCACACATGCTTTGACCCGTTATGCACCCTGCTTGTTTTGCACCTTTATTTTAATAAGAGGTGTAAGGAAGCCAGTATCCATGAGACTGCTCAAGTGTCTTTCTACAAAGAATCCTCCATAAACGATTATAAAGTAGCTCATTTTCCGTTCAAGGTGTGTTTTATCAAAAGGTGACACCATTACATAAAAAAAGACTTAATAAGTAATTCATTTATTTAGAATCAAAAAATAAAATAACAAATAAAAGAGAAAAGAGAAGGAAAAAAAAGTAATAGTACCTGCCTTTCAGAATTTCCTTTATTAAGGCCAGTAGTTTTGCAGGATAAAACCCAAATCAAACACCTGAAACATGAAATCAAAATGTCAAAAACATGAATAAAGATAATAACTAAAAAAAAACATATAGCATGCATTATATATAATATGTACATCTAAATAGTATTTTTGTGAGCAATACAAACAACCAAAGTACCATCATGAGTTGAAAAAATAATCATCTAACACAAGACCTAATTGAAAGCAAGACCTAACATGAAGTGATAAAGCCCTAAGAAAACATAACTTAACAAGATAAAATAAACAAAATTAAAATTAATGAAAATTACATGCCTTTCAAGTTAAAACACGTGAACCAACATAATAATATTGTAGTGGTGGCAATTGTGTCAAGTTCACGGGTTGAAAAGATGAACCTGACATGACGCTTATACTTATTCATGTCCAAGACATCAACCCTAACCCAGACACACTTAAAAATTATGTTACAATATGTGTAACCTACCATCAATCACTTGTGGTTACATTCAAAATCACAGAAACAACGGGACCGCAGCCACTATATCAATAAATTCTATTAACATATATCATAAGCTGCTTAATATCAAAGCTATAGTTACAGAAGTCTTTAAGCGAAAATATCATTCTTATGCATCACAATGGTTCAGCTTTTACACACTCTACAAGCAAAAATCACTGTCAGTAACCTTAATTATTCTTAATCCTTCTTGAGGCAACTGTAGAAACCTTTCTCCAATGAAAACATAATAATGCTTTCACACCAGTTCCAATTAAGGCCAATTTAGCTTATCATCTAGAGTTGAATATGGCTTAAAATAGATATAATTTCTGCCACGGAACTATAAACACACCTTTGTATCTAATATGCACATAAACAGTTATTAAACTGTTATGATCCCAAATCAGAAATGAATTTCAGAAAACAGAGAGTTTAACATCCATCAGAAAGTAAGGAAGTCTAAGGACTGGGATGTTTACAACTTTACATTAAGACCTGATTTATATACTAACAGCATAAACTTGAATCCCTTTTTACACAACTAGCTATTAATCAAAATACCCACTAATGATTCCAGTCACTTATTAGACAATAACTTGTTACTGTAGTTTAAACCACTAGCAGTTTAGTGTTTAGCCTCCATCATCCCCTAGCAGAAATCACATAAATAAAAAAAGCATATTCAGTCCTAGGCTGCAAACCATTGTGCCCGTGCCCACTTCCATAAAAAAAGTAAAAGTAAAAAAAAGTTTACCTGGTCAGGAAAGAAGTAAACTAATACACTAAATTATTTCATCAAACTCATTCCTATACCAACTTGTAGAAGAAAGGTGGTCAGGTCATTACAAAAAATAGGTTATCTACTAGTCCGAGTAAAAACCGAATGTTCTCTAGAAAGTAAAGATGAAAGCCCACAGAACAGAAGTAACGCTGATTTGCTCACAAAATTTCATCACTTACTTGACTGTGAAACTCATGCAGGTCTCCGCTCCTTGAGATCTTGTAGCATCATGCAATCAATAATGTTCCTTGAGGCCTTGAGTCCTTGACATTAGACTGTTTTCGGTGCAAATAACTGATACTACACCCACATTTACATGAGATGTCCGTTGACCATCACCCTATCCCAGAATGCACTTCATATTTGCACCATTACATTTGTATGAAGTTGTGAACAAGAACCAAATCTTCCTATATGACCACTTCTCATAACTCAAACGACCATGATATTAAGATATGCATTGAGAAAGAAAACTGGTTTTGCTTATGAGTGTACGCGCATGACAAGACACGATACAAAATGTTGCTCCAAAACAAAACAGAAGTGACTCAAAAGAACAGAATAGGGCATTGCTGCATGTTAGATCCAGCAGCAAATAATGAAACATGTTAACAGATTAACAGTTGTCCAAAATGCTAATCTGTAGGGTGATGAGGCGTACCGGAGCGGTTTAAACCAGATGATAAATTGGTACATCCTGAAAGTTGAGATGACATGATCTAGAGCCATAATATCTATTATAGTTACCAAACTGTAGCACCACACTACTTGCTTCTGGCCATTTTTACGATGATAAAAAAAATTGGAAGATTTTTCTGGTAATGATTCTTGCGTATGACTACTCGATGGTGAAAGTTCAACTGTGTGAAAAAATATTTAGGAGGATTAAGTTTGTAAGATGGGCAATATAGAATTGAATATGTTGAAGTTTGATATTAGATGGCAAACTATATGGTGAAAAGAGTGCATTATTTACTAACAAAGTGGAAGAGAGGTAAACCATCCACATAGCATCAATAGACAAGAAATCTAGAGACTAGGATCCGGAGTTCCGGACGTGGAGCAAAGTGCTAAGTTTAAAATTGAGAGCTATAAAAGATGGTCTTCATAAGAATTTGCCATTCAAAGGAAATATGATAACCAATTGTGTAACTATAGCTGAATATTGATCATAAGATATTTAATTAGTTTCATAGTTGGAGCTAGATGATAATATATTGCGGAATGTCAAGAACAGGACTAAATACCCTGAACATTAAAAATTACTTCATTTTGACCAAAAAGATTCCCGGGTAGTTAATCCTCAAAGATTTATTACAATGATGATGAACTTGTAAGCAGGAGATGTTATACACCACTCACTAGAACTTATAAACTATATCATTGAAGATAAATGTGAAAAAGAAAACGTAAAAGGCGCTCAGCTAAGAAATTGAGATGATCATGTGTACACCAATAGTTGATGGACTTGTTTAAATAAGCACCATCTGGAATTAGTTGTGGTAGCACGAGTTCAAAATTATAATGTTGTACCAGTCGCTTCTCATATTTAATAATAGTAGTAACCAATCATTACAAGAAAAACATATATAAGACAAAAGTAAGAAGTACACATCAACATAGGCAGGGTCGCTAGTCCATTAATCATCCTCAAATGACACAAACTTGGCCCGTATGTAACTGAAAAAATTGGATCAGTGATAGATTTCTAGGTAGTGCTTTTCCTTGTGTGGATCCTATTTCAATGGGAACTTGATGAGTCGATCCACCTAAATTTGGTTTAGAAAATAATAAAATATCTAAAAGAGATATCCACTAACACTTACAAACAAACATCAATCATACAATCTACACAGTCGCATGTTACTCCTATAGTTCTATAGCGCAAGTACCATATAGGCATTGCATGGGCATAAGATAACTAGGTAAGTCACTAAATTGTGCTTTAAAAAGCATTTAAATAGATTGAGCTACTCACCATAAGCCATGGGTTATATCCCATTCACAACACACATAAAAAAGTCATGTTGCAAGTGACACCAGCTGAACAGGACACAAGTTTAATAACCAGTTTGAAAACCAAGATTATGAACAGTTAAGTTTCACTAATGAAACAGGTTTATGAAAATACATTGAAAAAGATATAGTATATATGCTCTAGATGATGTAAAACACCAATTCTGAGTTCAAATAAACAGCTAGCATTTGCTGAAGAACAAAAATATCCAAAATAGCATGACTATATTAATAAGTATCTCTAATGAGAACATTGTAAACAAACCTAGACTTCAATTCAGAGCATCATTGATTCGATAAGCAATCAAAGAGACCACAGCCTAGCAGGAGATAGTCTATCTGTGCCCTTGAGCCCACTGCATATCATATGAACCCCAAGATCCAGGTCCAGCTCCATACTGAGGATACCCTTCTGCACCAGGCTGCACCTAACAGGAGTAAATAAAATTAAAACCACAAAAAGAATAGAAAATTTTAAATAAAAATAAAGATAATAGCGAGTGACAGTGCACACACTAGACTACCAAAATAAAAACTAGAATAACAAGACAACTTACAGGATTCATTTGATTTGTAGAACCCATGCCATAATTTGGAGGATAAGGATTCCCTCCATAGTTAGCTTCAGCATTGCCATAATTTGTGTTATAGCCTGTGCATCCATGATGACCATTAAAATGCAAAGTTAGAGCTTACAGACATGTCTGGCAAACTGGCATTGCTTACTGTTTTCTTCTTATTGCTTTTCAAAATAAGTTAGAAAAAAGCAACTTCAAACCGCTTATTCAAAACAGATTATTTCACTCATAAACAATCAGATACGCAATTTAGATAAAGAATCCCAAGCACACCTTAACGAAGGTATAATCCCCTTCCATACGGTCATACACTCATACAGTCATACCTGGATTTGGAACTACTGCAGCAGCAGCACGAGCCTTTTTTTCAGCATTAGCCATCTCAGCACGTAACTTTTCTAGCTCCCGAGCCATTGTGAGTAGATTCTTCTCCATCACTTGACCATGTTCATAATTCTCTGCATGCCCCTTTTTCTCATGTTCAATTGCAGCCCTTGAAGAATAATATATCATGTCAATAGACATATGTAAAGTAATAGATTTTCAGGTGTTGAAGGGGAAAAAAGAAAACAAAAGCAGATTGTGGTTCTCTGTATAAACAAACTTTAAGATCCATTTAGAACGGATCCTAGACTCCTAGCCACCTTTCAATCAAAATTCAAAGTTCTCACTCTCCCTTGGAGCCAATATCAAAAAAAAATCATGATTATATGAATGTGTGTACACGAATGCACGCACAAAGTATCAAATATTGGCATATTGCTATTCAAAGATAAAGGGGAAAAAGGCGCTTCCTATGGGCTATGTTTTAGGTAGAGGCAGCAAAATAGATGGGCCGGCTAATGGTTCAAAATGAATATTTTCTTACAAATTCGGAGTCATATTGACCGACCCATAACACGTATTGTCCAGTTTTTTTAGATAAACAATGTGTAAATAATGCAAAGAAAGTCAAAAACTATGTTATTACAATATCAATCTAATCTTCTGTGTGTGTCAAAAATATGTTTTTATACGACTTTGTTAATGCAAAGAAAGTCAAAAACTAAGTTTTAGGACTTTAGACGACTTTTGACCCAAGCAACCCATTTGACTTGTTCCTTTTCAACTATTTTTTCTACGGCCCTTAAGCTTTTGATAAAACATAAACACATAACCTGTTCATAAGTGAAAGGGTAGTATGGCCACCTTTAGTTTTAGGCAGTAAATTGTTCAAAACAGAATAACAGATAGAAGTCAACATTCTTGGCTTTTGCTACTTGATGAAACATCACAATGTCAGCACATAAAGATAAAAGGAGAGCCTTTTTTCTAAAAATTTCTCTTTTCATGCCAACCATAGTGAAAGTTCATTACTTGTAAATAAAAATAATTTGCAGGCCCATAATTCAACATGCATCATCACCATATAACTGATTAACTGGTCCGCCAAAACATAAAAATACAATCATTGATGCAGATCAAAAACTTACCTTGCACGTTGTAGTTCCTGTCTAAGCCCTCCAATTTCTGCCTTAAGTGCTGGAACTTGCTGCAAGTCAGCATTAGCTCTGGAAAGATCTTGGGTCATAGCCTGAACTTGAGCAGTAAGCTTTTGATTTGTGGCAGACATTTCCTTAATATCAGCATGAAATTGCATAAGCTCAGCCCGCATGCCTTCAACTCCATTGAGATCATGTTCCATTTTGGCTGACTTTTCATATAATTCCCTCATCTGCATATCTTTCTCCATGAGGAAGTTTCTAGCAAAGTGGTCTGTTTGTTGAAGCTCATGTTGTGCAACTTCTAATTCCTGCTTAAGTGCAACATGGGTTGCAGCTAACCGTTGATTATCAACCAATAGCACCTGAATGTCCTGATGTTGAGCTGCTAACTGTTCCTCAATAATAGCAGGGTGAGGTGGGAGTGGTCTGTGACCCCTTGCAAACTGAGCTTCCCTCATTTCTTCAAGCAATGCAGGGTGGGGCATTGGGCCTAGATTCCTCGCAAATGGTGGCTCATGAACGGGCGGCATTCCACCATGTGGGGCGGCTTTCATTGGAATTGGAGGTCCACGATTTCTACCAGACATCTTTCTCAAAAAAATTCAACAAATGAAAGAATATAACTACTTGAAGGGTACGTCAAAATTGACCTAACAAAAAGATTAAAAAAAATAATAATAAGCAACTAACCAAAATAAACTTGCAGTTAATCTCACAAACGAATGTGCAAGCATATAACCAAAACCATGAATTTTAAGCCAATCCAGCTAAAGATTATTGATAATTAACACAAACTAAAAACTTATAAACAGGTGTAGTGCATTGAGTAGAAAGTAATATCCATCTTTCAATCTTCAATTGTGTTTGCATATATAAACATAAAATCCCAAAACCAAATAGTTCCCTAATCCTGGAGTCTGAAAGAGATTCAATTTACTAAAATTCAAAAGCCAGATAACAGAAAAACCTAATCAATTACTTAGAAATCCCGCACCAAAGAAGAATGCACAGGAGGATGGCATAAGCATAACTTCCCAGCATCAAAAAACAAACTACACTCTAAATAAGGAAGCCACAGGCTTCCTCCAAACTTCAAACCGATTAAAACTTCATACAATACGGTATAATTTCAAACCAGTAAGCAATCACAAAGTTAATGAACTTGATAGTATTATACACGTAATACGTAGCAATGATAAAATCCGATACATATGGAAACCCTTGACGAACTATACCATATTACCACTCAATCAACAGGGGAATCGGGAAAATATTACAATCGGAAGAGCGAAAATCACCGATTTCAGTAATTACGGGAGGTCGCGTAGACATTGTTAAAAGCCCTAATTGACGATAACAAAAGGAGAAAACGCATGCATCGAAGTAAAAGATTATGAAAATTCGATAACAATGGTAGAAAAACCCTAGGAAAACTGAAAAACCTGTATTATGTCGATTCTCCGGTCTTCGATAGAGATCGAGATCGAAATCGAGAGATCGAACTGAAGGTAGCAGCGGCGTTGAAATCAGATTGGTGTGTGTACTTTGTTTCTTATGCGTTATTACTTGTTAAACATGACATCATACAAAAGTAACATCAATTATCAAATACACCATCAATCATATAAGTTTGTAGACATGTTAAGTGTGAAATTAGATGCATGTTTGGGGAACTAAATTTTTAATTAACTTTTTATTCATTAATTTTTAAAAAATTAACAAGTAAATACATACGTTTAGATAAAAGTTGATAAATTAATTTTAAAAAGTTGAAAAGTAGATTTTGAAAAGGTAAAAATCATTACTTTTGAAAATTTATTTTTCAAAAGTAACTTTAAGCAATCCCAAACACCCCCTAGGTATATAGTCGATAGTCGATGTTAAGTTTGATCATATTCGAAACTAGATTGTGAGTCTACTTTAAAATGTTTATTATTTTTATTCTTTCATACGTTGGCTGAAAATCACTTTGTGTACGAACGATCTTTTGTGGATAGATGTTTTGTGGATCGATCTTTTTTCGTGTTTGTCCGCGAAGCATACGTTTTGCGGATGAAGTTCAATAGTCGATACAAAGCAAATTTGGTTTGTATAGGATCAGCTTTCTACGCGTCGATATGTATATTTGAGGCATGAAGTTGATTTGCAACTCGTTAAATGCATGCATAGTATAAAGATATGGAAATTGTCGTTTTTGTGTCGATTGTTTTCTATCTATGAAGATGATCCAAAAGCATAAGAGGTATTTTTAGCAAAGTAGTGTTAGATAACGTTATCAGTGTATCAGACGGGGATGACATGAAACACGTGTGTTGGTGCTTCAATGGATGACTTAAGTTCGCAACATCTTTGGTAGCCATACATCATCAACTTTAGAACATGACGGCCTTACTTTGGAGCTACATGTATTTATGAAACTGGCAGGAGGGTGGAGTCTTCATCCAGTTGTCTGCTTCTTTGCAATTGTTCAAGTATTCTTGTTGTAGGGTGACACTACTGTGGTGGCATGTGTATTCTAGAAAGAGAAAATAAGCGAGGTGTGATCAGGGCCGTCATAGCGCTATTAAGGGGTTGTACAAGGTGGTCCTAGTGGTGGTTCATGATTAACGGGATGGTTTGGGTGATTTTGATGCCTAAACGAGCGTATGGAAAGAGGGTATTCGTTTTATACACTTAAGGTGAGTTATATATGGTGAGTTATATATGCTCTTTTTTTTAAAGGTTTAACATGTTTTTTTGGCTAATTCAAATACAAGTGGTTTTAATGGTTTTAAAAGTGGATTGTGTATGTCGTGTAGGTGTTAAGTTTAAAATAGAAAGGGTGATTAGTGGTAGGTTTCAGGGCTGTTCTGAAAGTGAGGATATAATCACGGTGTAGATGTTTAATAAACCTTGATTATGTGTTTCGGTGGGACTTATTATGTTTCTAAAAGTGGAGGATTGGTTATGCATGCAAGTCTTGACAAATATGTCATATATTGTGCATGTAATCATGTGGAGTTGGGCGTGGACTGGTTAACGTTGTTTGCTCATTTTGTGCGGATTAGCGGATGAATTTGTGTGGGAAATAACTTGTGGGTGATGTCATGCGTGATGTGTAAATTCAACAAGAGTTACATGCTCGGGGTCCACAAGTACAAAATACGCTAAAGCAAGATCACATTTCACTATTTAACAAAATCAATGAGTTAGCATATATAGCATATGATGTTCATACAAAAGATTGATTCAAAAACACAAAAAAATCAAAGATAGATTCATTTTCATGCTCATCCATCCACTCATTTAAACGCATAATCGTCTTTATAATCTTCTGATTCATCTCTGTCTAAACATACACCGCACGTGTTAGATAATTAATATGATGTTAGCACATGAGGTTTTTGCTTCAAAACACATACATAAACTATTTTAAATTGATTTATAAAAGAAATACCACCTTTTAAAGCGATCATAGTTCAAGGGACAACCACCATGTCCTTATGGAGTCCAAATGAAAATTTTGCTTACATACAGTTGATTGTAGATCTATAGTGAGACCACTGAACCTTTATAGTTTCTTTTTTTTCTTTGCACATCATTACAATATTTGGTAGCTACCATAAAATATTGTATTCGTCACCGTAAAATATTGTATTCAACACCATACTTTCAACAAGTTATCATTGTGCAACAATATTTAAGTATTTAAAACATCAAGAGGTGTGAATAAACCACATAACAAATTATGGAACCGCAGTTCAAAAAAATACAAATTATGGAACCATTAATTATGGGTTTAACAACACCCTTTGGTCAAAGACCTTCTATACAAATGGACGTCTTTGTTCCCGAGTTTATTTAACGAAAGAAAAGAAATGATATAATTTCTTTTTCTTTCTCTTATTTTCTCTTCTTTTCTTTCAATTTTCTTCTGATTTAAAAGCATTAATGTTAGCATTTTTTTTTATTTCATTTACTTTCTTTCATCCCCTTCCATTTCCTTCGATTAGAAAAACTTTGAAACACAACTGCTTATTTCTTTCCTTTCATTTTTCTTATTTTCTCTCTTTAAATTAACTTGGGAAGTAAAGTTTCTTCATACACGTGAAAAACCTTCGGGTCCTATTATATTCATGGAAAGCTCGTTACTTATGCAATTGTTGACTTATCACTAAACATGTTTTCGCCACTTAAACATATTTTTACCTCATATATAAATATAAATATAGTAGTTTTCACAACACTTTAAATAAGCTATTACGATAATCACTATAATGTATTTCTTTCTCACAAATCTCTGTAAAAGATGTTTGTATTTATAAATTTCCTAACTAGGGCGTATTCTTGAAATTATAAACTAATTACGAGATTTGCAACGTACCCAATTATCGTCTATTGTAAAACCGTGCTACAATGTAGTCGGGATATTAGTATGACATGTGTCAGGTTATATAAGCACATACTATTGAGTTGACCATAAATCTTCATGTTGTCCCAGTAGCAACATAGTAAACATGTTCATTTAATCTTCAATCTTGATTAAAGTGTTTAAGCTTGGACTTGTCAAATTGAGAGCTTAAACATGGATTGGCCAATGAATGCATTTATCTTTCATCGTGTCTTCCCATTGATTCGAAAAAATAATCACTAGATCTACACATTGAACATTTAGTTAGTTTATATGTAAAACTTCTCTAGTAGCTCACAAGACTCGCATAATGTGCTTGAGTTGCCTTGTATCGATTTACATCTTGTTGATCTTATGATTAGTTATGACTAAACCAAAGATTAACTTAGTCACATCTTCTAAACTTCCCAACTTACACATAGTTACATAATCTCGTTTAAGCAACAATACATTATCTAAATATCTACAATTACCTATAAATCAAGAAATCATCACTGATACAACTATGCAAACCTCATGCTTCATTGTTGAAAAATACCCTGATAAGTAACAACACAAACAAAAGGCTTTATCTGCTATTACATGAAATGTCCCTAAAATAATTGTTGTATATGAAAATCCCTAGACTTGTCTAAGATGTATGTATTTTTTTTAGAAATTCAATTAACATATAAAGTTTTAAAAAGGTTTTCACCAACAACCAACTACACATAATAGGCAAACATCCCTATTGTATGCAGTATAACAATAGTATAGAAACCGGGATATCAATATGTGATATAAGCTTTTGATACTAAATCTTTATCGATTTCTAGCCTAACTAATTGTGTTTTTTGTTAGTAAATAATAAAATTAATTAAAACTATGAAAATGACAAAAACTTGGAAAACAGGAGATAAGAATCCATTTTACAAATCAACAACCAAAGGGACCTTTAAAGTCACTCACACAAATCATAATGATTTTAAATATCATGTTTGACACTTTATTACATGTAAAATATGGATTAGACTCCCCTTAAAAACACTTAATGATTAGTTGAAAAGTTGATGTGAAAAAATTAACGTGACACTGAATAGATCATTGCCTGACACGAAAAACACACCCACTTCAAATCACTTGTATGAAGACCTAGTGATAATTACGTTAAAGTGTGATGGTTCACAATCTAATGCACTTCCTTTATAATTTTATGTTTGTAAAATAGAAACGTGTAACAGTTTCTAAATAATTTGATTAATCCACATAAAAAAGTCTAAACATGATAATTCAAATCAATCAAATTAAACAATTATTTAGAAAAGCTCTAGCGTAGCGAAAACCTGATATATCAATTAGACTAGCTTTAGTAAACCTGTGTATTACACGTGTTGAATAAATAAAATATTAATATAATAAAAATTAATAATTATAAAATGATATTCTAAGATATGATATGACTGAAATTACATATGAGAAATAACTATAAAAATAAAACAGTGATATTAACTTTTTAAAAATTTATTTTTAAATTTTTTTATCATTTTTAAAAATTTTCTTATTTTAACTCCCAAATTTGATTATTTTTGGTTTTTAAAATATTGACTTTTTAAAATTACCAATTTTAAAATATTCCGTATTTTTAAAAAAGTTTTATACTTTAGAAAAAATTATTATTTTATAAAAAAATATTTATTTAAAAATAACATTAATGAATAGATTTCTTTCTTAATTTATTAAATCTAAAAAAGTATTAAATAATATTATTAATAATCAAAGTAATTAATATGAGAGAGAGACGAAAAATTTTTGGTGAGGATGCTTATGGTGCTGTCACGTGTCATCTCAAGTTACTCTTATATTATAATATAAAAATAAAGATTTAAATTAAGTTTGCACATAGGTTAATTTTCCAAAAAAAAAAATTGTCAACAAAAATTATTATTTAAATGCTCTAAACATGCCAAACAAATTCTCGAAGTTTTAAGAGTAGAACTAAGAATACATAGGAGAATTCATTAACACTGAGATCATGAAATATCACACAAATTCAGATTTTAAATCATACACAAACACATAAGCTCATGAATTTTAGAAGCGAAAAGGAAAACTCAAATTAACTTTTAAAACCACCTTAATATAAAGTTCAAATTATTATAACCGAACAAGTTTCATGTAGCCTATATGATTGTAAAAAGTCTAGCCAATCATAATTGAAAAAGTAATAACTCAAGTCTGATTATAATATGAAATGAAAAGAAAACAAAAAAAAAAAAATCAAAAGGAGCCGATTGACACCGTTAATCAATCACCCATTTGGTTTTACTTCATTTAGTTTTTGCTATCACCTCTCAATTTATACCCAAGAGAAAATTAGGTTTTCTTTTCTTTTTCCCTTTAGATCGTCGTGCGCATTAACTCGTGAACAACGGCTACAATCCTCCTTCACTTGTACCAGCTTTTAAAATAACCGACTAGGTTAATAACCGGTTTTAGGTTATTGAAAAACCTAACTTCTCTAACCGGTTAGGTTATTAAGTGAACCGGTTAACCGGTACTAGTTCAAAAAATACTATTTTAAATATATTTTTTATGAAATAATCAATTTAACACTAAATATTATAAATAATCAATTTAATTTAGCTAAACTTAGAAATTTCAAAACACTGGTTCGTAAAAAAAACTCATAAAATTGAAGATAAATTTATACATTTGATACATAACGATAATCTTAGAGTCTTCGACTCTTCGTCGTTCTTTTTGATGTGTATATGTTCAAATCGGAGATAAGTTCAAGGACATGCCGTAAACAATGCTGGATTGAGGTTGAAGGCTATGACATATACTTGAACTTACCCGATTTGAATATCCATTTCGACTTTTAAGAAAGAACAAATAGCGTTTTTAGTGTTGTGATCAAACCACACTCACCGCCTATTTATCTATATCTATAACACTTATATAAGCATTTAATTACTTGTAAGCTTTTTTATAATACTAAAATTGCCCTCTTAGCATGTTGTACAAGTATGCTAAGCAAATGAAGCATTCATTGATGAGTTTAATCAATTTCATTAATTGTAGACTTTAATCAATTTTATTAACATTGATAACAATGATTTATAAGTTATTATATAAGTATTATTTGTATAAATTATTATTTATAAAATTTATAACAATATCATGTTTTAAATAAACTTAAAAAGAAGTATCCTGTATATTAAGAAATATTTTTTTGACCTATATATTTTAAAAAAAATGTTGGTAAATCCCAAACACTAATATCTTTTTGTAACCATCTCTCTCAACTTCTTTATCAAAGTCATCTTTCTCCAAATCTATAATCTAGAAAAATTTAAAATGATGTATATGAACTATTAAAAAGTACGAGGTAAGTACTAATATACAAGTCGTCGAAACCAAACCCGACAAATTTCAACACACCTGCCGCTATATAAGCATCTTAAGAGGATAAAATTGTCATTTTAGTCACATTTAAAGACACTTTAGCATCTTATTTTGTTGTAAACTTTTCTATTATACTAAAATTGTCCTCTAAGCATAGCTTACAAGTCGTCTAAGCATATTAAATATTCATTGATGAGTTTAGTCAATTTCATTAGTATTGTAACCTTTAATAAATTTCATTAACATTGACAACAATACCGTCTAAGTGTTATTTATATAAATAGTTAGTTGAATTTATATAAGTTATTATTTATAAGATATATAACAATATCATGTTTTAAATTAAAAACAGTACAAAAAAATTAATCCAGATATTCAGAAACATCTTTGTGTGACATACGCATTTAAAAAAATATAT
Source organism: Flaveria sonorensis (assembly GCA_025506505.1). Classification (NCBI taxonomy): domain Eukaryota; kingdom Viridiplantae; phylum Streptophyta; class Magnoliopsida; order Asterales; family Asteraceae; genus Flaveria; species Flaveria sonorensis. Next base: position 3,500,722 of record CM046424.1, read on the forward strand.
TGATAAATGATAAACATCAATATCTTTTTAGACCACCTCTCTCAATTTGTTTATCAAAACATTTTTTTTCAAATCTATAATAAAAGAAAATTATAAATCATGTATACAAACTTGTAAAATCTATGAGATGAATACAAATGTACAAGTCATCAAAACAAAACTATACAAATTTCAACACACCCGTCGTAACGAGCGGTTTCACACACTAGTACTAGTATATGAGGGTAAATAAGCCAAAAATGGCTAGAAAATGGGAAAAAAGGCTATATAGTTGTTGCCAACGAGTATTTTAACAACCATTTTTTAGCATTACGGGTTAACCGGTTTTAATTAGGTTAAAAACCGATTTTTTAACAAATTTTAAAATAAATACTCCTAATGATTTGAAACAAGTGATGCCTCCCTTAGGAGCCGGTTTTTATCATATCGGTTATTAACCACTTACAAAAGTAAGGGGCTGTTTGATTACCGCTGACTCAGTAAGATCTGACTGAGTCAGAAGCTGACCAAGTTAGAAGTTCTGACTGAGTCTGCATCTGACTGAAACTTGGTTGTTTGATTAAGTAACTGACTGAATGATAAAATCCCCAAATCGCATTTTCAAATCCCCAATTTCATTCTTGTTCTTCGAAGGTCAGCGCTCCGGCTACCTCCCCAACGACCAGCAGATGAATTGGCGATCGCATTTGGGCCTCGGTGACGGTTCCGCCGTAAATGTCGACCTCACCGGTGGTTATTACGACCCCAGAGACAATGTCAAGTTCAGTTTTCCGATGGCCTTCACGCCCACTATGCTGGCCTGGAGTGTTGTTGAGTTCGGTTTTCCGGTGGTCGACGGATACTTGCTGAAGACGTGGTGCAACCGGATCGGATCTTTGTGCAGGTGCGTTTCGAAGTTCGGTTTATAGGAGGGGGTTTGGCGGAGGAGGGGGTCGCCCTTTTCTTCTTCGGGTAGGACGACGGGTGAGTTTGTGGTCTTGGTCAGGGGTTTTGTATCAAGATTTTTTGTAAAAACTAATAAATCAAATCTCTACCTTTGATGTATCAAGATCAATGGCTCATATTTTTTTTGATTTTTTGTACACATGATCCCATAATAATACAACCTTTTATTTTTTCATGAATCATGGTAATTAAACAAGGCTAACAAGTGGTATGAGAGTCTACTTGTATTATTCATATTCATAACTGTTCTTAGTCCTTTCGTTAACTTAAATTTATAGATTGATACGTTTGTGAAATCTTTGTAAATTAGAGGGACTAATCCTTCTTTGATGCGTAATCCCTTTGTGATCCCAGGAATCATCGCCATCTAATACACGCATCACACACGCTTTAATAAAAAATAATGTAGCACTTAAGTTATATACATATAAAACCTAAAACATATCTTTAAAACTGATACGTGAAAATAAGACTTTTTACAACCACCATAGATCTACAGTACCCCAATTGTAACCTTAAGGTGCTAAAATAACAACCTTCCATCATGCTAGCACACTAGGACAGTGGAGACCGAAGAACATGCAATTCACCGTAGGCCTAGGTGAGACCATATACTGCTTTCTACAAATGTGTTATACAACCTTCAAAATTGTCATAAAAAATGTTGTATTCAACAACATTCGGGATTTAAAATATGACAACTTACACCTAACCACATAAGAAGCTACGCGTCGAAGCTACCACATAAGAAGCTACTCGTCGAAGCTAGCACTTAATTATAAGTCCCACCATGTTTACACCTTTTGACTCAAGGCCCACAATACTAACGGACAATCTCATTTGGCCTTGCAATTAAATCATATTCATCATAGAAATCGCTTGGGTTTCAACAATTTGCTTCGTGATTCAATTATTTCTATTTTTGAACAAAAACATGTTATCACCATTTCCATTTATGGAATTCTAGCATTTATCACTAACGGGTTCAATCAAACCAATGGTAAATTATCAACATTTTATGCTCTACGAATACTCAACTTTTAATATCATCACATCTTCATTTTACAATATTTGAACTCACAACCTTTTAATTATAGAGTACACTGTTTTAGCATCAGGCTGTGCCATTGGGACGGCTAAACACTTGTCACAGTCTTAATCAGTTTGCTGATATAATAGCATATTTTATAATCCCGTATTTGTAAAATATTATACACTAGCTAAAGAAAACTTGAAAACAAAATTTGGTCACACAATATTAAAGATATGAACACATTATTTCCCTAATGATTCACACAAACCAGTGAGTTGAAATAAGAACACACTGTATTTAAACTATTATTTCCTAATCACAAAGTTTTAGATATTTGTCGCATCTTTTATTCCATCATGATTTTACACAACCCCAATAATTTTTGGTTTGATATTGATTTTGCACAACCACAATAATTATTGGTGTTACGTGAACATTTGTGAATCAAAAACCTACGTCTATTAAATTGTTTATGACGGCGATAACAAGATATTATTGATGATAAAAAGTTGGACCGATAGATATATATTTGTGTTACAATAAATAGAAGGGCTTGCAACATATGTAGAACAAGGGCAAATAAAAATAACCATGTCCTTAATTAACATTCTACATATGAATGTTGGTGATGGAGAATCAAGTTATGCTAACAACTCCTTGCTTCAGGTTTGAGTGATATCACAAACTATAGTATATATATACTAGCATTAATAAACTCGTGTATTACACGGGTTGAATAAATAAAATATTAACATAATAAAATTATTAATTATAAAATGATATTCTAAGATATAATATGACTAAAATTACATATGAAAATAACTATAACTAATAAAACAGTGATATTAACTTTTTAAAATTTTTATTTTTAATTTTTTTTCAAAAAAAATAAATATTTTGTTCTAAAACAAAGCGTATAAAAATATCATTTTTAAAAATTTTCTTATTATAACTCCCAAATTTAATTATTTTTGGTTTTAATAAATTGAATTTTTAAAAATACCAATTTTAAAATATTTCATATTTTTAAAAAAGTTTTATGCTTTAGAAAAATTAATATTTTATAAAAGATTTGTTTATTTAGAAATAACATTAATAAATAGATCTTTTTTTTTAATTTATTAGATGTAAAAAAAATGTTAAATAATATTATTAGTAATTAAGGTAATTATTTAAGAGGTGAGAGAGGCGGAAAATTTTGGTGAGGATGATTGTGGTGTTGCCATGTGACATCTCAAGTTACTTTTTTTTATTATAGTAGTAAGATTTAACAATGGTGTCTTGTTTCACTGTTTTGTTCTTATTTGTTCTCCAGGAAACTGGGATACGGAAAGCTGTACCGTTTATGAAGCATTCGATCAAGGGTATAGCTAACTATGGCATCGTCAAGGATTGTTTCACGGTTGTGGATTTAGGATGTGCCTCCAGGGCGAATACACTTATAGTTATGTCTAATATTATTGATATAGTGCATGAAGTGTTTCAAGAAAACACAACACTCGATCAAAAAGTACCGTAGTTTCAAGTGTGTTTAAATGACCTATTTGGAAATGATTTCAACACTATTTTCAAACTATTACCTGATTTTATGCAAAGCTTAGGAAGAAAAAAGGAGAAAGTTTTGGATCTTGTTGTTTTGTTTCTGTTGTTCCATGTTCCTTTTATGGTAGACTCTTTCCCGACCATAGTTTGCACCTTGTTCACGTCTCTAATAGTAATCATTGGCTTTCTCAGGTATGTATATCACATAATTTCCAACTATATAGCTCTCATATGTGAGATGATAATAAAAAATATTTTATTATTAAGATGAAAAACTATAGTCCTTGTAAATGTGATATATAGGTGCCTCAAGGCCTTGAAAATAATGGATTGAATATATATATGGCGAAAACAAGCCATCCAAATGTTTACCAAGCATATGGAAAACAATTTCATACCGATTTCACAAAGTTTTTACAAATGCGCACTGAGGAAGTAATGCGTGGTGGAAGCATGGTTCTAACATTTATTGCACGGAGCAAACTTGTTGTATATATCCAAATTTGAACTCAAATTATAAAGTTATATTTTGGTCAGAAGTTCTTGTGTTCCGCTCAACTAACAAGCTACACTTAAATCATGCTACAGGGGTTGGTTCAAGAATCAGATATTAACTCATTCAATGTTCCGGTATACTTTCCATGTGAGGATGAAGTTAAGAACATTATTGCATACGAGGGCTCTTTTTATCTAGAAAACATGAGTGCTTTTAAAGTGAATTGGGATCCATAGCAAAAACACATCGAAACTGCTTAAAGCAGTTCTTGAACCATTGTTGATTTTGCATTTTGGGGATTCGATCAGTGACGTGCTTTCTAAAAAGCTTGGGAAGCATGTCGCAGAATATCTCTCAAAAAAGAAAACAAGAAACTTTTTGTAACAATTTTGTTGACTAAGAAATGAACAATTCATGTGTTCAAATCACTCTATTGGTTATTTTAAATCTCTGATATTGATACATGTATCTTTGGATTGTATACAACATGAACCCTCCATATATGAAGGCATAGCTATTTTGGTCAATCTTTACCTATTTTAAATTGAAAATACTTATACGTTTGCCCGATTGGGGGCTTCACTAACATCTTAATTAGTTACTAGATGCTACACTTTCAATTTTAGAACCAATAAGCCCGTAAATAATAATGTTTCAAACAGTTTTACCTTCATAATTTATACAAACATTTACAAATATGCAAAAGTGAGATGCCATAAAACCATATAACTAAATTTATGAGTTATGCAAACAATGTATGAAGTTGACACCAAAGACATGATCCAAAAGGATTAAAAAGTTCTAAGAAATATTCATTGTTGCTTTCATCCATCTACTTTACTTGTTGTTGGATATGAACGTTAATGTTTATATTTATCGATAAAAAGTTCAAATTTCTTATAAAAAGTCTTATGTGATATGTTTGCATATCGAATGTAAAAATTACTTGTAAACAACATGAGTACGTAAAAGATTGATTATTTTAAGATGTTTATCAGTCAAATGTTTTAAAGCTCTAATTCAATAGAACATCTACTAACGATGTAGAAGGTCAGTTGTTTTAAATTATAACTCAACACAAAATCTACTCACGTACCGAGTCCAAAGTTCCTATAGTTAAAAAGCTCAAGTATTCCAAACTATGAGTCAGAATCTAATCAATTGACCAAGTAATTGTTCAAGAGTTGAATGTCTTATCTTATTATAGAGTTCGAGAGTTATAACTGGATGGTACTCTAGTTAATTTTAGGGTTTGCTATCTTTGGTCATGGTTTTGTTTGAAATAGTAAATTCAATGTTTATTCAACCCAAATCATAGACATTTAGACCAGAATAACATCTATAATACTAAACAAAGTATAATTATAGATGTTTAAACCAGAATAACGTCTATAATACTAAACAAAGTATAAATAAATGAAGAACACAAATAAACCCTTGATCACTACTGTTAACTCATCAACATGATGTCTGGATTCAAAAAAATCACAATTTAACTCAAGAACAAACCGAATTCATCTTTGTAATAAAATCCTAATACAAAAGACAATGTATGATACAGTTCTCTAAATGAACCCAAACCGACATAGATAGTTGAGAGACAAACGAGATGAGATGGCCACAAAGAACATGTAGAACAGATGATATGTAGAAGATGAAGCCACATAGAAGTATATAACACATACTAAGGCTCCATACATATTGCATATTAGTACCGCCAAGTGAGCAACTCCAAGCCCAATTCCATGTGTAAGCCCAACCACTTAATGCAAGCCCAAACATATCATGTAAAAAATAAAAAAAACAAAGATCATGAGACAAGAAACATTTATAACATACGTCTTTGATATTTAGTTGAAACTATATATAACATTTTTCCACGATGAGGTCGTCACTTTAGTTATTTGCTTCTATTCATTGGTTCATAATATGAAATTGAACATCGATAAGATATTGTGTGTCTATTCATATTATCCTTAATCATTTTTATCCGCTCCCCAATTATATATATTACTAATTATCAATTTATTTGTGTATTATTGTTTGTAATTTAGCTTTAGGTGGTAATATCTATTTTTGGGTTTTATATTAATTGTTTTACTTTAACCTTAATACTTTTACATTTTTACAATCAAACCCCTATAAATTTTTACTTTCGACTTTGGTCTCCTATACATTTCATCTTTTACAAAATTGTCGTTTTACGTCACAACACGTGGGTTTTAGATCGACTTAGTTATTGTTTTTAATATTTTACGTTTCACGTTCGGGTTTAACTGTTTTACGTCTACTTTACGTTCGGTTTTATTTTTTCGTTTTAACTTTTTTTAATACAAGTTTTTTAGGTGTTGGTAGTCGCTGAAGGTGGTGTGATATTGGTGCTACTTGACACGATTTTCAACTTGGTTATGCATTATGGTTTGTACCTTATGCTATGTAGGTTGTACCTTACTTTATTTTTTCTTATTTTTTTTACTTTTAACCCTAACAGTTTTAATCTTTTACATTTAACCCTAACATTTCTTTTACTTCAACTTTGGTCCTGCATACTTTTCATCTTTTGTAAAATTTTCGTTTTACATTTCGATCTAAAATTTCTGAGTTAACATGCCACAACATGTATGTGTGGTTCAACGTTTTTACCTCTATTTTTTTCGTTTAACGGTTGCATTGTGTTTTACGTCTCATTATATTTTTAGCACATTAACACACCGCAACGGACGTGCATGGTACAACGTTTTTACGCCTACTTTCGTTCCGTTTTATTTTTTTCGTTTTTATTTCTTTTGTTTCATGAGTTTTTCCGGTGTTGGTGGTCGCTAGCGACGGTGTGATATTAATACTATAAGGCACGTTTTTACGCCCCCTTTCCATAACGCTTGGGGCTATAAATCAGTGTTTTTATAATAAAATACTATGACAGTGTAGAACACGCATTTTCTGAGTAGCTCGTACGTTTCAAATTTTCATGTGCGAGGTCTCTCTTTTTCTTATCACAAAAACGAACATTCACGTTCGTTTTAAATTCACACAAAAAGAAACTAAACTACAATGTTCAATGTAATAGACAAATTAAATTACATTAATGTGAATTTAAGTAGACAAAAAAACCATCGTTTCAGTTCATGACAAACATCATAACTACTTTACAATACCAAAACAAGCCACATGGTAGTAACTCGCATCCGCCCATAAGTATAACCGCTCGACATAAACATGAGGTCGGCACTCAGCACTAACTGTCATTGGTAGAAACTTTCTAGTTGATTTGAATCAACCTTCGAAAACATAAGGTGGCTCACGCGTCCACCACCTATGGAGAAGGGTGCTTAGCACCCTTTAGCGTCCCCACTTATTTTTTATTGATAAGAATATAATATCCATAAAAAGATTCAGTTATATATGACACACAACTTTGAATACACTTTAGCTTTTTAAGAAACTACCATAAAAAAATTTGCTATTCCATAAAATAGTATTATATGAATCATATATAAATACAACTATTTATGTTAAAGTTCATAAAAAAATATAGTTTCACTAAATTTTCCAACAATCTAATATAAATCTTGGATTTTGGTAAAGACTCGATTTGCTTTTAATAAAGGTATTAAAAAAAGCTACTGCTTGACAAATACAACTGTTTGTTTATAAAGCGTGAAAACAACAAAATAACGAAACATCAGGCAGTGTTGTAAAAATCGCGACTAGCCCCGATTAGTAGCTAATTGGAGGTTAGCCACTTCGATTTCACCAAATCGGAGGTGTTAGGCGGTAGTCGGTCAAAATTGGTCAAAGCTAGACCAAATCGTCCTAATCGGCGGTGTTCCGGCGATGATAACCGCCGGATTTTCCCATTCCGGCTCCGGATTTGCTGATCCCGGCGAGAATGTGCGACTCCGGTGACCGCGGCGGTGATGGAACAACGGAAGGGGAACGGGCTGTTCTATCTTTAAGGTTAGATTATTTAATTAAGTTTTGAATTTTTGCATTTAGCCCCCTCAATATTCATCAATTTACAAATTATCCCCCAAACTTGCAAATTATTTCATAAAAAAGTATAAAATTATATATAAATTTGCAAAATTATACACAAAAGTCTGATCCGATAAATCTCGATTAATCCCTAGTCCCTACTTCACCGCCCGACTAGCGCCTAGCTATTTATACAACACTGACATCAGGCTAAAATTGAATATTATATCTCCTAAAGACACAAATTTCCACCGCAACGCATGAGCACACCTTTCAGTTGTTTTTTTTATTTATAAAGCGTGAAACAACAAAATCGAATTATATAGCAAAACAATTGTTTTTTATAACCAACGTTAATGAGAGTATAGCTTCAGACATCCTCGTGACAAGATAATTAAATTCCCAAGCTCCAACGGCTAATTAAATGAAAGTGATTGGGCACCAACTTCAAGCCCAACAGGCCCAATTGTCGGTGACCACCATACAATCATACATGCATATATCACCACAACAACTACAAACTTGAAACAAATAACGTCTATTGCCCTCATATGCAAAAACATAACTCATCTCTATGGACGCCCTTTGGAATTTAGAAGATAAATGCAAGCTTTCAACACAAGAAGCTATGATCTTCTTTTCAGGCACCATGTTTCTCGTTGCGGTTGCTGTCGGGCTTTGTGTCGCTGCGACGTTTAGGAAGAGAGATGCCAAAAACATTCAAGAAAGTGGCGGTTTGGTTGAGCCTGTGGGGGCAAAAGGGTCACCGGGTCAATGGCTAAGGGTGAAGAAGGGGTTGACCGGGTCGGTTCAGTGGAGCAGAGCTAGTAAATGGGATGGGAAGTTGAGTGCGAGCCAGAAAGAGCAGCCCACACCGTTGCTTGCTAGGGGTGGTGGTGAGGTCGGGTGGCCTAGTCACAATGCAGGTTCACCCGTGTGGCAGCGGCCCATACTAATGGGCGGGAAATGTGAGTTCCCCAAGTTTAGCGGGCTCATTCTTTACGACGAAAGAGGAAAGCCGTTAGATCAGGGGAACTCTAGTGATATGCAGGTATGTATTGGTGTATCTTCTCTAATAAAACATAATAACTACCAGCCATGTGTTCATTTTCTAGCACGTCCACATCATCTCCACCTACGATTGTCCACATGTACCCACCATAATAAATTTACAAATTTTGGTAAAAGTTTTGATTTCAAAAAAGTTTTCTTGATAGATGCTTATTTAATACTATATTAATCAAATTAATTTCTTTCTAAAAATAAACGTGGTAACTAGAACGGGTTAGTTAACAAGCCGAAATAGATGCCGGTTGAAATGAGTTTTTTTTAGTATCAACACAGATGACAATGGTTACTATTAGGGGCGTTCAACATGTCCCCTTTAGCTTAATGCTAAGATTTTCTTTCACTATGGTGATATACAATATAATTCAAATCAATCCATTCGTAACCAAATGAGTTGCAACCGTCACTTCTTAAGTTAGACGTACAATACACTAAACTTGATGCATTTTTTGTGTAATTGCAGGAGCAACCTACTGTAAGAGCTACTTTGAGAGATCTTCTGTAGTTCATTATCAAATTTTGTTGTTGGTATCAAAATACGAGTGTAATTACGTCTTTTTCTTTAAATCTAGTGAATTTTTATCAGCAAGGCCTTGAGCACCTTATCGCTTATATCTTTTGGCAAATTCATACATACCTGAGCCAAATTTGATATTTTTAAAGTAGCTATAAGATACGGGTATAGGTGGTTAATAAAAGTAACTAGAAGTTGTTTAAAAAATGTATATAAAACAATATAAAAATAATTACATATGTATATAAATAAAATAACTAAATATGCAATAAATAATATATGAGATGACATGAGCTAAGCTTGAGTTTGAAAATTCACTACGAGCCAATTTCAAGCTTCAGAAATAGAGCTTGTTGTGAGCGGAGCTCAAACCAGTTCGTTCACTCATCAATCCATTAAATTTCAAAACTTACAAACTTATAAATTCAGCTTCACAAACAAATGTACATTTAGACTACAAAATTCACATATTGTCACAAATATGAAGACTCGGATGATAATCAAAGATCAAACTGAAGAAACAATCAAGTTCACACAAGCAAATCATCGATGCGGGTTTGATCGTTTACATGTGAAAGATGTGCGCTTGAAGTTGTTCACGCAAACGATTCAATCAAGGGTTCTCGGGTCTCTTGTTTTGATTTGTCATTGTAGTAGAAATACAAAGCCAGTTGTCCGACTCCGAGAACAGTTCCTATACCATTTGGAATCTAGAATTTAAACAAAATACAGATGTTAGATGTTAATAGACATAGTAAGAATGCTAATTTACGGTTGCTAAACAGGTTGTGTGGGGTTGGCGGGACTAAACTGACATGAACCATAACACGATATGAACCCAATAATTGTGTCAACCAGAGCACGACACGAATATTTGTGGGTTGACACAAATATGACCTCTTTAACCTGAACTTCTTATTTTTTTTCCTTATAAATACAATAAAATTGCGAATGCCTTATTACGTATAAGTTATAAGTTCATGTCATTATCTCTTATATTTTAAATTTTTTTTGGTATAAAATTCCCAACCATTTTAAGTTATGACATAAAAACACAATTTAAAAACACTTTAAAAACGAATAGGTAAAGTTTAAACGGGTCAACCTGCGAACTTGCCAGTCCAACCAAACCTAACCTAACCGGTGTAGGTAAATGTGCTCTTAAGTTTGAAATCCCAAAATTGACCTCAACATGTTTAGACTAAACCCAATAACATGAAATTGGTGTTGGGTTCATGTTGTGTCATAAATTCAAACCCGTATGCTCATTATCATCGATCAAAACCGAAGAAATTGAAAGAAAGAAAAAAGAGATTTTAAATGTTGCTTGTTAAAAGAAGCTTACATAAATGAAAGGATCGGAATTGAATACTCCATACAACAGAAATGAGGTGCTCATCAAGAAAGTTGAGAGTGAGAGATAAAATGGCATGAATTCAACACTCTTCGTCTGGATCACTAGATTCTGGAAGAACAAAGATTCATTTGAAGTTATAAAATGTAATCGAAATGATTAGAATATAATACAGGTTAAATCAGTGGCTGAACAAGAACTTCTTGATCAAGCAGTCATTATAAGTTATCTTCTCTAACGACTACAACTAAGTGGGATTAAATAACCAACTTCATGTTTTTCTTTATAAAAACTTTGATTTTACAACAATTTTCAAAATATTATAATAACTGGCGGTCAACAGACCTCCTTGACACTCCCTTGGTTCCGCCCTGGGAAGAACATACCATTACAGACAGTGGGGAAGCAAACATTGATATCAGGGTAGCACAGCTTAGAAACCCGATAATCAAACGCCTGAGTTCAAGTTCAGTAACAAGCAAACTCCCAATCGCAATGACTACAAATAACCCGAAAACCGCAAGCAGTAACGCAGACATCTTGAACTGTAAATATAAGGTCACATATTTAGATAACTTAAACAACATTTTAATATATTCATGTAAAATACAGGATTGTAATAGTCTAACCTTTTTGTGTTTCTCAGCATGTGTTATATAGATTGTTATGAATGACAGTTGGAAAATCGCACCGACAGAATTAACTGTTGTAACTAACATATTATCGTACGATATCAACGGGCAGCCATACCAAGCACAGATCAAGCAGTTCAAGAGAGCATAAATGTATGGGATTCCTGAGAATTGTTCTGTTGATCGGTTTCGGATGATTCTTCGAAAGGTTGGTCTGGAAATTGGAACAAATATATTCTTATAAGTTAGTTTTTTTTATTTCTTTAAAAAAAATTATTATGAATAAACCTTCATTTGGGAAATTGTTAGTACTTACATGGGTGACACAAAGAGCCCAAAAGCAAATATGTTCCTGCAAAAGTTATCAATAATGTTAGGTTGGAATTGATAACACAAAAGATTTAATGTGATTCGGTCTATGTGACTTATGTCCATAAGCTGCAACTATCGGGTATTTTATTATTCTATGCTCAAGGAATTACAAGTATATATGATCATTATAATCATAGGGGAAGGTTCCTGAGAAAACTAACAGTTATACGAAAACCAAGAAAACTATAGAAATCAATAACATAATTCATAACTTTTTTTTCTTCCAATTGTTAAAATGTTACTTAAGTATTTGCTACAAATATGTTGAACATAAATACGAGAATGACGAGTCTTACATATACTTAACACTATTTCGAATGAAAAATGGTTACGTATACGTAACCTATGTGTGACGTATATGTAAAACTATGTTACGGTTTTCATTTGACCCATACCCCTATCTATACACACACACACACATATATATATAAGGGGTAGTGATAAAAATCTATAAATTATGTGATCAGTTTCATTGGTTTTTTCTAGTTTTCACGTATCACTACCAATGTGGTTTTCTTAGGATCACTCCCTGTAATGATAATCCAACTATAATAAAAAAATTCTTATTACAAACTATGATAAAATCAGTTTGTATCATGGTCCATCTGTATAATCAGTTAACCGTAATTATGCAATCATATATTGTTTATCCCCAAATCGTTACAAATCAAAACACAAATAAATCCTAAAAACCTAATTCGGCCCCAAATCTCAACAAAACTCTTCGATTTCTTTCAACCCGAACTGAATACATGAAGAAACTAAACTACAGAATCAGAAATCAAACCACATTGCTGCAACAAACAGGATTACACATAGCATCTCGATAATGTCAAATTCATAAACACATAAGAACTCACATACATAGAAGGAAATTAAGAGATACGAACCAGCTATTCCAGCAGCCTGCTTGTAAGCTTCAAACGTTTGAGGTGAAATTAAAGCACCCATTAGCAGATAGATTCAAATTGTTGTTCTTCAATTCTGTTTTCGTTTCAAAATGTCTTCTTTCAGAAACATTACCTGTGTAAGATTCTTCTGATAATCTTCGTGCGATCATGTTTATAATCCAAAATTTCAAGTTTTATCGTTGATTGCTACAACTGGAAAGCGATATCGAAGGTAAACGAAATACGATACAAAGTACAATTAATATAACATCCCAGTGCATGTCCCCGCCTGCAGTCCGTTTGTATCCCGGTTTTTTTAATAATAATAAATATCCGGTTCTGATTTTAAAAATAAAAGTTATTTTAATCGTACTCATCTATTTGTTTTTTCAACCGGAACTACACCCTCAAACCTCTTAAAAGAAAACTTATTACTATGAAAACCCTCAATACTCGACTCTGAGTATTTTGCTCAGAATGAAATTTACCTATGATCTTATTATTTTACATATAATGAGTATCTTATATTAACCAGTTCAGTTAAAAATCATTAGTATTTAATTTTCACTCCAGCTAATGTTGTAATAATCTATTTTTGTTCTTTTGTTTTTAAAACTAGATGTGTGTATTACGACGAGTGTGTAAAACCTCAAAAATTATAACAACGAGAGGTTATTGTGGACCGTACGTTGAAGGAAAGCATTGATGATGTACGCAATATTATATAAGAAATTATTGCCGACTAACCAAACAGAATTTATATAAAAAAAATTTAATTTCAATTTTGATTTTAGAAATATCTATAAATCAAACGAGGCCTCAAGTGAAATCGGTTATTATTTTAAAGTAGAATGTATAGTATTGATTTTTCAAAACCACAATGAGATTGAAAAAGAAATTATTGGCGTTGGGTGAACTTTATGAAAACGTGCGTTTATATATGGTGGGGTCGGTGTCATCGACTCATATAACTGGGCCGACATATAGTTGTGTGGCTATAATTCTATTAAAATATCAGCACGTGACATTATAAAGTTTTTAGGTTTCAATTTATTTGTAGTAGTTTATATAAATACAGACGGTATTATAAAAATTAATATTATATTATTCTTTAAGTGGGGTTTGATTGTAATTTTAAATAAAATTTATAAGTTGCAATTATGTATTAAAATAAGTTAAAATGAATTTAAATATTACTAATTATCAACTTTTTTATGCATATTAGGTTGTATAAGCGGTTTGTTTTGTATTTTTTAGTGAGGTTTTGTGTTGTACATCGTGAAAATTGAATTATACTTATTTGTTATTTTTTGGGGCGGTTTTGTATTTTTTGGTGCTTTTTTTTTTAAACTTTTTTTTGGGTTCTTTTGTATTTTTTGGTGGGTTTTTTTGAAAGTGTTATTTTTTGGTTATTAATGTTGTGGGAAAAAAAACGCTTTTTAAAATACGTATTATAATTAATTACTTTTTTCAAGATTTAACGCTACCATCATGATTTAGAGATTTCGGTATTCGATTGTGTGGTTTTCAACAAGACGTGACGATAATGAATACGCTAGCGCTACGTCGTACGAAGGAAAACAACAAAACTCAAAGCCGCGTAGCGCGGGGGGGAAAACTAGACTTTTCGTTTTGGTTTTATTTTTTCATTTTGTTATGTCTCTTTTAATACGAACTTTTGCCGATGTTAGTGGACATTGACGGTGTATATACTAATTACAAAGTTGGTTATGCATCGAATGTTGTACTATATGCTTAATGGGTTGTACCATTTTTATTTTTTTAATCTTTAACTTTTTAATTTTAACCTAATACTTTTACATTTTTTACTTTCAACTTTGTCTCCCATACTTTCATATTTTAAAAAATTTTCACTTTACATTTCGGCCTAAATTTTGCGAGTTAACACGCCGCAACGTGTATGTGTTGTTCAACGTTTTACGCTTATTCTTTCCCCGTTTAATGGCCCCATCGCAATGCGCTGGTCCTAGATCGGCTTACTTATTATTTTAGATGTTTTACTTTTCGCCTGCGTGGTTCAACGTTTTACGTTTGCTTTTCGTTCGGTTTTATTTTTTATTTTTTATTTCTTTTTCAATACGGATTTTTTGGTGTTGGTGGTTAGTGACGGTGGTGTGTAATTAGTGGTTCTTAGTATGATTTTACGGCCCCCGCTGCAACGCGGGGGATTAACACTAGTTTAATACTTTAATCTAAATAGCAAAATTATATTAAGGTGATAATCGTAATCAATTAGAAAATATAGCGAGTTGGAGATGTGGATTATCAAAAATTTTTTTGTAACAAAATATAGCATACAATGTTATGGCGACTCTACGAACTATCACGATCTAGGATAAATATCTATCAAAGCCAACAAGTTTTGTATGCTAGATCTCTTGGACTTTTATGTTCACTCGTGGATCTAAGAAGACGACTTCTAAACATGATCAGAGTGAATCGTCTAATAGAACTTGAATATCATGACATCTAAAGAAACAATGTAGCTATACAAACGCAAACTTCACATGAATTTTTGTAAACAGTTGATTCAGAAGTACGTTATACTAACACACTTATCAAGTCATCTCGCGAGATGAATTCTAGCTTAAGTGAAAGATGCCACCTTAATGAAAAGAACTACCACAATTCATCACGTTAACCCATCTGGGGGTGACATTCACATCCGCTCACGTCTACTGAATCTCATGTTAACATTTTACACATATTTTACTTTAGAGTTTGAGAATGTGCCATAAATGTGTTTCTTTTTTATTTTCAAACTCTATTAGACTATTCACTTAGATCATATTTACAATTCGTCTTCTAAGATCTACAAATGAACATTTTCAAATGTTTCGAAGAGGATGTCATCAGCGGCCAATTGGAATTTAGACCTACGAAATCCGGTGGAAGAATCGAAATAGAGGATTTGGGTCGATGACGAACAAAAGAAAACAAATGAGAGTTGAAAATAGAGAAATATAGATCGATTGCAACGAGAAGATAAGCAATTTGATTAATAATATCATTTGTTGCATTTAAACGCATCCAACCCAAATTCAATAAAATATCCTTGTTGGTTTAAATTTTAATTTCATATTGTCTTTTGTTGCTTTAAGTTTTAATTTCAAAGATTGAACGACAGTATGTAATTATCACTGGTTAAAATTATCAAGTAGAGGCGTAAAGCTAAAATATCATTTTTGATAATTATCATTGAAATTTTAAAATTTTCAGATGTTGACTATTTTGATTGATGTATTTCAACATGAAACAAACGATAAAAGTAAAGTTATAAGAAAATGGATGACAAACTCTACTCCAATATCGTTTTGGATAGCAAAATCAATCCTGTTAAAAACAAAGCTTACAGATTGATAATATTATCAAACGATACTATTTTTTTCATTGAACGGAAATCTACCTTACTTATTCCTAAAGTACTCCAAAATATTTTACTGCATGTGTGAGTTTGCACCCAAGAGCTCACAACTTAAAGCATAACTGTACAAGCATGTTTGTATATGTTAGGATGTCTTGTTGGTGATGATCAGGTCATGGGTCGGGACATGGTTCGGGTCATGAAACAAAAAAAATAATTATATTTATTGAAGGAATAAAAAAACACCCTCCTGTAAGCAAATAAAAATCATTAAAGGGAATGGGTAACACTCATTATGCCATTTCCATTCTATTACTTTATAATTAACAAAGCAGAATAACCCATTAGATTTCATCTTACATTTATGCTACGAAATACTACCTTAGATGCAAATGCATTAAAAGTTGTAAGCAAAAATAATACTTATAAATTAATACCCAAATAATCGTCCTTAATCTCTTTAAGCTACTTAATCTTTTTCAACTCTAGTTTGATGTCATTCTAAGCTTATTGCCTGGGAGGTTTGGTTAGAATCAAATCTATTTACGAACAATACAATAAAAATAGTTATTTTCTATTATAATTTGATAAAAATAAACAAGTTAGGCTTGTTTTTTACAAGTCAAGCTCAAACTCAAATTTCAATTTGCTACTAATAAAAAAGTGATGGGTGAGATTTACTAGGTATGATTGACTTATTAATACAATAACAAACAAGTGAAACCGAGCAAACATGTTCAACTTGGAGATCAAACCTGAGTTGATGCTAGCCTACCTAGCTAGTGGGGTGATCACGGTCCAATTTTAACGGTTTTTATATCACCGGGAACCCCTTCAGTAACGATTTTTTGATCATTGAAAACCGAAACTACACTAGTAAAAATTAAAGTCGAACTAAACCAAATTGTTACCAACGGTTAGGTCCCATTTTGATTTACATTTTTGGCTTTTGTGATAAAATTAATTTTACAAGGATGTTAGTGCACAATTAGAGGTGCAAAAACATCCAGATTTGAAATCGAATCCGAAATATCGAATATCTGAATCTGATATATTTAAAAATTCGGATAACAGAAATTTTTAGATTCAAATTTTGATAATGTTTTTGAAAATTTCCGGATATTCGGATGCCCGAATTATTTGAAACATTTTCATAATAACTATTAAAAAATTCGGATATCCGAAAGTTCCTTTACTAAAAAATATTAATTTTTTTAAAAAATTATTTAATAATGCATATTTCTTAGAATGGATATCCATTCAAATATTTAAATCCGAACAAAATTTCGGATTCGGATATTAAAACCCACTATTAAAAATATTCGAATATCCGATTTTAAACATTATTATATTCGAGCAAACACAATAAAAAGTGAGGTCTACAATTGTATGTAGTTTGACAAGAAATTCCCAAAAGGATAGAGTTAAATCTCTCGTTCGAACAAAAGGAACGTAACAACATAAATTCCAACGACGAAATGTTGAGCCAACGCGTGCTTGAGTCAAACGATGACGTTTCAGAGTGTGCTAATTATAAACGTTTATCCTGAAAATCCAAGTGTAGGTAAGATATGAGTCATGATCTATAACTAAGTCAAATAAATAAATGACTTCAATATTATTATCAAAAATATATAAGATGATAACCGTTAGCGAGTTATGAGGTGTTTGTTTTTTTCAAAAAGTTCTTCCCCACCTCTTCATCTGTGCGCACGTAGACGTGGGAATACGTTTTGAGATGACAGACTGTTTGATTTCCGGAATAACTTTCATTAAAAAAGGTTTCCCTCACATTTTCTTGGAGAAGACATTGTCACTTTTCATACCTCTTCTAACCTTTTTCCCAAAAAAAAAAAAAAAAAAAAAAAAAAAAAAAAAAAAAAAAACCCTAAAAACCATCAGACATCCTTTCCCTAACAAGGCTCCTCTCCATCGGTTCTCTTCCATTCACCTCCTCCTCGCCGCCGCCGCACCTCCACCTCCTCCCTCGCCGCCGCTCCCTCCTCACTCCTCCCCTCTTAACCGCGTCCCTCCACACTCCTCCCCTCTCAGCCGCCTCCTGTTCCTCTATCAGCCAACGCCTCCTCCCTCCCTCCTCCCCTCTCAGCCGCCTCCCCTCCTCCACCCCAGCTGCGGTCTTCTCCTCCGCCATCCGCCGCCTCCCTCCATCAATGTCACACCCCAACCACAACGGTTTCCCGCGGGGCATGATCATCATGGAAACCATAGTCATTGATCGACCACTACATGATTCGATAAAAAACATCGTTGCAATCACGTTGAAAGATACATAATGTTTTCAGAGTTACATAGCGGAAGTAGTAGCAAAATGTAAATTGTTTTTCAAACAAGGCCATAAAAGAAAATAATGTCCCAAAAGCATGCGTGAATCCTAGAATGCGATAAACTCCAAACAAGCCTAGCATCGTGCAACCCTTAATTTCCTGAGAAAACATGCATGAAATATGTCAACATAAAGTTGGTGAGTTCACAGGTTTTAAAGTAATAGTAAACAGTGTAATGGACCACAAGTCTTTTCATGATTTGATTGTCGATCAAACAATACTACAACATTATATAAGCATCGCAATCGAAGCTAGACTGTAACTGTAATAGATGCCCCTACCCATGCCTACCGTAAGCACAGGGGTGAACAGGCTAATAATGCACCCGTTTAGACCTCCAGTCAAGGTTAGGGTAATTAACCCGGGTGGGGGTAGTCAAACCCAATAGTACTATCCATGATTACCTCGCTTTGGGAAATAAACTAACGGTCCGATAACAGGGGACTTTATACGGTAAGTAAAACAACTTATATAATATGTGAAATCATTGATAAGTAAATGTGTCTATGAAAATAGTAATTTGCATGTAATCTCCCTCAAAATAAAAACAAGTAAAAGTAGGGGCCGTGATACTCACCTGTGAAGTGAGTCGGGTATGAAATCTGAAAGTATCCAAAGTACTCGGGGAAAACCAACCTAAGCTCGCCCTAGAATAAATAAGGCAACTTATGTCTAAGTAATTGCTCCTACATGTAATGTGAGCATGTAACCATATCATCCACATAACTTGGTAACAAAGTGTTTGGCTTGACGACCCGTTAGTGATATAGGATGTTAATTTGTGAAAAAATATATATTACTTAGAAAATATTAATAAATAATATTTTGCTTGAAAATATTCGAAAACCTTTGTATTTTAAAGTTGACATATTATTTGGGTAACTAAATATCATTTCGACTCGACCCGAGATGTGACTCAAGGGTCTTGTAATTATTTATATATTTTTCCTATGTAATTATAGGAATTAGGGTTTTGAAGGAATCTTATTTTCCTTTGTAAATAATACTTGTATTATTTTAAATGAAAGACAATTTAAAATATTTACATCCACGTAAAATCACTAACTCTCATATGTTACATCCCATGTAAAAATATATTTGTCCATAAAAAATTATTTAATTATTTAATTATTTTCTTAATAGATTTATTATTTATTTTATTTAACTTTATGAACTTAAATTTATGAAATTAGGGTTTCCTTACATTATTATAATTTTTATTACATTATATTATAATGTAAAATATCTTTAATGAATTAATTAGTTACTTTAGTCGATTTATCAACTTGTTTAAACTCATATTTTAGTGAACCAGAAGCTAGCATTATAATGTCAATAAGTTTTATATTTGAAGTCCCATGTCAAAGCAAAAAGTATGTGTCATATTTGTAAATAGTCATCTACTAAGCATTTTAACATCTCCTTTAAACTAACATAATATTTAGTCATGAAGCTCATATTGTCCATTTAAAGGTGTCATGTATATATACACTTACCCATACTTGTAAATTTTATAATGGTCATAATAATACTTGCAACACATTAAAAATCTCATAGCATAAAGTAACCCATTTGAACTCTTCTTGAGTTTTAACATACTTTTATGACTTTATATAAAATCTTCAACTAGTAATTTTGTCAAACATGGATTTATGAACATTTACTTCTTAAAAACAAAAGTCATTACTTAGATCATGTAAAATATTTTGTGAAGTATTATTCTTGAAACACCTGTTGGTGAAAATATCATTTTTAACATGAAAGACTTTTGGATGAAGATATTTACATGTCATCTAATAAATGGATGAACATAAAAACAAAAGAAGATATGTAAACAAGAAGAGAGTGTTCTTACTTAAATAGGCAAAGAAAGATGTAAATGATGTTGTTGGGTGTTTGGAAACTTCAAAGATCACTTGGTCTTCAACAATGACACTTGATTCATCGAAGATTTGTAGAAGACAATTTAGAATTAAGATGAGGTGGTGATAGGGGTGTCTTGGCCGAAATTTAGAGAGAGGAGAGAGGCGAAGAGATGTTGGGTGGTGGTGATGGTGTATTATGCACCTTTATTTATAGGAAAAATTCATGCCTTAGGTCCACCTCCCTGGTACCTTGCTAGACACACTTGGTCAATTGGATGGAAGATGGAGGGGCCATTCATGGAAGGGCAACATGATGCTTTAAACAAATGCAAAATTTGTTACACAAAACGGCATGACTACACCCTTCAAGTTAAACAAGAAATGGTGCATCTCTTTTGAGGTTGCATGGGGAAGAGAATAGGGGGGGGGGGGGTAAAGGGGACGGCTATGGAAGGGGGGGTGGGGTTTGGTTTTATTTTTTTTATAGTATTGAGTATTTGGGTGGTATTTGTTGCACTATGGTAATTTTTATATATTTTTATATTACTTTTTAAAATACATAAAAATATTATAAGAAATCATATGAGTTCACTATTTTAATATTGATGATATGTATAAAATAACTCGTGTATCTAGTGGTTGCGTTATACGCGTTTTATCCGGGTAAAATATCAATTTACGCGTTAAGGTTTATTTATGAGTTTAAGCTTTTCCAATGTACTTAATTTGGATCTAAAATACTTTGAAACACTTTAAAGTATTATTGACACACATATATATTAATTGTCACCAACGTTCGTGTGTGCTTGTATGGCGTGTAAAAATGGTAATTACTCCAAATTACCAATGCATGAAATGTTATACGTGAAATTTTGCAATGCATAAAACGACTTTAATAATTGTAATTAAATTGAAAATCAAGTAGTATAAGTATAATTATAACCAAGTCAAGGCAGGGTATTGACCTGAAATTGCCGGTTGTCACATTATTCCCCATGTTAAAAAAAATTCCGCCCCGAAATTCAGTTAGGGTGTCTGCAGATGCCAAGGTTTCAAACAAGTAAGGGTAGTTGAGCTTCATTTGGTCTTCGCGTTCCCAAGTAAATTCGGGTCCTCGCCTGGAATTCCATCGGACCTTCAATATGGGAATGCGGCTTTGTTTCATCTTCTTTACCTCTCGATCTAGGATCTCCACAGGTTTCTCAATAAAATAAAGTTGTTCATCAATCTGAACCTCATCGAGTGGTATTACTAGAGTTTCATCTGACAGACACTTCTTCAGATTTGACAAGTGGAAAGCGTCATGAACACTGCTAAGTTCTTGTGGTAGTTTGAGTTTGTAAGCTACGGGACCAATCCTTGCTAGGATTTCGAATGGTCCAATGTATCTAGGGTTTAGCTTACCACGTTTACCAAAACGAATACTCCCTTCCAAGGTGAGACTTTAAGTAGGACTTTATCTCCCACTTGGAATTCCAATGGTTTACGTCTCACGTCAGCGTAGCTTTTCTAACGGTCACGCGCGGTTTTGAATCGGTTTTGAATCTAAGCGGTCTTTTCCGTGGTCTCGTGTATGATCTCAGGACCAGTGGAGTGACTATCGCCAAACCTCTGTCCAACACAGTGGTGATCGACACTTCCTTCCGTATAGTGCTTCAAATGGTGCAGCTTTGATACAGGTGTGATAACTGTTATTGTAAGAAAACTCAGCCAAGGGTAGATGAGTATCCCAACGGTTTCCAAAGTCTATCACACAAGATCTAAGCATGTCTTCCAATGTCTGAATGGTCCGTTCACTCTGACCATCCGTTTGAGGGTGATATGAGGTGCTCATATCCAACCGTGTACCCAAGCCTTTGTAATGATTGCCAAAATCTTGAGGTAAATCGACTGTCTCGATTAGAGATAATGGAGATCGGTACCCCATGTCTCGAAACAACCTCCTTGAGATAAACCCTCGTCAACTTTTCCATTTTATCAGTTTCTTAATTGGTAGGAAGTGAGCAGACTTTGTCAGTCGATCCATAATTACCCAAATCGTATCACAATCGGGGATGTCTTGGGTAGTTTTATGATGAAGTCCATGGAAATCTGCTCCCATTTCCATTGAGGAAACCTTGAACATGTGAGGCACTTGCTAACGTAGGTGGTTATGTCAGCTTTCATGTTAGGCCACCAGTATAACTCCTTCAGGTCTTGATACATCTTATCAGAGCCTAGGTGGATGGAGTATCTTGTGTGTGCCTCGTTCATCACAAGTTCCCTTAAGTTTCCACAATTTGACACCAAATCGGTTCATAAAGTATCGAGCTCCATCAGACTTGATCTCAAATTGCTTATCCATGCCGCGAAGTGATTCATTTTCAAATTCTGTTCCTTCAGTGCTTTGGACTGAGCATCTCGAATTGAGTAGTTAAACTCGTATGGATCGTCATTCCCAACGCTCGCACCCGTAAAGTTTTGGTTCGTCTTTCCTACTCAGAGCGTCTGCTACAACATTCGCTTTTCTAGGAGGATAACGAATCTCACAGTCATAATCGTTTAGTACTCGACCCACCTGCGTTGTCTCATGTTTAATTCCTTCTGATCGAAGATGTGTTGCAGGATTTTGTGATCAATGAATATAGTACACTTGGTACCATACAAGTAGTGTCGCCAAATCTTTAGTGCGAACAACAGCTCCCAATTCGAGGTCGTGAGTGGTGTAATTTTATCATGCACTTTCAATTGTCGAGAAGCGTAAGCACAATAACCTTGTTGTGTTGCATCAGGACACAGCCAAGTCCTTGCCGTGATGCGTCGCAGTACACCACAAAACCATCAGTTCCCTCGGTAGGGACAAAATTGGCGCGCAACACAGTTTCTACTTTAACAATTGAAACGCTGCTTCTTGTTTATCACCCCAATCGAACTTTGTCTTTCTGAGTCATGGTTGTCAACAGTTGGGCTATTTTGGGGAGAAATTTTCGATAAAGCGTCGGTAATAACCTGCCAATTCCAGGAATTATCGCACCTCAGTCGGGGTCTTAGGTGCTTCCCAGTTCTTAATGGCCTCTATCTTGGAGGGGTCAACATGTATGCCTTTCTCATTGACTATATGACGAGAAATAGCAATTCTCGAATCCAGAAGTCGCATTTTGAATTTTGGCGTACAACTTCTTGTTTTTGAGTAATTCCAAGATTAACCTTAGATGTTCTCGTGCTCATCCTGGTCGCGAGTATATTAAGATATCATCGATGAAGACGATCATGAATTATCCAAGTAAGGTTTGCACACTCTATTCATAAGGTCCATGAATACAGCTGGTGCATTGGTTTAACCCAAATGGCATGACCATGAACTCATAGTGGCCATAACGTGTTCGAAATTAGGTCTTGGGGATATCTTCCTCCTGGATTCGTAATTGGTGATATCCCGAACGTAAGTCAAACTTCGAGTAGTAACTAGATCCCTGAAGTTGGTCGAATAAGTCATCGATTCGAGGGAGAGGATACCGGTTCTAATGGTGAGTTTGTTTAACTCTCGGTAGTCGATGCACATTCGAAAAGATCCATCCTTCTTTTTGACAAACAAGACCGGGGCTCCCCAGGGTGAGAAACTTGGTCTTATGAATCCTTTATCTAATAATTCTTGTAATTGATTAGACAACTCTTGCATCTCTGATGGTGCTAGCCGATATGGCGATCGTGCTACTGGAGCAGCTCCAGGTACCAAGTCAATTCGAAATTCGACTTGCCTTTGAGGTGGAAGTCCGGGCAAGTCCTCGGGAAAAAATTCTGGGTAGTCTCGCACGATGGGTATGTTCCGATTCTTTTCTCCTCGGTTTGCTTCTCCACTACGTGCGCCAAGATTGCATGATAGCCTTTCGTAAGTATTTCCGGGCCTTCATACATGAAATGATCCTTAACACCGTACCATGCTTTTCTCCTTGAATCGATATGTCTCTCTGCTCGGATGTGGAATGCAAATGATCTTCTCATGACAAATGATTTCCGCTGGTTTTCCGACAACCCATCCATGCCAATAACAATGTCGAAAACTCCCTAGGGTTACAGGTAGCAAATCTATATCGAACGTGTGATCCGCCAAGCTAAGAGTGCATCCTCGTATGATTTTTGTCGGTTTCAATCAACTTACCATCGGCTAACTCTATTGTATACTTGGAAGTCAAACTGGTAGGAGTAATTTCAAGCAATGGACTAAATTCGCTAGACACGAAACTCCTGTCGGCACCCGTATCGAATAGGATAGATGCATAGATATTATTACAAGAAACGTACCTGTAACAATGTTCGGGTCCTGTCGAGCTTCTCCAGCTCCAATTACAAAAGCTCGTCCACGTGCGTTGTTTTCACCAATTTTCTTCGAGTTCGGACAATCCTTGCGAAAGTGCCCCGTAACACCACTTTCTAAACACGCACTAGTTTCCTGTTTTAGGAGCAGGTGGGCTTTCGGCAGTCCTTAGTTGCATGGCCCAAACGTTTGCACTTCTGGCACATGGAATCCCCACTGCACCTAGATGATGAAAGTCACACTTTCGCACTTAGGTAGGTTTCCAGCATACCCATCTTTTGTCTTCTTCTCAGATGGGCCAACAGTGAATGCCCTAACTACCACTTGTTTGTTTTGGTTTTGATGCGGGCATTTCAGCCATGATTGTTGTCCCACTTCCTCTTGTTGTCATAGTTCTTTTCCACTAACTCTCTTCACACAATACTCCCTGACGTACAGCTTGATCAGTCAGTTCATGAGCAATTCTGACAGCCTCTTGGATGGTGGCTGGCTTGGATGAGGTCACCATGCTTTGAATTTGGGGTGTAAGGCCCAAATGTACCTTTCCACACGCTTGAACCTGGGTTAACCATGTGAGGGCATAGATGAGACCAAGGTCATGAAATCAGGGTGGTGTAGCTTGCTTATCTGCAACCCTTCATGGTATGGTTCCAGATTCAACCTCAAGTTTTGCAATTCATTCCGAGGGCAATATTCATCAGTCAGCATTTGTTTCAACTCATCCCAAGGATGATAGGCAGCGTCAATACCCAAAGCTGGGCATGAGCATTCCACCACCAGTGAGTGCTTGACGTCAAAGGTACATGTGGCAAATTCCGTCTTATTCTCCTCAGCACAGTTACTGATTCGCTGAACGGACTCCATCTTCTCTATCCAGCGGACCAAGCCAACAGCTCCTTCATTACCGCGAAAGTTAAGCGGTTGAAATTCAGAAATGTCTTGTATGAGCATCCTTGGTATTGGCATCAGATCCTGTGTCATAGGTTTAATCATATTACAATAATTAAACATTAACAATGACCCTTTTATCTCAAGTCTTTAATTACGCCAGATATTAAGATACCTCCCGCCGCCACTTCCATTTCATCTGTTCACCTCGGATCTCCTGCGCTGCGGTTCGCCTCATGATGGCATGGCATCTGCTACTCGTTGTGCCACTAGTTGCTCAATGGCTTCAGTTGTCATGGGAGCACTGTTCCCATGTTGGTTCTGACGTTTCTCCTTCAAGGTGGCATGTTTCTTCAAATCATAATGATAAGTTGATGGAGACATATGTAATAATGTCAAACACATGTGCACCAAAAGTAAACAATCATAAAACCACGAAATCAAGCAATATAAAGATAACGTAACTTGAAATAATTGTACGGTTACAAAGTTTTTAAGAGTACACGCTCTTACAACCCAGTTAATATCCAAATATTACGTGAGCACAACCTGCTCACGATAGCAATCAAGGAAATGAACGAGTAATTACGCCCGTTTGCACTGCAGCCATAACTATCAGTACACATACAGCTGCCAGGGTGATGGATGACTCCAGGCGTCCCCCCAGTGTAATCACCCTCTGCTCTGCCGCCGCTGCGCGCTGCTCGGCATCATCACTCTCTGCTCTGTAGCATCCATCCTCTGAGTAACCCGCCATCTCACGCTGCACGTCAGTAATCCTGTCATGTATCGTGTGTAATGCCTGGTCCTCCAGGTACCTGTCCTCCTCAATGCTAGCAATCGACCTTCAATCTCCTACTTATCAGTAGTCTGTGGAAGTCCAACAATCTCCTCTGTAACCTGGATCTGATGGTCGTGCCTCGCAGCACGTGCCACGAGCACGATACTGTGCGATCCCCAGGCTCTCGGTGAGAGGTGTCGGTGTGGTGCATCAGATGACTCACCTATCTTGTAGGTGGAAGGTATTCTCTCCATGTATCACCACTCACTCAGGAGCTGGGCATCCAGTCCCATCGACGACTATCCACTTTGCGCCTTTTAGGTGCGACTCGGGGGTACGATCACGAATAGGTGTAGTAGGCGGATCGGGATGCGAACCCGCTTCCTGGGTAGGTGTGCATGAAGTGCACCGCTAGGATGGGTCTGATATCTGCGGTATGAAGGTGGTGGTAACGTCGGATCGATGTCACGGTGGGTATCTGTAGCCACTGTCTCGGGAATAGCGGATACGGGAAATAACAGTAGGATCAGGGGTGGGGTCGAGAGTATCAGCGTCGGCAGGCGGAGAGAGTGGGATCAACGGACTGGTCGCAGCCGGGGAATGGGATCATAGGCTGGGAGGTAGAGTTAGCAGGCTCCGAGTCGGGACTACAGGCTCGGTATCAGCGGTCTGGGAGACGAGTCGATGGACTCAGAATCCAAATCCACTCGCTCAGTGTTCGCGGACAATGGGACAGGATCAGCAGGCTCGGGAGTAAGGTCTACTGGCTCGGGAAGAGGGTCAGCTGGCTGTGGGTTGGTGGTGGTGTGACGGGGTCTGACTATCGTACCAAGGTAGTAATGAGCCTCGCTCGCTGGGATGGTCATTGGCATGTCGGGGCCAATACGACACAACACACGGAATGAGCTCATAAGGTAATGCGGCGTGGGGCGAATGTTGGGTATCCACCAAACCATGCCCGGAGGAGGAGGGGGTAACCCATAGTCATGGTCTTCGGGCAAGCCTCCCGTGGTATCGGGAGTAGGGATAGGGGCAGGGTCAGAGGGAGAGGGATCAGA